>JAOTQR010000097.1:18632444-18648525 GCA_025774065.1 Solanum ossicruentum | reverse complement strand
TTTATAAAATTTAAATTTTTTGTAAAATAATTTATAATTTTTTTATGGGGGGTGGGGGGAGGGTCCGAGGTGGAGTAAAAAATTTAAATTTACAAAATTTAATTTTTTTATAAAATAAATTTATTTTGGCTAATCACAAATGCTTCATTTACTTTTTTTTACTATAAATCGGTGGAATAGTGTTAGATGATATGACATTTTCTTTTTTGAAAAAAATATAAATAGGTGGAATAAGTTTATGATGCGACATAGCGAGATTGGACATAAAATTCACGTCATAACGAGTGTATTTCACGCACATAGACTGCTGGACAGCTATGCAGTGTGTATACCTGATAAAAGACGGACAAGTTAGAGTCCTATTTGTATACTTTGAAAGTTTGAGTTTCAATTTAAAATTCGCTCCAAATTAAGGGCCAATTTATGTATTATGCCTATATTCTAAACATTCAACTCATTCACTATTAAAAAAGATTAATGTTGTTTTGATAAAATTAATTCTACACTTTTCAACCAATTCAAAGTTATTTAAGTTATATAATATACTTGGATTATTGCATTTTGGAGAAGCACAAATTAAAAAAAAAATTGCTTGTAGATTATAACTTAATATATTTGAATTTTCTTATCTAAACCGAGATATTCAAACCTTTTCTTGAATATGTATTTCTTTATTTTATTTTTCAACAGTAACTTATGATATATTCACCAACATATCATTTATATGTAACAATAAAATTCCACCACAAAGAATATGGTGCAGTGGATGGGAGATTGCTGCTCCATTAATCAGAGATCTCGTGTTGAAGTTTTGAAAATGGAAAAATCTTTGATAGAGAATGTTTTTCTCCAAATGAGGCCCTACGTGATACCAATCAGAATATAATCAGGCTCCAATATATGAGGCCCTACGTGAACACCAAGTGAAAAATCAAAAAAATAAAATAAATGAAATTCTCTTATAAACAAAACATAAAACTAAAACAAATTTATAAAAAGCTAGAAAATTTTGAACACCCAAAATGTATCAAATTGGATACCATGAAAATCGAAATGTATTCAAATTTTTTGTTTATACAAGTTGTAGGCGGAGGCGGGTTCTAAAAGTTTTTCAAAAAAAAAAAAAGTTTTTACTTAAAACTCTAATGGGTCCCATACAAATTTCAAAATCTCCCTCGTTGTTCATAGATTCTCTGCCAAAAATAACCATTAAAAATTCCAGTTCTCCCTCCTATGGTTCCAAAAAGAAAAAATTAAGTTCAAATCCTTCCCTCCAACATTTTCAGTCTCTGTACCTTTACATATTTCTACAAATTCCATTAGTTCTATTATCTGTCTTTGCTTCCATTTCTATTTTCTACCAATTTCTCAAATGGAGGTCTTACATATTTCTCTAAACGAAAATGGATCGAACAAAGAAAATATTGCGCCAAGCTCTGCAGAAGAAGTGACCATGAATTGTCTGAAGGTGAAATGTAGAAATAAAAAATTGAAGAGGAATTTCAAGAGGGCGCCATTGAGAGATATCACTCACCTATTTGATTTGCCGGTTCAGCCCGGTTCAATTGCATTTGGAAGATTCCAGAGACCTGTATCGAGTAATGGGATTGTTGGTGGAAAGAGGAAAATGGTCGATTTGTTGCAGAAGAATAAATCGAAGATACTTAGAACAGATTTCAGATGATTTGGTTGCATTTGCTTTGATACTTGTATTGGAGCTGATCAATTAGAAATGATACATTTTTTTTCTTTGGATACTAATAAGACAATACTACACCATACGAAAACGGATCGAATAGCATTTTTATTTGCCCAACTGAAGCTATTGGGAAATATTGGAGATTCAGAAATTTGTAATTGCATAACAATGAGTAGAATTGGTTTGATAGAAGAAACAATTCTGCTTGAATTTAATTTTCTACTCTCTTCATTTGATTTCTTCTGTGTCATGGTTGGTAGTAATTGAGTTCTTTGCAACCTTCTAGGCTCTAGCCACCTTCATATATATACTATTGTTAGAATTTGTGTCCATTAACAGTCAAAGTCTAGATCCCTTGATAGAACTACGGTGTAAGAATAAATAAAGAACACATAAGATTATACATAGAAAACCTTTTTTGTTGGAGAATATCAGGTCATAGCGAAATCATGATAAAGATCGGGATTAATATTGAAAAGTATAAATAAATTGGGCAAGATAATAAATGGAGACACAGATTTAATGTGGTTCACTCAATAAATATTAGGCTACATCCACGGGACGACAAGGAGCAAAAATATCACTATAATAAAGAAGTGTACAACAAAACCTTACTGGGTCTAAGCACTATGAGGATATAATTTTTATTTATCACTCAGTGATATATGTAGAGAGGAGTGATAAAAATAAAAGTAGTATTACCACATTCACAAAATATACAATGTGTATCTCACAAACTCTTAAACTCTTTCTACTTTTTTCTCTCCTCCTTGTGTGTTAAACTAAGGAGCAAATACTCTTTTTTTTATAGAGAAAAGTTTGTAGCAAAGTTGCCAACTTTGAATAGCAAGCTTCAACCAACAAGAATTGCCAAGTTTGATAATTCTTAGGATGTGGGATGAAGTTTACTCAACATTCTTGTTCCAAAGAGGAAAAACCATGACTTATCCATAGGATTTCTCAATCAACTTTCACATGTTTCTTGCAATAGCTCTGTTACAAGACTTGAACCTAAGTAATGCCTCTATTGCCTACTACACAAGTTAATGTTAGTTTAATATAAACTTAAACACCTTCTTAAACTTGAATCAAATAAGAAATGCTCAGTGTTCCTTTATAAATAAGAAATGATCTTACAATGTTTAGAGCACAAGACACAACATCAAAACAACAAACTTAGAACTCTTCTTAAATTAGCAATGTCAGAATCTTTTATTGTGTTGAAGTTGTTTCTTCTCGAGAGAATGACTTTTGCTTTGGATATTCTTGATTTATAAAAGAGCTAAAAAACCTATAAGCAATGTCATTGGTCAAGAACACTTGTCATTGTTATGCCTTTGCTACAGTGTCCACCAACTCTGCAGAAATCACTACTTTATAACTATACGAAGTTGACTTATCCGTAGGTCAAAAACCTTAACAGATCAAATTCCATGATCAGGTCCCTTTGTTTATAGTTTGTTAACTCATAAAAATCCAAAATAAAACAACTACCTTTACAATGTGTTTCCCTATTGATGTTTCTACATAGCTCATCACTTCCTTTTGCTTGCTTTGAAACATCATGTAATTTCTTTCTTGCTTTACTTAGTATGTACTAAATGATAATACCAGTTTGTATACTTGAGCTTTGCAGTTTCTTCCCGATGATTCTTAGTTATGCGAATTTCAAATTGTCAGTCAAATATTATATTAATTTTAGGGAAAATAACAAGTACCTCCGGACTATAATCAAAATTTCATAGATACATTTAAATTTTAACTTGGTCTTATTATTCTTCTGAACTTATTTTTTACGTAATTAAATACCCCTTATTTGCCTATGTGGCATGTAGGGTCAAGGCGTGTACTACACATAAAAATTTAGGCATGTGGTTAAGGATAAATAAGGTGCATTAAATTACGAAAAAATAGGTTCAGGATGGTAATAGGACCAAGTAAAAGTTTGTATCTCTGGAATTTTGTGTATTGTCTAAGGGGGTAGTTATACATTTTAAATTATAATTTTTAATAACGCAAAATATTCATCTAGAGTTTGCTTATAAAAAATAATAACAAACTTAAAAATAATAATTATTTTATATATCTTCAAATTTTATTATATAATCTGATCTATTAGTTTTAGAAATATGTTCGAGCTAAAAATAATGTCAGAGTGTATTTTTAGATCAAAAAAACTAGCGGAGGAAATTTGAGAGCGATATATCACGATCCGCTACTTGACTTCAAGTAAGAAATTTCGGTCTACTAGTTCTTTTTCTTTCAAAACTTAATTAAAATATTTATATTGCATACATATATACTGAAATAAAAAGTAGTACTCATTTTTTCGACTGTGCAGTGTTTGATATATTTTTACACCAACTATATTCATTTAGATGATTTTTTAAATTTTATTATAGAGATCATTTAAAATATTAATTTGTTAACATTAAACAAAAATCACAGAAACACAATTAAACTTTTATTTGGTCCTATTACGTCCTTAACTTATTTTTTCGTAATTTAATGCTCCTTATTTACCTACGTGGCATGTGGGGTTCCTGCGTGTACTATACACAATATAATTTAGCTGTTAAGTATACAAATAAGGAATATTTAATTACGAAAAAAATAAATTCAAGGAGTAATATGATCAAGTTAAAGTTTAAGTACGTCTCTGAAATTTTGGTTATAATTTGAAGGATACTCGTGCATTTTTTCTTAATTTTATATATATACTAACTTATTTTTAATTTACCTATCAAATATTATACAAATTATATAAAAATTAATATACAAATAACTTCTTTTCCATTTTAATTAAGTGCAACGCGGGATGGTGAAACTAGAATTTTGTTTTGATAAAGTTTTTACTAGGTGCCAAAAATAAAAACTTTTGGTCGCCAAAAGATTAATGTGGGACCTACTACTTTTTTTCTAAATTTCAAATCTCCCACATTCTGCTCTCTACCTAAAAAAACAGCCAGAAATTTGAAAAACAAAATACTCTTGATCTTTACTTGTTGCATCTAACATTTTAGAGTGTTGAATAATATTTATTTATTTTATAAAATTAAAGATAATATTACGCAATTTTTTTTAATTTATTATTATTATTATTAATTATAATAATTTTTTTAATTATACTAGTTATGATAGCTCATGCTAGTACGAATCTAATATAAAAAATCACTTTTAGTCTTGATTTATTTTAAACTGTTAATTATTGAGACTTATAGAAAACTAATTTATGTTGCATATATAAAATTTTGAGAGCACATTAAAAATTTATTTAGAAATATACATGAACTTCTTGGTCAAATTATAATGGAAAAATCATTCAAAATTATCGACGTACTTTCAAATTGTTCAAGCAGCTGCCTGTTTAAGCAACTTATACATGGCAAAAGAAGAGACAATCGAGGAGCAAACATGACCATGAGTCAGCTCATTGTCTCTTCCTAGATATAGGAATTAATTATATTAGAAGAGTGATTTAATAAAATTACCTATTTAATATACTACTTTTTAATTCTTACGCTGAGTCAATTGGGGACAAGTGAAGACAAACAGAGAGAATATTAAAAAATAGAAAATCTTTCCTCCCTTCAATCAAATAATACTTCCTCTCTCACATTTTAATTGAATTTGTGAGGTAATATACATGTATTAAGAAAAATATTCAAAAATAAGATTTAAAACATACTTTTTTACTATTATCTTTTATGAAGTAATAAATATATAATGTAATTTATCATTTAAGAAAATAAAAAAATTAAATAAATAAAAGAATAAATATGGAAAAAAAATTTACTCCACCTTCAAAATCCCATATCTATAAATTATTTCTTGAAATACTTTGTCTTTCACATCTGAAAATGGAGATGTTGGCTATTTGAATGTAACAAGGAGAATATCCCACCTTTCTCTGTGCAAAAATTGACCCCAAATTCCTTAAAAAAGAAATTTGCACAAGAAATGTGAAGAGAAGGCCCTTGAAAGATATCACTAATCTCTTCAATTCAGCTGCATCTACAAGGTTTCAGAGATGTAATTCTGTTTCTTCTCAAGCAATTGTTCGACGAAAACGAAAAGAAGCTGATGGGAACATTGATTCATTGCAGAAGAAGCATTGTTCGAAGATGCTTAGAAGAGATATCAGATAGTTCAATTTTTTCTAATAAATTACCACAAGTGATTTTTCGTTTTTTAAAATTTTTTGGCAGAGAAATTATGTAGTCTCTGTCAAAATTAAATAATGTCCTGAATTTAATGAAGAGCAGGAAGAAATTATATATTTTTTTTCAATTATGGTTCAACTTGTATTGAGACTCAATTAAATTTATTAGAGAAGGGAGATGATAGATCAAGAAAGTGTTGTGTAATGCTAATATCCTGTCTATGAAAAGGTTCATGAGGGGCTAAGGTAGTTCGAGTCAGAATCATAATTATAACTTTTAATATAATAGTAAACGTTTGATACTAACATAATGTAGCCTAATCTCTTTAGCGGTATTGGAAACTAGAGAAACTAATTTTTACATAAATTTATACTACCTACATTATTTTATACTCAGTTTCCACATAAAGTATAGCATAATTCACTACTAATACACCAGCTAATTTTCAATAGTAATTATTGAACCTAATTTTGGTAACCTAAAAAGTAAAGTAAATAATACGTCGTAATACACTAAATTGAGAAATTTTATTTTAAGAGTCGCATAACTACACAACCTATATGAGGCTATATAGTCGAAGTGGATACGTGTCTTAGCTTGTTAATTGTTAATTGAACTTCATACTAATAGTTATCGTAATTAAATTATATTCATGCGATCTATATATTATAAATTTGAATCGTGAGAGCAGTCACTAATACTTGCATTAAGATAGATTGTCTAACTCACATCTATTAAAGTGCGAAACTTTTCAAACTCTACTAATATGAAATATTTTGTTTATCATATTCTTTTTCGGCGAAAGAAAATAGAGGATAGTGCTAGTGAGTAGTGATACATGACATCCCGAGGACCTAATTAATAAGGTCAAAACCAGAAAGAGCAATACACAATCTTTCCTGGCCAGTAAACAGGATTATACACCTAGATTTTGTAAATTGTTTTTGCAACTTTTCCATTTGACTTTATAAAAGTGTAGAATTATGAGTTTTATATTTGATTAAAAATATGTAGCTAGATGCTTATCAGATACGTGAATGGCATTTATGACTTCTAAAAGTATATTATTGCCTTTAGTGGAGCACTCTAAAATAATTTAATTAGCTAGAAGAATGAAATATAAAACAGAGAAAGAACATTGGTTTTGTTGAAAATATTTGTTTCAGGGCCAATGATTCAACAAGTATGAAAATGGTGAAGTGATAGTGTACGATTCGGTTTAATGCCTATAATGAAAATGATTTGTCCCTCGAAATAGACATGTGCATTGTGGTGACATGTCATGCGAAACTTAATGTAAGAAAGAGATTGTTAGGTGTGCGAACAAAGTTTCATATTGATAATTGAAAAAATTATAAAACTACATATAAGTTGTAAGAATATTTGTAATGATAATGAGACTTTGAGTCATTATGGACGAAAAGAATAGCTTATGTTAAAACTTAAAAAGATAAATAGAAGTTGACTCTTCGATTCCTCGCAAAGGAATTTTAAGCCAACAAAAATTCTATTTCAATTAAGGTCATCCTTAAAGCTTTTCCAAATAACTTTAACTCCTTACAACAACAACAACAACAACAACATTATCCCATTGCCTCAAAGGCTCCCGCCCACTGTGGGGTAGGGGGTCGGATGTACACAGTCTGACTCATATGTTTAAAACATAGAGCGACTGTTTCCAGATGACCCATGATGAGCGTCGAAAGTTGCATTGACTAACTAGTACTTCACAATTGAACGAAGCGCAGACAGTTTAAAGAGTCATTTTGCTTTATTCCATCATACCCCAAAGCCAAAAAATAGTGAATCTTTGGCTCCATTTGGCTGTGGAAAAAAGTAACTCCTAAATTTTAAGCCAACAAAAATTTTATTTCAATTAAGGCCATCCTTAAAGCTTTTCCAAATAACTTTAACTCCTAACAACAACAACAACAACATCACTCCATTGCCTCAAAGGCTCCCGCCCACTGCGAGGTTGGGGGTAGGATGTACGCAGCCTGACTCCTATGTTTAAAACATAGAGCGACTGTTTCCAGATGACCCATGATGAGCGTCGAAAGTTGCATTGACTAACTGCTACTTCACAATTGAACGAAGCACAGACAGTTTAAAGAGTCATTTTTCTTTATTCCATCATACCCAACAACAACAACAACAACATACCCAGTGATATCCCACAAGTGGGGTATGGGGAGGGTAAATTGTACGCAGACCTTACCGCTACCTCATAGAAGTAGAGAGGCTGTTTCTAAAACCCTCAACTCAAAACCCATAAGCAGAAAGACTAGATATGACTATTCCATCATACCCCAAAGCTAAAAAATAATGAATCTTTGGCTCCATTTGGCTGTGGAAAAAAACTAAATTTTAAGCCAACAAAAATTTTATTTCAATTAAGATCATCCTTAAAGCCTTTCCAAATAACTAACTCCTAACAAGTGGCCAAATAAATATAAAGGAAGACAAATTTGTCTTGGAGCATATCATCTATCTATATATATGTGTTGTATTGAAAGTTAGGCCACCTTAGAGAAATTACTCAAGTATTTGCATCAATTAGGACAATGTATCAAGGGAAATTTTTTGTTTTTTTGACTGTTGTGCTGATTATGGTACATTGCTCAAATATTGCTTGTTCTATACAGCAGAAAAGAAGTTTAACTGAATCTTTTCTGGTCTATTTTGAGAGGAAAAAAGCCCTCGAAATATATGATGACGGAGATGAAAGCAAATTACAAAGAAAATACAAGCCAATGCGACTTAGTCCTGGAGGACCTGATCCCAAACATCATTAATCCATGGACTTTCTAGTGACTAAAATCATGTATCGTGAATGAGTTAATGTCATTAAAGGGAAAATAACAACTTTGAATCAGTGTAATTTGTGTTAGATGGACATCTATAATACTTACATTTTCACTTGTTTTCTTCTTAAGTAGTAGTAGTAGGAGTAATATATTAAGACTATGCTATGGTATTATTCTATCCATCGGAAATCGGCTCATTCGATACGCTTCCATCAGAAATCCTTAACGACGAGACAATTTACGACAGAATGATTTCTACTTAGTGCAATTATTTTTTTTCTGGTGCGTTCGTATTCTAAAAATCCTAAATTCGTCCATGTATATGCATATATATGGTCCTCGAAGGAATATTTGAAGTGTTTAAAAGTTTTATTAGCTTAAATAGTTCGAGGCAAAAACCAGAAATCCAACTAATATAGATTACTTGACTAATAGGTACAAACGGTCAATATTGTAAGGAACCTTTTTTTTTTTTTTTTGCCTGAAGAAAAAAGAAGTTAGATATGGAATTTATTGCTAAATGATTAGTTAATATCTTTTTTTAAAAGTCATGTTTTTTGTATATTGTTTTTAAGTATTTTTTCTGTTTTAATTTATATGATTTAATTTTTTCTGTAGTTAGTTTTTTAAAAAAGACATATTTTTATATTTAGTAAACAATTTAATTTTAAAATATCAGTTTTATCTTTAATGAAATAATTTAGAACTATACAACTATATAAAACTTATTTTAGACCATAAATTTCATTTTTTTTCTTTCTTAAATACAGTGTCAAAGTCAAACTATATCATATAAAATTAAAACTCACGGACTCACTGTGAGCAAGGCTAGCCTTCAAATTTGGCAAAATCTAATAGAGTTGACTTGTCCCCGATCTTGTCTTTTTGTTTTTCGAAAAGGATCAAATTATTGAGAACATTGGTTAGTAGATATCATTAGTATGTTTTGAAGTTAGTTAATTAGTTGGAGTTGGTTAGATAGGGAGTTAATTTGTTATTAGGAACTAATCTCATGTAGCAAGGTGCACATATTACAGAGTACACATATCTCTACTGTACATACACACTTGTAAACAAATACATACTACATTGTATTAGTATAAATAGAAAAGGAAAAGAAGTTGCACAGTAACACAACCAAATTAACCAAATCCTCTCCTCAATCTTCTCTCTCGATCCCTCAGTCTCTCAACACTCCTCTCCAATTCACTGCGTTGTTCCCAATTTATGGATTTCTTCATGGTATCAAAGCATTGGTTCTCCATGCATCTTCATCACTGATTTTAGGTCATAGCAACTATCAGAGAAGATGGAGGCGATGGCGCCGACTGCAGCGACTCGAGTTCCAGACGAGACTTTGGATCAAGTCTCGAAGAATCATAATCATCTACACAAAAGGGCTATCTCTTGTATAGCTCTTCCCAGAGAAAGCTCATCATCAATAGAGATGTCATTTTCAGGGAAGATATTTTTCCCTTCAGGCAGATTTCTAGCAAACAGGACCAGCCATTTCCTAATGCAGTCTTCCCTGTGTATGATGAAGAAACTGAGTCATTTCCACCTGCTAATGCAGATGATGTGCATCTGGATGAGGATAATTTGCCAGCATCAGAAGTTGCACTGCCAGAACCTGCTAATCCAACAGTTGATCACACATCTAGAGGTGCAGAAGACTTCAACTGCAGGAGGTCTAGCAGAAGGCACCATCCTCCCATATGGATGAAAGACTATGTGACTCTCACTGGCACTCACCCCCTATTCTTAGAGTAACTATGTTCATTATGATAACCTGTCCTCCAAATATAAGGCACACTTGTTTGAATTTTCTACAGAAGTTGAACCAAAGAACTTCAAGGAAGCAAGCAAGGACAACAGGTGGATTCATGCCATGCAGCAAGAGGTGAAGGCTTTGGAGGACAATGGAACCTGGGAGATAGTGGAATTACCAAAAGGAAAGAATATTGTGGGCTGCAAGTGGGTGTTCAAGATCAAGTATAAGGCTGATGGAGAGGTGGACAGGTTCAAGGCCAGATTAGTTGCCAAAGGATACAACTAGAGTGAGGGAATTGACTACCAGGAGACATTTTCTCCTGTGGTAAAGATGACCACTGTGAGATATATCATAGCACTAACTACCAGTCAACATTGGAGCATCTTCCAAATGGATATCTTCAATGCTTTCCTGCAAGGAGATCTGCATGAGGAGGTATATATGGAGCTGCCAGAGGGGTTTTACAGTGAAGAGAAGGACAACAACCTTGTGTGCAGGCTTGTAAAGTCCTTATATGGACTTAAATAGGCATCTAGACAATGGAATGCTAAGCTAACTGAAGCTTTGCTGGGATCAGGCTACTCTCAAAGTCATTTGGATTACTCATTGTTCACAAAAAGGAAGGGTAACGGTTTAGTGATAGGTCTGGTTTATGTGGATGATTTACTAATCATAGGGAATGATGCAGCATTAATCCAAGATACCAAGCAAGTATTGCACCATCACTTCAAGATTAAGGACCTGGGAGAGTTCAAGTATTTCCTAGGCATAGAGTTCCTGAGATCTGCAGCAGGAATTGTTATGAATCAAAGGAAATATGCCTTGGAACTGATAGCTGAAGCAGGGTTAGGAGATGCCAAGCCTAGCATGACACCTTTGGAGTGTAATCAGAGGCTCACCAGTGATGAATTGACCCAGAGGCCCTACTTGAAGATGTTAGACAGTACCAAAGGTTGATTGGGAAGCTTCTATATCTCACTATCACAAGACCAGATGTTGCTTTTGCTGTCCAACTTCTGAGTCAATTCATGCAAAAATCAAAAGTGTCCCATTGGAAGGCTGCTTTGAGGGTAATTAGGTATATCAAGCTGGAGCCTGGCAAAGGGTTATTGATGAGCTCTACTCAACAATCACAGCTCACAGGTTTTTGTGATGCAGATTGATCTGCTTGCCCAAGCATTAGAAGATCTATCACTGGTTTTATCCTAAAGTTTGGTGATTCTCCTATCTCTTGGAAGTCTAAGAAGTAGCCCACAGTCTCTAGGAGCTCAACAGAAGCAGAGTGTAGGAGCTTGGCAGCCTTGACAGCTGAAATTGTGTGGGTTACCTATTTGTTCAAGGAACTAGGGGTGCAATTTAAGGAACCAGCCATCATACATTGCGACAGTAAGTCTGCTCTATAGATTGCTACCAATCCAGTTTTTCATGAGCATACTAAACACATAGAGATCGATTGCCACTTCATTCGCGAGAAGATCCAAAAGGGGCTCATTCACACTGCCTATATCCATACCAAAGATCAACTGGCCGACATCCTCACTAAAGCTTTAAACAGGTCACAACATGAATTTTTACAAGGCAAGCTTGGCCTATTGAATGTCTTCAATAAGTCAAGCTTGAGGGGGAGTATTGAGAACATTGGTTAGTTAATTAGTTGGAGGTTAGTTAATTAGTTGGAGTTGGTTAGATAGGGAGTTAATTTGTTATTGGGAACTAATCCCATGTAGCAAGGTGCACATATTATAGAGTACACATACCTCTACTGTACATACACACTTGTAAACAAATACATACTACATTGTATTAGTATAAATAGAAAAGGAAAAGAAGTTGCACAGTAACGAAGCCAAATTAACCAAATCCTCTCCTCAATCTTCTCTCTCGATCTCTCAGTCTCTCAACATTTCTCTCCAATTCACTGCATTGTTCCCAATTTATGGATTTCTTCACAAATATATCCTTGTATTATTAAAAATAATTTAAATATACTCATTGTTAGTGGCAGTACCAGTATTTTTTCATCAAGAGTGTTTATATTTTTAGAACATGGATTGGTGATTTTTGTATCAAAATTGTTCAACAATTGATATATATTAAAATAATTTATATTTAACCTATATATTTGAAAATATTTTTCGATGAAGAATATTCATCTAGTATTCTTTGGATGAATATAACTCCGTGATATGGTATCGAGTTATGGGGCTGGGGTCTAACAGGCACAAATTTATTCTTATTTTTAACGGAAAGATACATATCAGGCTTATAATTGTAAAATTATTTAATTCTAAGCTTGAGATATGTCTTTCCCAGTAAAATTCAGTCAGCAAGAGTTTTAACTATTTGGCTGGTGCTGCATGAGGAACACTACTTCAGTGTCCAGAATTTCAATCAACTGTAACATCCCAAAATGTTTCTCTAATTATGCTCTGAAATTTCACTTGTCAACCTCAGCCTGCCACCCTTTTCATGGAGATTATAATATCAAACACCAAAGGCTCATTCAGTTACTTCAAGAACCAAATGGGGTTCAATCCCTCGAAGCAACTAAGGCCCTTCACGCACTCACAATCACAATGGGGCCAAACCCAACACAACCCTTTTTGCCGAATAACACTATCACGTTTAAATATTCCTCATTCGGTGATATTCTCAATGCACGCAAGGTGTTTGATAATATGCCCAAGAGAAATGTTGCATCATATAATACTATGATTAGTGGTTACTGTCGCAATGGAAGTTTATTAGAGGCTTGGAAGTTGTTTTCTGAGATGAGGAGTTGGGGATATGTGCCGACTCAGTTTACTTTTGGTGGGCTTTTGGGTTGTGAGTCTTTGGATGTCGTTCAAGGATTTCAGTTGCAAGCGTTGGCTGAAAAATTGGGTCTTTTTTTTGTTGATGCTGTCACGGGGACTGCATTAGTGGGTTTACTTAGCAGGCGAGGATGCTTAGATGAAGCTAGGCAGGTTTTCGACGAAATGCCTAGAAAGAATTTGGTGACTTTGAACTGTATGATATCCTTGTTTGGACAGTATGAATGTGCTGAAGAGTCAATGATAGTGTTAAGGAGGTTAATAAGGAGCGGAATGGTGCCTTCCGAGAGCACATTCGTGGGCATATTGGTCGGTTTTGTTGGGGAACTTGATTTAGTACTAGGGGAACAAGTACATGGAATGGTAGTGAAAAATGGACTGGATTTTTCTGTTTCGGTGAATAATTCATTGATTAGCATGTATGCAAAATGCTCTGACATACAGACCGTTGAGAAAATGTTTGAGGATCTTCCTGTTAAGGATGTTGTGTCGTGGAATACAATGATTGGTGCAGTGGTGAAGTTTGAAAGAGTGGATAGGGCATTGGTTTTTTTCGGAAAAATGTGTGCTAGTGGTGTATTGCCTAATGATAGGACTTATGCAAGTGTCCTAAACTGCTGCACCAGTCAGCAGTTTCGATTGCTTGGAGAGTCCATACATGCGAAAGTAATCCAGAGAAAGTTTGAATCTGATGTATATGTCGGCAGTGCTTTAGTTGACTTTTATGTTAAATGTAATAGATTGGATGATGCTCATGTTTGCTTTGATGAAATATCCGAGAAGAATGTGGTTTCTTGGAATACGTTGATGCTAGGTTACTCGAGTAAAGTATCTTATGTTATTTTGCTGCTTCGACAAATGATTCACTCAGGTTGTCAACCAACGGAGTATTCTTTGTCTATTGCTGTGAAATCATCAGGACTATCGCAGGTACTTCAGCTCCATTCCTTGTCCATAAAAATGGGTTACATTGGTAATGATTATGTCTCCAGCAGTCTCATTTCTTCATATGCAAAAACTAGTTCAGTTGATGATGCTCTAAAATTTGTCACTGTCAATGAAATGCCACTTCCTGTTGTTGCATCCAATATGATCGCAAATATTTACAACAGAAATGGTCAATTTGGTAAGACTCAAGAGTTGTTTTCTGACCTTGAAAATCCGGATACTGTATCTTGGAATATTTTGATTGCAGCCTGTTCTCGCAATGGGGATTACAAAGAAGTTTTTGAACTTTTTGGACACATGCAGATGGCTCGAGTCTCCCCTGACAGATACACATATGTTAGCCTGTTTAGTGTGTGCACCAAGCTTTGTAACCTTGGTCTAGGTAGCTCACTGCATGGCCTCATTGTAAAGACTGATTTTAATCGTTGCGACACATTTGTCTGCAATATCATGATTGACATGTACGGAAAATGTGGTAGTCTTGCAAGTTCGATCAAGATCTTCAATGAAATGGCGACTAAAAATGTGATCACATGGACAACCATTATTTCAGCTCTTGGACTGCATGGTTATGCATACGAGGCATTAGAGAAATTCAAGGAGATGGATATGACAGGGATTAAACCTGATAAGGTTGCTTTCATAGCTGTGCTTTCAGCATGTAGACATGTTGGATTGGTGAAAGAGGGGATGGAATTGTTTGGGAAGATGACAGAGAAATATGGGGTAGAACCAGAGATGGATCACTATCTTATTGCAGTGGACTTGCTGGCTAGGTATGGCTATCTGAAAGAAGCCGAGCAGCTGATCACTGGGATGCCTTTTCCCCCAAATGCTCTAATATGGCGCATTTTCTTGGAAGGCTGCAAGAAAAAGAGAAGCATAGACGACACTCTAGCTCTTGCTTCATAAAATATATTCTCAAGCCAATAGAATATTCATGAAGGGGGCACATGCAGAGTACTGCTATTGAATTTTAAGTAATGATCATGTTGTTTGATGGACCTTATTTATGATTTTCTCCCAACAACATATGAACGAACAGGAAACTGGTGCTTTGATAAAATGGTGTTGCCTCAGCAAATTACAAGGTCGATTGATTAACAAAGGTAAGAGTTAGCTCCTTGATTATCATTGATACAGTTGTAGTTTCTTCTGACAGAAAGCTAAATTAAATATCAAGTGGATGCTCTTGAGTAGGATATTGGAAGATCTTTTTGTGTACGTATCTTAATAAATCTGCTTTTAGTTTTTTTCCTACTGAAGGTTGAACAACTTACAGATATCGACTTGTCCGACCTGACATAAATGGAGCAGATTGTTTTTGGATGCATGAATGACTCTGAAATCATCAAGTACAAATTGGTTTGAACTAATCAAAAGCCCAAAAAAAGCCGAAACAGGTGAGATCTAAAGAAGTTTATAGTAACTTAACAATGGAGCCCTGGCTTTTGTAGTCCCATAGGCCATCACTCCACTTTTCTTGTGAATCCAGTCAGCTGCGCAAATAGTATATAACGTAGTCCATAACATCAACATTCATGACATTGTTCGATCTCGTCTTTGATTCCATGGAGTTCCGGGAAAACAAACTTCTGGGAAGTGTTTTATCCAGTGGGAGATCATATGAGTCAGGCTTAAAGATATGGTCAATTTGGTTTATCTTTCTGATAATCTCTTTACTTGTCATCAATAAAGATTTATTATTCAAGAAAAAGGTTAAACAGTATATATTATGACCATTATAATAATAATCAAAACCACAGGTAAGCCAATTGTGTTGTGGTTGAACATATATATATATATATATATATATATATATATATATATATATATATATATATTAGAGGTTCAAAGGGATGTGTGTGGGGTTAAGAATA
>JAOTQR010000097.1:18567254-18609706 GCA_025774065.1 Solanum ossicruentum | reverse complement strand
CGAGTGCGTAAAACCTTCTCAAAGTGGAAATGTGAACCCGAACCTGTTTCTCTGGATTTTAAAAGATTTTTCTGTTATGTCTTTTAAAATATTTAATGGTTTCCTGATTATCCATAAAATTATGTGGCAACTCTATTTTTCTTTTAAAATTTCGAAAATTGGTTTTCACTTAAGTTAATTGAGTTTAAACTAAATTTTTGATTTTTCTTTTTCAAAAAGCCATTTTTCGACATAACATCCTCTCTTGATCTAACTCGCGTCTCTCCTCCCCTCTAGGTCACATAACCGAAATTATGCCGTGTAATTATGTAAAATATAGCTATTTTATCATATTAAGTATCAAACTTACGCTATTTATGAAAATTTTCAATTAATAAACAGTACATTAAAAATAAATAATTTGTTATGTGTATATTTCACATTATTGAGCACATAAGTATAAATAATTATGTAAATATTGCTATTTCAATTCTATAAATTCGTTAATTTTCAATAGATAAAATAATTGAATGCACTTCTGATTCTATATATATCTTCTTTTTTTCCCATCTAGTCTCCATATTGCAATTCCAACTAAATTTGAGTCGCACAGTGTAGGCTCCATAATAAAATATTTAATTACCATTTGTTTTCTCTTATTTGAGACTTTTAGGAAGAAAACAAACATATTAATTTCAATAACTTGGGTCATATACTTGAACGCTATAATTCATATTAGATATTAATTTATAGTAAATATCAATTTATAGTTTCTTTGGATGGCTATAAAGTCATATTTGGAAAACTCCTTCAATTTCTAAATGAAACACATATATTCCTTTTAAACATGTATACGTAACAAAAATTGAAGCCAATAAAAGTGCAGACAAATTCGACAACATATATATAAATTACGGAATAGTATAATAAAAGAAAGAAAAAATATTATTATCTCAAAAATGATTAATATGTATAAGCATGTTACTTTGACGTGAATATAAATTTATTTCATCTATAGATAATATGTGTTTTAGTATTATTGTCTAATTGGAATTAGATTTTTTTTTCTCAGCCTTTTTTTAATTTTTTTTTGTAATTATTATTTGATTTTCTTTTTTTGATATTTTTCTTTCTGAATCAACTCTATTTTAGTTGGAAAAGAATCTTTATCAACGAATTTATCCATAATAAGAAAATTCATTTAATTTTTATTATATTTATTAATTTAATATTATAAAAATAATAATACAATAATTTTTAAAAAAATGTGAAAAGACGATGTTGTATAAAGAAGAGTCTTTTAATAAAGGTCAAAAAAAATTCGAACAACATTTCCAAAGGTTTTCGTGCTTTCAGTATGGTATAAATCCCCTATGTTTTAAAAATAATTATCTAATTTAATTTGACACGAAACTTAAAAAAATAAGAAAGAATTTTTTTATTTTATGATTCTAAATTTAAATTATATCAAATATATAAAAATATTTTTAAATTTTATTACCTTAAACATGCACCTAAAGTGCTAAAACTAGAAAGAAGCATTTATTTTAAAATAAATGCAGAATAATAGACAAGCTATTTTTCATTTCAAAAAGAATTTGAACAATTGTAGCGTATGATATATTTTTGATTTCTATTTATTGATAAAAATTTTAAATCATAGATGATAAAATTTATTTTTAAGAAAATATTGTCTTAATTTTAAATTTATTGGGAAGTTGCTATATTTATCTATAACAATACCTGAGATAGCATATAGTGTGCAAACACTTCATTTCTACAACCACCAAAACGATCACGTACGGAAGCAACTCTTAGAATAGTCAGATACATGAAATAACAATCAGGTTTAGGAATTTTCATGTCACTGACAAAAGAATACAATCTTAGCATTTTGTGATGCTGACTAAGCATCATTAATTTACAAGAAGATCAATTACAAACTTTATTGTAAAACTAGGTGATGCACTCATTTTATAGAATTCAAAGAAACACGACACTATTTCAAGAAGTTCAGTATAAAGCTGAATATAAAAGTGTGCAGATACAGTGTGTAAGTTGGTTAACTGGATTAATGAAGAAATTTAGAGTACAACTACAATTTTTGACATCTATGATAACAACAAGTCACCAATCCAAATTGCTGTAAATCTTGTAGTTCATGAGACTATCGAATACATTGATATTGACTGTAATTTTATAAGAGAAGAAATTCAAAAACAAATTGATCAAAACAAAGTATATATCAACCGAAAATGAGCCAACAGACATACTTGCAAATGACTTAAAAACTAAAAATGTTTGATTTATTTACCGTTCCTAGTTTGAGGGGCTATTGGATAAAATGGTAGCATAAGCCCCAATATGATTTGTGGCTCAATAACTAAAGCGGCCCACATAATTAGATAGTTAAATTAGTTAGATATCTATCTCGATTGTACTCTCAAGGGAAAAGTATTCATCTTCACTTTGTATTCTCTAACTAAAGGAGATACTCATCCTCTCTTTCTATATATTCTTCATTTTTAAAGATCTTGACCATAATAATGAAATACTTTAAAATCATTATATCTATAATAAGGAGAAGGATTCTTTAAGACTAATAGAATGATAGTCATTTGTTATAATACAATGCATTGATTCTTGTTTTCAAAAATCTTATTGATGAATAAGAAATTTTAAATAGTTTAATTTAACGTTCTAAAATATCAAATAAAATTCTACTAACATTTAACTAAAAACATAAAATTTTGAATTTAACAGAAAATTTACTTAATTCCTAACGTTATGACTTTATAAGTAATGAACTTCCTAAATATTGATTGAGATACATATATAATAGTATTTTGTTCTAGATGTTATAAGAAGACTTTTGCTAAGAAATTAGAATTCTTTTCTTAAAAATTTGGAAACATCCATTATGTTACTACTAAGCCATAAATAAAACAAATTCATAAATTTCACTTTTAAATTATCATAATAAAAAATAATCTTACAACATAAATTGAATCAACAGAAATTAAGTACAAATTCAAAGGCAATATGCCTCATCAAATAACTAATTAAGGCATCCTCTCATGCCTAAAAATCATGCTTATTTTGTTGACTATCATCAAATGACAATTTAAAGTCAAACAAATTCCTAAACACAAATCACCTTACAATAGAAAAATCATTCACCACAATCAAACCTCTCTACGACAACGCTATTCTGTTCAGATACCTTCAGGCTTTTATAGTGAGATGCTGTTATAGAGAACATAAAATTTGGCCGTACTCTCATCATGTGTTTCAGCTGATGAGTGATGTGTAGAGAAGAAGGTTCCAAGTATCAGGCAATCCAGGGAGACACCAATGGCTACAATCTAAAGTATTGTGATCACTATAATAAGTTGGATGTGCATCTTTTCTATATTGAGAAAGTGTTGTAAGGTCCAATAAATGAACTGGTTTTCTCATTCTGCTTAGTACTTTGTTAACCACAATGGCTGCTGGAGTTATCCCTGCTGGATATTTTATGCCAAAGTATGGTTGTTTTTCATTCTTGCATGAGCTTGTTGGATCATTCCAATCCTTTCCCCTGATATTGTTACAACAATAAATGCATGTTAAAAAGGGAAGTGGTAAAGTTTTTTATTTATAATAATATGACTCGCCCAACTCGTTAAAGTTTACGTAGAAACTTGACCTGTCCAATTCAAGAAATCTAAGATTTGGACCAAATATGTAGTTCAAATTGACACTTCTAGGTTTTTTTTTTGGTGAGGTTGGGGGAGAGGGGCAGGGGGAGGGTTTACATAAATCAACAACAACATTACCCATTGCCTCAAAGGCTCCTCAAAAAAAGCTTTTTATTTTGTGGAATGAACCATTTCTCTTCTTTTCGTGGAAAGAAATTAATAGCAGTTTTCCCCTAGTTCTCAAAGAAAATAAAGAATATCGAACAAAGTTGAATTAAACAAAGCAAATAGTTTCATTAAGTTGAATTGCTTGTTTCAGTGGAATACTTTCATTAAGTTGAATTGCTTTCAGTTTCATTAAAGTCAAAAGTGGAATTCATAGTGTCATTAGCAATTACTTGCTTTCAAGTGGCCATTGCGGAATAAGGGGGGTCGGACGTATGCAGCCTGACCCCTATGTTTAAAACATAGATCGACTGTTTCCGGATGAGCCATGATGAGCGTCGAAAGTTGCATTGACTAACAGCTACTTCACGATTGAAAGAAGAAGACAGTTTAAAGAGTCGTTTTGTTTTATTCCATCATACCCCAAAGCCAAAAAATAGTAAATCTTTGGTTCCATCCGGGTGTGGAAATAAGGGTTTACATAAATCACATAATGTAAAAAGTTAATTATCATAATTAGCATTTCTCCCTACATTTTTACAAGTTATAGAAACACCTAAATAATATGACAATTCGAATATATTAATTAAGTGATCCAAATACATTAATTCGGTCTAGAATACAAAAACAAGGGTTTAGATATCGGCAAGTAACATTTAAAATATGATACATTGAACATAGAGATAACTTAAGAGCCAGAATTAATGTATCCACATTATTGAATTAATGTATATGGATGAAAAGAAGGAATTTTTGAAATTTTTGGGAGTGGATAGAAATAATAAAAAATATGATATAAATACAAAAATATAATTAGGTAATTTTTCTTTTTTTTTTGTAAAAAAAATTGTTTGACATCCTAACATGATAAAGCAAATAATAATAATAATAGGTAACTAAACTAATTATATTATAAGAAAATAAATATATAAATAAAAACTTGATAAGAAAGGGATGGGTTGGTCTATTGTTTATACCCTATTATTTAGCCAATTTTAAATTCATGAGGTAACGATAAAGTATGCGTATAATCTACCTTCTCCAAACCTTACTTGTGGGATATCACTCGGTATATAGGTATTGTAAATTCATTTCCATCCAACTACTATATTTAGGTGGATAATGACTTGTCCACTTACTAATTTTATTTTAATTCGTTCAAATTCAATTTACTATCTACATTTTGCCACTTGTAAACGTTGTGGGAAGTTGAAAAAGTTGAGATTAAATCATAAATAAGATTTATTTGAAGAATTAATTACTTACTCATAATGAGTGGGAGAAATTCCTTGAAAGAAGACTTTGGTTTTAGATGGGTCAACGTTTCGGTCAACCCATTTTGCCCACGTGTACATCCCTTTGTAGAAAGCCACCAAACGGTTCATATCTTTGAATACTTTGTTACCTTCTTCCATGTAATCCCATCTGCAATAATACATCGTTTTTAGCCTCTACATGTCTAGAGAGATAAAAATTTTAGCTTTAGCAAGCAGTGGAGATTAGGAGGTTTATTCGAATTCGCTTCGGCGAAAAACTATATTATTTATAATAAATATACAATAGATATTAATCCTCCTTCAATTAATTCTATAATTATTTCTTAAAATTTTAAATATTCTTAAGGAAAATCCTGACTTTGCTACTATTAATGATAACAAGTACTCCTTGCATTCCATTTTAATTGAATTTGTAAGGCAATGCACACGTATTTAGAAAAACATTCAAAGACAAAATTTAAATCATATTTTTCATTATTACCCTTTGAGAAGTCATAAATATATAGTGTAATTTATCTCTTAGAAAATATAAAACTTCAGTAAATAAAATGATAAATATGGAAAAAATTTGAAAATTTATCTCGAAAAAAAATCTAAAACATTCAATTAATTTGAAACGAAGAAAGTCATTCAAACTCGATTAGGAGCAATAATTGGAGAGGATCTTACGGCTGAGAACTTCTGGTGTGTGTCCACCAGTGCCAGCTGTTGAAAATCAAGACGTCCATTCCTCTCCAAGCATTGCCACTTCTTATGGAATCAAGCTTTAAAACAGTTCCAATATTTTCTCTGACCATGTCCACCAAATAAGGCGTACGGTACAACAGCAATCTAACTCGATAATCCTGTATTAAACATATTTTTAAAACTCAAATATATCGACAAAACTGCCATAATAATATTATTGTTGGAGAAAGTCTGATGTTCAATTAAATACTTAGCCAAAGTGGTCCATGTGTGTTGTTGGCCATATATACATTGGGGAAGAAAGTAGGCAATTTAATGTGCTACCAAACTTACATATTGTCTTTGCTCTCTTTATTTCAAAATAATAATAGTGGAGTGTCTACATACACCTTACATAACTTTGATTCTCTCACGTACACACCTTGATATACTTTGACTTGATACGATATTTAAGAAAAAAAATAAAACTATTTTTAAATATTTGTGTGGTTGAGAATCATTTCATTAAGGGTAAAAAAGGAATTTCAAGGTTAAATTGTTTTCAATTAGAGTAAGCTGACATTCTTTTTGAGACGGACCAAAAAGAAAAAAGTGTCACATAAAATAGGACAGAGAGAGTATATATTATGACAACGACAATCTGCAGTCGTTATTCTTTGGTATGCACAAGGTAAATTTTAACTTGTTTAATTCTAGTAGGTAATTTAGCACAACTTTTTTGACGCTATAAATTAATTTTTGTTATAAATACATTTATGTATACTTATTTAAGAAATAATTTAATTGTGTCAATAATTTTTTTGCAGAATTGGTGAATGACTAGTTAAGACTAAAAATATTGTTTCCTTCGTGTCTGATTTTTCATATTAGTTCTTTTATAAAATAATTTTTTTACAATTTTTTAACTTTACTTTTATATCTAGAGTTGACATGTTTAACATCATAACATTAAAATATATTTTATATATTTTTTTAATTTATTCTCTTACTTTTTAAACTTTATATATTATACTAAAATTACACCTCAAATTAAATAGAGGGAAGTATTTTTTGTGTGGAAAAGGAAAAAACACTTTTCTTCTACCAACCACCCTTAATTACGACGTGATCTCCGGCAAAATAACAATTAACAAATCTATAGATTTTCAAACAAAAGTGGACAGACGAGAAAAAAAAAAGACGTAGAATTTAAATTCCGACAAAAGAAATTCAATTCTCATAAATGTTTCCGTGATTTGCTAGATTATGTGTGTGGTGTAGAGAAAAATATTTTTTAATTATTTTTATATTTAGTTGAACAAAAGTTTTTAGAAATATTTTCTCTTGAAAAAAAATCTTTAAAAATAAAAATATAATTTTGATAGATGTAGGAAAAATAATATAAAAAGACTAACACTAACTCATAAGTAAAATCTCGCAAGTGAAGTCTACGGAGGGTAAAATTTATACTGACCTTACCACTACCTCATAAAA
This sequence comes from Solanum ossicruentum, assembly GCA_025774065.1. NCBI lineage: Eukaryota > Viridiplantae > Streptophyta > Magnoliopsida > Solanales > Solanaceae > Solanum > Solanum ossicruentum. The sequence goes on along the minus strand of JAOTQR010000097.1, from coordinate 18,602,445 downwards.
ATAGAGAAGTTGTTTCAACAAACCCTCATCTCAAAAAATCATCCCCAAAGCAAAAAGTACTAAATATGGAACAAAACGACTAGAACGGAAAACAAATGATAATTTATAAAGACAATAAAAATAACAAAGTAAATAACGAATAATAATACAATATATAAAGACACAATTACCTTTATTAACCTACTCACAGCCAAACATCATTCTATCTCTGCTAGCTATCTAACATTTTACCCTAATATGCGATATTCCCTACTTTCTATCTAAAATCATGTCCTCGATAATATAAAACAGCATAATATTATGTCTAATTATCTCCTTGAATATTTTTTCAATCTACCTCTATCCTCCACATAAGCCCCGGAGTATGTATTTATTCATTTTTTATTTATAAAAATATGGAGTGGCTGCCACTTTGTTGTCCTTATTATGCCAAGCAGCAAATAAAAGCAAAACTTAAAACACGCTGCCTTCTTTATTTATTTTTTCACAATTACTATATGTCACATCTTAAAAGTTGGAATTTGTTTTAAAAAATCACGAGAATTCCTAAAAGCTCTATTACTACTAGCAATTCAATTTCAACGTTTAAAACACCAATTTATTAAAACCAAAAGTTCCTAATTAAATCCAACCACTTGCTTATTTAATTTAATCAAATAAAAAATAAAGTTGGAAAGATCATATTTCCATGTTGTAATTAAAGCATGTATTATTATTACTCCTATAATTATTATGAATAAGCATCCTATGCTGACACTAAAGAAACAAGCATAGCTTGAATGCATGCATGTGGCAAAAATTAAGCTAAAATTTGAGTTAATTTTTGCATTAAGAAGATTTTATTAAAGTTAATTTTTGAATTTTTTTATATGGTCATCTAAGTGTTGAAATGATCTTATTGAAGTCACTTTTAAAATATTAAAATTTCACAAAAATCACTTTTTCCTTTGATCATTTAAATGTAATTTTATAACATGATATATTATCTAAGAAATCTATTGAGAAAAACGTGTTTTTCCTTTTAGAATATAAGATTATAGCTGAATTATTTTATAGAAAAAAAGTTCTAAAATAATTTTAGTAGAATTATCTTAATAATAATTAAACCACCACGAAAAGAATTTACTCTTCAAATTTCACCATCACTCATAAATTTACGTTCACTAAGGCCTACATAAAGACAAGGACAATCTTAAATAAAGCTTACTCCAACATTTTGGCCAAATATTTTTGAAAAAAAAAAGAGCAGTCAAATCAGAAGAAAAGTTTTAATTTACCATATTGTTACTTAATTTTAACTATAAAAACTATTTTTTGTTATGGTAAAAAAATTATACCCATTTTTTAAAAAGTATACGTAAGTAGTTAAGCTAGGTGAATATTAAAAAATTTAAAATATTTTCTGTCTATATAATATAATTTCGTAAGAAGGGGTTTCAATTAACCCCTCGACCCGTCTAGCTCCGCCCATGCTATAAGATCAAGAAAAGATACAAGCATGGCAAATAACAATAATATGTCTGACGAAATTAGTATTTTTATTAAAGTTATTCATATTTTTAAAATATAAATAAGTAATTTCTATATTTAGAGTGTTTAATTATTTATATATATAATATCAAAATATGTATATTTTATCTATGTATTTGAAAAAAAGTTCTGATGAAATCTGATTATCCTTATACGAATGTAGCTCTATCTATTTTTCATGAGGTAAAAAAAAATTAGATATATCTCAAATTATTTTCGATAGATTATCGATTTAAGGAAAGGATTTTCAAACAACCAACAAAGTAAAATAGCGAAAAAACAGACTTACCAAAAATGCAATTTCAGCAAGTCCTTCTTTCCTTATGACAGCAGTTTTAGCCTTTGGTACCCATGAATGAATCATACAAGCTAATGATTCCCACATATTCAAACTCAATGAATCACCCACAAACATTATATTCTTCCCCCTATATTTCTCCAAGAAAACCAACCCATTAAACCTGCAAAAAAACATCAACATTTTTTTTTTCAAAAAATGAGTCAAAAAAGGAATCAGCAGATATATTTGTAGTAAAACTAACCTTGGCAGGTTGCAAGAAAAAGGTTGCCATCTGTATTTGAGATACAAATTATCAGGTCTTTTGTACTTCTGGCAGTTGAATTCATTGTCAATAAAAGGGCAATTTGAAGAATCATAGAGAGGATATGAAGAATCATAAACCCATTTGCCACTATAAACATTGCAGCTACTTGTAATTCCATCAATGGTGTTGCTGCTGCTTGTGGTGTTAAGGAAAAAATTCTCTGTTTTAGCTTTTGTTTCTACTGAAAAAAGCAATAATAGTGAGAGAAATAGGAACCCCATGTTGCCAATTTGGGTTTTGAAATTCAAATAAAAGTGCTAATAACAGTGTATATATAAAAAGAGAGGGGGGGGGGGGGGGGGAGAGCAGGGGAAAGCAGAGAGGGAGGAAGAAGCAAGCACATGGTGAAAGCAAAAGTGTCCTATTCTCGGTCCGATTCAATTTATTTGTCTTATTTTTTTATCTTATTCCAAAATAATTTTTCTATATCAATAAAATAATAATAAGTTTTGCGTACATTATACAATCTCCAGACTCTACTTATGAAATTGTTCTAGATATATTGTTGTTGTTTATTTGTTGTGTAAAAAGAATACTGCCTCTGTCTCATTTTATTTGGCACGCTTTCTTTTTTAGCCTATCCTAAAAAAAATGTCATCTTACTCTATTGGAAACAATTTAACTTTGAAATTTTCTTTTTACTCTTAATAAAATGATTCTCAGCCAAACAAATATTTAAGAATGAATTTAAGCCACAAGTTTCATTTGTTGTGTAAAAATAATACTGCCTCTGTCTCATTTTATTTGGCACGCTTTCTTTTTTAGTCCGTCCCAAAAAAATATCATCTTACTCTATTAGAAACAATTTAACTTTGAATTTTTCTTTTACTCTTAATGAAATGATTCTCAGCCAAACAAATATTTAAGAATGAATTTAGGACACAAGTTTCAAAAATCATTTTTTTTAAAATATCGTACCCAATCAAAGAATGCCACATAAAATGGAACTGATGTGACAGAGTATTTCTTTTAAAACTTTTGATAACTTATTAATTAGTTTCTCCATTTCATATTTGTTGCTCTTATTGACTTCTTACGAAAACTTTACTTAGACATGTATAGATGATTTAAATTTTATCACTTTATGTAGTTATTTAATAAGTAATAAAGATAGTGTAAGAAAAAATAATAAAATTTATTTGATTTACTAAATAGACAAATAAAATATTAATTTTTGATATAGAGGCTAAATAAAATAAAATGCAGGAGGTATAATTTTTCATTTGTCATATTTAAGATTATAAGATCAAAAAAAATTTTAATATTATTTTACATGTTTTCATTTAAAAACATAAAAATGTAAAAATTTACTTTATTTTTAAAAATCTATATATCAAATTAAATCAGACAAATACTTTTTCTGTCTCATATTAATTATCCACATTTCATTTTATATAATTTTTAAAATTTATAAATAATATAACTAATTTTACTAATTTTCTCTTTTATCTATCTACACCAGAAATGCATCAAAGCTAATGAAATAATGCATTTTATGCGATACTATATCATTCAACTTTTAATAGCTACTTCAACTTTTTTTTTTCTCTTCAAATATCTAATAATCAGTTTTAAATTTTTACTCCAACTTTTTCTTAATTTTTTAATTTTATTTTACAATCAAACTCGATGTTTGATACTCACGTTAAAAACCGACTAAATCCTACTCTTATATAAATACTCGTTATGTAAAAGTTGGAAATGGGTGGGAGCAAAAATTTAGGCAATTGATGAACTTCGTTGAAAAAGAAATTCTCTTTTATTTTTTGGAACTATGTAAACATGTTTTACACTTTCAAAAAATATTAAGTGTAGAAATAAAATTAAAAAATTTAATAAATAGACAAATAATTTATACTACTTATTTATAATAAGATGAATAAGTAAAATAAGGTGGAGCGAGTAAATTAAAATGAAAAAGTACCATATATGTACTATAAAACAATATATATAACACCTTATTTTACCTAGGCGATAATAACAAATTTATAATTTAATTTTCTAAGATATAATATCAATCATCAAGATAATATAAATGTCACACATCAAAACGAGTCAAATTAATAAAATAGTTATTGGCATTACACATATACAAAATTTGACCAAAATAAAAAATATTGAATCAAACAATTGAGTCATAAACCGGACAACAAGTCATTCTCCTTCTTTTATTGTTTTAATTTTAGTAAAAAAATAAACAAACACATTTTTATATTTCAAATTTAAATTATTCTTGACTTTTATATATCGTAGTTGATCCATTGTGACTCGATAGTTTATGTCATATTTTGGTGCAATCGATTAAGTCAAGTCAACAAATGTGAGATCACAATATAACTCTTTTAAACTTGAAATCACTAAAAAAAATTAATGAAAAGTAAAATTAAATAATCATTCACTCAACATTTTAAATTAAAAATAACGAACGAATACATAATACATATATAATATGTCTATAATTATATATAAAATGAGTGCATTATTAATATATATCAATCAACTAAAAATATCCTAGTATCATATGATTATATTAATAGAAGTTCCAAAATAAATTGATTTGATATCTTTACACAAATAATGCACCAAACTTCAATCAAACATACTATGAATATTTAAGAATTACTAAAGTTATTGTAATTTTAATTAACCTAGTGATATAAATTAAATAATCTATATACTATTAGTGCACCATACATATAAACTTTGATAAAAGTGGGAAAGATTAGCATTAATTAGAAAAAGGAAAGAACTTATTCGCATGGATGCTCTTTAATTAGGTTTGGTGGGTGATTATAAAACCTTTCACATGTAGTATAATTTACTTTTTCATAATTAAGTGGGCCTTGAAATATAGTATTAATTTTTGTAATGGTTCACACATTTATTTATACCATTCTTACTTTTCTTAAGATTTTTTTTATATCAAAAATTTAAGCCTGAAATATCTAATTAAAAATAAATAAACTTTCATGTCCCACCAAAGCTTTTTGTGTTATGTTTATTTGCTTTTATATGACACTAGCAACTAGCTAAGTTAAGCTGTTTAATGAGTGTAGTATCTATATCTATATTCTCACGTATTTTAATTATATCATCAAGTATCTGCTAATAAATATATCTAATTAAATTTTGGTAATAGACGACACATGCTTTTGGTTTGCATCAATCATTGTCTTTGTTTATTTTTGTCGTGGGTAAAGTTCAAGGAATGGTCAAATCTGAATTTCAAATTGTGCGCTAAAAGTTAAGGGTGTAATGCGTTTTCCAAAGCTTCGATGAGAAATTCGAGATCGGATTTGTGATCAGCGTGGAAAATCGAGTCAAAAAATGGTCACGACTCGACTCCAACGCCAAAAAACGCGAATTATTTTTCCCAAAGAAAGCCAAAACAGCGAGGTTTCCACGTCAAGGCCGCAACGCGCCTGGGACGCGGAACCACACTTGAAATTTTTCTTCAAATTCTCGACGGAAACCAATTTTTGTTGAAAAATCAGTCCTAATGAACTGGTGCGCGATGTGCACCGGTGTCCAAGAAACTGAAATTTTTCTTTTGACTTCGGGAAGGGCATTTTCGTCCTCCCTAATATATTTTTAAGTCCCAAAATGAGTATTTAAGCCTATATACGTTCGAAAGAGTTTTATAACCCCATTTTTCTTAGGTCTAAACTACATTCCAAGAGAAGGAGAAGAAGAAAAGAGGAGTGTTTCGAGTCCAGGGCCAATTCGTGCAAGAAAATTGAGGATTCTTCAAACCCCATGTATGTAAGGCTAAACGAAAACATGAGATTGTGCTCTCATATGCCCCACAGGAGGTCTTAGATGGTTGGTTGAAGTTTCTGGAGTCTATATGAATGATTTTCTTGATTATATTCTTGAAACTATATTAAATGTACGTATTTTCACATGTTGATGATCATCATAAACTTGTTTTCTTGAATTGAATGTTTTACATGAATTATTGCATAAACACTATCCATTATTTTATTAAAGATTGCATGAATGAAGTTAGAGAATGAGTCTAGAGCCTTGATTGAGAAAGTTGATAGAGATGGTGATTGTGAATGTGAGAACGATGCTAGATTTATAGAACTTGATAGTCTCTTGAGTCTCCATACATAAACTCACACGATGTGTCTATTCAATTGTTCCCTAATGATAGTTTCTAAGTCCTGAGATGAGCGTATTGATGATTGAACTAGATGGAATTAATGTTATTCGGATTAAACGAGGATTGAACCTTAGCTTGAAGAATAATTTTATTCTTTGAGTTGATAGAATGATAGATGAGATATGATCCCGCTTGAGAGGGGGGGGGGGTTAGCTGTGTAACAGCTTGGCCTTGACAGACTATTTGCTTTCTTGAGTCATGGGAGGAGTATTGACACCGAAATGGGTAAGAGTGAGTCCCACTCAAACTCATTAACTATGTGGCCAGCGTAGAAAAGGATTGAACCGTGAAAGCAGATATTTTCTTTATCCCAAAAGAGGACTTGACAGACTTTTGGATCCACTAACAGACTTTTTGATCCACCAACTGACTCGCCCTTTACCTTGGCAAGGTACTAGACGGATGTGACAACGACATGTCTTCGTTGTATCACTTCTGGCTCATAGGGGTGATTGTCAGTTATAGAAACTCCCATTTATGATTCCCTCTTGATAGTACTTTAATGTTAAGGTAATGGTCTAGGGTGATGGATGTGATGGGTCGTTTGTTTATTCTTTGTTCTTTCTTTAGATAGATATTTGGCATGTTAACTGCTTTTTATATTGAGTTGTTTGTTATTGTTATATTATTCTACCTTATTTCCAGTTTCACTCAACTATTTTACGTACCAGTAGATTTTTTACGTACCGACATACCCCTCTGGGACTGCATCATTTCATGAAGTACATGCGTGATTTGGAGATCGTCAATAGGCGTACTATTGAGGATTGGAGATGTTCAGCTGATTTGGTGAGTTCCCTTACTTCGGAGGAATCCCTTATGTTTATCTTCATCTTGCCTTAGAGTTAGGGTGACTGACTTTATTTTGATTGAGGTAGTCATAGGTCTGTCATTGACACCACTTGATAGTGATAGACGCTTCATAGACTAGAGTCGATTGTTGATGTAAGACTGTGAGCTAGTTTTTCCTACTAGCTTCTTTATATATATATATATATATTTGAGAACTGATGATGATGTGCCCATATATCCTTTGATGTCTTCCACTGATAGTAGATTGTATGAATGCATCGATGTGATGAAGCCAAGTGGTTCACTTAGGGAATAACAATAGTCTCTGAGTGCCGATTACGTCTAGGACACCCTCCCGAGCATGACATTATATCAAGAATAGATATGCAACACAAATTTCTACATTGATCACTTTTGTTTAAGACAATCATGCGAACTCCTTCTAAAGGATCATGATGCAATAAATTGCAGAAATAACACTATTTGTCTGTCTTTGTTACAACAAATCTAAAATTACGAAGAGAGAAAGTAACACTAGTTTATCTCTAGAAGAAAGAAGGCGTCGTTACAGAGAGGCTAGATTGTGTTGATTATAACTGAAAGTAATACTAAAATTTGAAGTCACTCTCTTTTATAATTATTAGTAAAATAATAATTTTTTAATATAATTTGAATAAGTTATTGATTCAACCATTAAGTAAAATCATAAAATCGAAACTAAATTAATAGTCCACTAAAAGAATTACAAGATGTTAAAATTATTAATTTAGTATCAATAAACTAATAACCACTTTCTTCAATTTAATTTATCGATTAAACTGATTTTAGCATACCCCTACCAAGGGCAAAAGAAACTAAAAGAAGGAAAAAAGGACCAATGGAGGGCAACAAGGGTGACTATAGAATGTTAGTACTCCCTTTCTTTCATTTTATGTATCACTCTTTGATTTGATACGGTATTTAAGAAAAAAGTAAGACTTTTAGAACTTGTAGTCTAAAATTATTTTAAAATATTTGTGTGGTTGAGAATCATTTCATTAAGAATAAAAGGAGAATTTTAAAATTAAATTATTTCTAATTAAAATAAAATAATATTCGTTTTTAAATGAAAAAAATGTGACACGTAAAAGAGATAGTGAGAGTACTATTTTTGCCATCGTCCATGTGCCTTGTATAATTATTTTCTAACAAATGCTGGGCCATGCATGACAAGATAAATTTTGAATAGTATATTAGTGGATGGATTATGACCTGCACTCATGATTTCAATATGATATATGCTTTAATTCCACTCTTTCATAACAAATTGATTTTGATATCTTCATATGGATTTATGCCTATCTTTCAATCAATCCAGCATCATCATAGCTTTAACAAACTCCTCATCAAACTATATCTATAACAACATTATTTATTTCAATATTTTTTATTATTATGATATTGTGAAGCAAAAATAATTAAATTTTGAGGCAATTGAAATAAATTCTCTACTTCACAAAAGTTTGAGATAAAAAATAAAATTGCGTATATGTCATTCGATCCCTCGTATACCTATTAACCACTTACTTGATTATACTAGATATGTTATTATATATATTATGAAAAGAATTTCTATACGTCCCTACCGTTTAATTTAAAGAACTTATTAAATATATTTTTCTTCCTCATATAATGAGCCTCCACAAGTGGTTCTTTAGACCAAATAGATTATTTAAGAAGGAAAAAAGAACATAAAGAACTATAAAAAGATAGCAGCCACCAAAAAGAAGGTTCACATGCATGCTCTTAACACTATCCACCAAACACTAATGCGGTATAGCAAATGAGACTGTTCTTTTCTTAACTAATAGAGATTGTAAATTCAAGTTCTGAGTATGAAGAATATTAGGTATAAAAAGTTTTCTCTTGAATAAGATTCTACACTCAAAATCTAAATTAATTGAGTTTCAATATAGATATCAAACGTCTAAATAAAAAATAGAAAAAATACTACCAGTGAATGTGATCTAGCAGATGAGGTTGATCTTTCCTTAATTAATAGAGATTTCAAATTTGAATTTTCAGTATGAAAAATCTTAGGTAGAAAGAATTTTTTTTTGAATAAGACCCTACACGATGTGAATTAAAATTAGTGGAGCTTCAATATGGATATAAAAAAAAAAATACTACCCACCAAAACAAAACATCATATTTTGATGCATAGACAACTAAGTAGACCAATGACTTTTAAAAAGTGACAAGTTGTTTTGATTAGGACATGAATGATGATGATTCTATATAGAATGACTTTTCTTCCACATTTCCAAAAAAGCCTGCCATGGTATTATTTGATTTTTATGTCCCTTCACAAATTTAAAAATGTCATATTATTGTCTATATGAGAAAGGCTAGTTGTTCATTTGTAAGGTGCAAACCCTATAATAAGCAAAAAATGGACAGCAAAAACACTAATAAAAAAAGTTCAACGCCAAGGTTAATACTGTACTGATCGATATGAAAATTTAACCTCCAAAGGTCAATATTTATTTTATTTTTCAAAAAATAAACCTCGAAAAGTTTGATATTTTAACTATACAATTATAAATACATCATTCATAGATCGAACTCTCATTTTTTTATTTTGTGAGAATCTTAATAACTCAGTTGGTTGGCTATCTAAACACTATTGATGAGAGTTTGATTCCCCATATTGTAATTCCCTCCCCGTTTCCCTTTCCCTTATCCTCATTTTTTTTGTTTTTAAACTCACTTTTAGTGTGACCACTAAACCATTAGTATTTGTTGATGATATGATATAGTCTAAATTTTGAGATTCAATCTTCTAAACTTTGATTGTAAATTCATGCATAAAAGCTTGAAGTTTTCTAAAATAAAATTTCTATATTTGAAAATAAAATAAAAAGTACCCCAATCACACAATTATTATAAAATTAGAATATCTAAAATCCCTATAAATCTCTATGTTTGGGACATGATGTTTTTGAGCTGAGGTCTTTCGCAAATAGACTCTCTATTCTGTGAGGTAGTAGTGGTAAAGTCTGTGTATATTTTACCTTCCTCAGCCCTCATGTTAGATTGTGAAACCTGATGTAATATTTAATGTACTGTTAAATATTTGTCAACCTTGCGGGTTAAGTTGTACTGTTCATTCTCCATGTAAAAACACTCTGTATTCATTTAATATACATACATATTACACACATAGAAGTTGCCCAAGTAACTGGGTGTTACCACGTTAAAATATTAGGTCTTCCCATTTTTAGAGAGAGAAGTGAGACTTCTCTCTACTTCATCTTCTTCAAACAAAATTTTCATCTTCTTCCTTTGATTTCTCAATAGATATGGTTTCTTAATAAATCTAGTGTAGATCCTAACACCCCACCTATGGGACTCCACTGGATTAGGGATGGCAATGCGGCGGGTGCAGGGTAGGGCAAGTTGAACTCAACCCGCAAGTTTTTTTAAACCGCCCCCCTCCCCCCACATTATGATTTTTTTTATTTTCAACCTGCTCCACTTAAATTTTAAAGTTCTTTCATTTTTTAATTGAATTTAATTTTTTTGGTTAATTAACATCTCAACAACTAATTAACTATTTTTAATTGATATTTTAGCAATCGTTTCTTAATCGTTAATTAAAAGTTTCTAATTAATATTTTAATAACTAACAATTTATCAGACATATCTAGTTTAAATTTTAGAAAAAAATAAAATTAAAGTCAATGTTTAATATAAAAAATTTATATCTTTAATTTTTACTAATTAGAAAAATTTTATTTCTCCGTATTCCCATTTGACTTTTAAACCCGCAATCCGTCCGCCCCTGCATTAGTTTAAAAAAATACCTACTTCAACCTGTCGTGCATCCCCCTGCCCCGTGTAGCTTTAAACTCACCCCGCCTCGCATAGCTCTAAACCCGCCACATACCAGCTCCGCCCCACCCCATTGCCATCCCTACACTGGATATATTATTCTTTTTGTTGTTGTATTTAAAATTTCTATAAAATAATTTTAATCAAAGAATAACTCTGCCACAAAAATTGAGAATAAAGTAACTTTTCGTTTTTATGTGGAACCTTAGAAGTAAAGGCAAAGCAATTGAAAATTGGGCTGATTTCTAAATTGTGGAACCTTCGAAAGGCTACAATGGCCATTTTTGCAGTATATGTATTGGAATTATGCTTTTGTATGTTCAAGTATTATGCCTAATTTAAGATACAATGAGGACATTTTAAGTAAATTGGTTGCATTTACCTAACTTTGTAGTTAATATTTTTGGGCTCCTCAAATTCATAATGGATTAGGTGGAAGTCTTAAGTTTACGCAAAGAATCTCATATAAGGCTTTTTTTTTTGGAATATATAATAAAAATTAGAAGTATGAAAGTTAGAAATTAGAGTTATATTTGTCTCTTGAATATTCTAATTCGTAATTGCTACGCGAGTGATTTAAAAGAATAATTTTGTATACGAATGATCTTGAATTTTTTATCTTATTTACCTCATGAGCAGAACTTCAAATCTAACAAATTTTGACTTTCGACTTTGAAATTTTACTCACGAAGAACAAAAGTTCAAAACCAATTATTTCACGACCTTACTAGCTCTTGTTCAATCTTTCAACGGTCGGAAAGATAGCAGTAGAAATGTGATGATTTAGGGTTTTGCTTTGATTTTTGCTAAATTCATCTCCTTTTTTTTTTTTTGCCTTTTAAAATCATTCAACTTTTATAATTGGCAGGGACAAATTGTTATTGTGTTATACTCATTATTTTCTTTTTTTCATATCTAGTTTATTCCGCTTATAAGTTTTTGAGACGAGGGTTCCCAAGAAACAACTTTTCTACATCTATGAGATAGTGGTAAAATCTGCATACATTCTATCCTTCCCAGACCCCATTTATGAGATTCCACTAGATATGTCATCGTTGTTATACTCATTCGGCAAGTTGACATTGTGGGATTAGAGGACACTGTTGTACCTTGGAGGGAAGTAACAAATCAAGGAGATTTGCATCAGTAGCCACTTTGATTGTTCTACTTGAATAATAGTCACAATTACGAAATTAGTTCAGATTTAGCCACTTCTTACGCAAAGTCATGCGTAGTCTAGAAAATTATGGTACTTCCTGTCTTAATAACAATATTGATCATTCTTTCAAAGATTTGAGGTTCAAAATTCATCAACAAAAGTTAAAAACTTTAGAAGTCTTAAGTTTTGAACTATTTTGAACCGATTGAAGTTCAAATTGCGTAAAGTTCGAGTTGTGGTAGCTCGAAATTCAAAAGAAATCTCCCTTGCACAAGTTGAAAAAACAACACAAAAGGCAGTTGCAACTTGTAAGATGACTTAAGTCATCAACCGCCCCTTGAAGTTGTCCACATATTTGACCGCCCCCTTACATTCGAATTTGAAGGTAAAAAGGAGATGACTAAAGTGCATGGATCAGTGAGGTTGGGCCATCAATTTGACTTGGATGGACCACCCAACCCAACTTTATAGTAGCTCACTAGATGTAAAATCTTCACATGATATTCTATTTTGATACACACATGTAATTTTTTAAAAAAGTTATACATGTTTTAAAAAAGTGGCTCTTTCATATATGCATTGTCTGAAGTTACAAAATTCAGAAATTTGTAGAGAACTTAACTGAACCTCAACCATACGGGGATTAACTTCAGACGAAGTACCAAAATTTCAAGCATCAATCTTTTTACGGACTAAATCAAGATATCTCCAATACTCTCATTATTAATAACCAAGAATAGCCAAGTTATAAGCACTTTCATGAACCTCAACACTATACTCTAGACACCAACCAAGAGGTCATTTGGTTGACAACATGTAATCCTAGAATAATTAATTTGCCTACCATATATATGGAATAACTTATTCCATCACTAAGACAAAAATAGTCCAAGGATTACCTTATATCTCAAATTAAACATGAGATAAAATAATCCTGCATTTTATTCCGGATTTATTATAACCTATACCTCACATCAAACGACGCCTTAGGGTAACGGTTGCGGTCCCTTTTCATATAACACAATTGGCAATGTTTTCTTAAAATGTTGTGGTCTCTGTTAGTCAATTTCCCTGTTTCTTGAATTTTCTTCACCACCTGCATGTTCCACTATCCATCTGTAGCTCTCTGTCTATTTATAGATATTCTCATATTGAATTTGATGATTTCAATAAATGCACCTACAGGATTCTACTAGCAAAAAGGAAATATGTATAGCCAAAACCTGTTTCAGGTCATTTTCCAGGACTAATAGTTACAAGAGAGAACCAAGGGTGGTAGACTAATTTCTCACCGTTTTTCCAATTCATTAACTTCACAAAAAGTGCAGTTAGATTATAAGTAACATCACAAATTATCACCTTGAACAACTTCAATTTATCTTCTCATTAATATTATCACACAAGAAACCAATAATCAACTGGAAACCAGCGCAAAAACGCATTAACAGGTTGTAATAAAAAAGAAACAGAGGGTATTTACTTCCCGTTTTCCAAGTTCATTTCAAGAATTGTAATATGATCACTGGTAAAGGTATCATCTTTTGCATAGGGTAGCCAATAAATGATGTGGACTGATGATGACATGTTCCAGAACATTGTGTGCAACTCAATAAAGCTTTACCAGCAAAATCGGAAAGAACGGGCAAAGCTAGTATCCACAAACTATAAATGTCTTTATGTGTGTCAATTCTTGAGACAAGGGTTTCAGGAAACGACCTCTCTATCTTTATGAAGTAATGGTAAGGTCGGCGTACATTTCAGCCTAAATATTCTCTGCAAAATTTTGAAAGTACTATTTTGTTTCACCACTGTTAAGAAAGGAAACAGCTGAAAGCTTTTTAACTATAACAACGGAAAGCTTGATTCAAAAGAATTGGTACCCTGTCGTAGAGCCTTTTAAGTGTTCAGAAAATTTATCAAGAATGGCTCCATGTTATCCTTTCCGCATAGACCTGCAACCTGCTCCGCCCTGCATCACTTTTAAACAACTTACTTTAACCCGTCCCACATCTGTCCCAGAACACATAGCTTTAAACTGGCATCCACCCCACACAGCATAAATCCGCCCCATCCCCAGCTGAGTGGCAAAGAAGTCAGCAAAGTGACTTGCATCATGTGATTGAATTATATAAAATACTAGAATCACTGGATGACCAGGATGTTTAACAAGACATTGCTGATGGAACTTTGAAAATTTTGGCCTTTTACATGGTTTTTACTTGCATGTATTTGTTTGATTGGTAAAAAATCATTTTGCTTCCAAGAAGAACATACTTGTCCATTTAAAATTGAACACAAGAAGCTACATCAATAATATTAAATGGCGTAAGAAGCTACATCATTTCAATAACATACCTAATCCCGTATCCGTACCGCCCCATTGCCATCCCTACAGCTAAAGAATAAAGTAACTAACTATATCAATTGCTCCATAACAGAAAAGTCACTAAAATTACTACACTATAAAGACATAAACTGTTTTTTTGTCACATTATATTATTCTGAAAGAAAGAATTATAGACCAATTATAGGGAAAGTGGAAATGTACAACATGCCAAATCCCAAAACAAAAATGGAAACATTTCCAGTAAATTCAACATAAAATTAGCAATGTTTTAATATAATGTTGTGGTCTCTCTGTTGGTCAATTTCCCTGTTTCTTGAATGATTTACTATCCATCTATAGTCACTAAGATTTTTCATGGAAATAGGTCCATAGAACCAAGAATGCAAAAACATCACCTCACATAATGCCATAAGAGAAAATGAGAAATGTTTGATATAATAGTAATTCGGTATCTTGATTTCGTTTTCATACATAAATAAAAGTTGCATAAATAGCCTGTGCCATAACATTATAGTTAGTGCACTTAATTCTACTAGCAAAGAGAGGAAAATGGTCCAAAATTGTTTCAGATCATTTTCAGGACAAGTAGTTGTAGAAGAAAGCAGAAGGTTAGTTGACTAACTTCTCACCCATTTCCCTAGTTACAAAGTGCAGTTGTATTGTAAGTAACTACACAATTTATCACCTTTAACAACTTCAATTACCTGCAAACCACTTGTTCTGTGTTTTCTCATTAATATTAATTACTACTCACCACACAAGAAACCAATAATCAACATGGAAACCAGCTCAAAAATCACTCAGAAACGGATGTTCTGTGCGTTTGCGAGCTTCATTAGCTGCTTCATTTTCTTGCTATACCTTAAGCACAACAATGAGGCGGTGCATTTCAGGGATTTGAGACATGCCATGTTCAATGTGGCCTCGTCTTTAGACAATAGCTTTTCCCTTGATGGAGAGTTAGAAATCTCGAAACCAGCAAGAGGAGAAAACAGTAGGAAAGAGTGCAACATATTTGACGGAAGATGGGTTTATGAATCAGACGAAAGCCCATATTATGAAGCACCACAGTGTCCGTTCCTGAGTGAACAAGTGAGCTGCCAGAAGAACGGAAGGCCTGATTTTGACTATGAAAATTGGTCTTGGGAAGCTCATGATTGTTTGATCCCACGGTAGGAAATTTGTTTATTCATTTTCTTGTCTCACCCTTTTCTTTATTTTGGATTGAACTGACAGTATGGACTTAAGTTAAAACTATTTCTCTTTTGTTATGACCAAATGCAGCTTCAATGGCAGAGATATGTTGAAGAGGCTTAGAGGCAAGAGGATCATCATAGTTGGAGATTCACTAAATAGGAACCAATGGGAATCTCTCGCGTGTCTTCTTTATTCTACACTTCCTCCTTCAAGAACCCATCTTGATTATAGGAGTGGCTCCTATAAAGTCTTCAAAGCTAAGGTAAATCAACTCAGGGACTGACTTTTTCCTATGCAAGTACCCTGACAGGCACGGCTGCCCTGGTGCAATAGTGGATTGTGCATGGGACACTGGTGATATGGTCACATGCACACGTCTGCTGCACCTTGAAGACCTTGAATTTTATTTCTTGGCGCACTTTCAGACATGTCTGATGATATAATAAGACTTTAAGTCGCTCTTTATTCAACGTTCATACTCAACTAAAGTCAATTTTCTGCTTTTCTAGGACTACAATGTTACTGTAGAGTTCTACTGGAACCCGTTTCTTGTCCAGTTTGACTCACAAAATTCTCCTAAAATTGTGAGGCTGGAGACACTCGATTTATCGTCTCTGCATTGGCAAGGAGCTGACATTATGGTATTCAACACAGGACATTGGTGGGTGCATCTTGGGAAGTTCAAGGCGTAAGTTCACTAATGAACTTTCTTAAAAGTTTATGAATATAACATCTCTACGCTGATAAATAATTTTCAAACTATCAGATGCATATAAGCAACTGTCTGTAAAAATAAGACAGTTACTTGCTGCAACATGTTAAAATAAATAGATTTCGCATGCAGGTGGGACTTATTCGAGTACAAGGGACGATTAGTTGATGAGCTTAAGTTAGAATCAGCATTTGAGGTGGCAATGAGAACCTGGGCACATTGGATAGATCATAATGTTAACATAACAAAAACGACAGTTTTCTTCAGGAGCATATCCCCAGAACACAAAGGTCAAAATGCATGTTACAATAAAACACAACCGATCACAGATACATCAAACGTAAGACATTTTTCCAAGTACCTGACGGAGATTGTTGATAGAACACTGTCAAAAATGAGAGTTCCTGTAAGATACCTAAACATAACTAAGCTCTCAGAGCACCGCGTAGATGCTCATCCATCAGTCTATGCCAAAACGAAAGGAAAAGAACTGATAAAGAGGAAATTAAAGACACCAGACAGTATTTCTGATTGCAGTCATTGGTGCTTGCCTGGACTGCCAGATACATGGAATAGGTTACTATATGCATCTCTGCTTTTGGATCACCCCATTGGTTCTCCTAGTCTGTCACATTTGGTTTCTTGAAAATCAGTCATTTACCATCAGCAGACTATATTAGTCCTTGTAATAGTGTGAGTAGCAGTGGCAATTTCAACCCATATTTACTTAATCCGCCCGTAATAAACCCATTTTCAACCCGCCTATTGTAAATATGGGTAAAATTTGGGTTAATCTACTTTCAACCCACAATAAAATGGGTCAAATGTGATTTCAGATTTCTATTGAGGGAACTTTTGAACATTCATATGAGTTTTTAACTGTATACCTTTCTTTTCTCATCAACCCTCAGAAAGCAAACTCTGGGTCATTTATGTTTCCATTCATTTCAACATTATCTCTATTATAACAATTTTATAGAGTAAATTCAAGACAAGACTTTTAACACACTAAAAAGTTTTCATGTATATGTAAATTCATGAGATTGCCAAGATTGGCTACAAGATGGCCATACATGGGTCGGTTTCTTCAAGGTACCGCTAAGAAATATTTACTGGCTAGCACTACTAGAGGAACAGATTAACTTTATGCAATTTTATAATATAAATCTTCGTTTCTCTAGGACGCCATGGATTCATAGGAAAAGCAACAATACTATTTACAGCATCATCAAAACTATAAAATCTCCCACTCAGATTCAGGATGATCATTAGCAGACAACAGTTTTGTGTTTGAATTCACGGCAAGAACAGGCATCACCTTGTCCTCGGCCTCTAGATTAAACTGTTGATCTCCATATAGTGCTCCAAGTTTTTCATACTCTTTCCTTGTCAACCTCTTTTTCGTGGAGAAAGCTTCCCGAAGCTTCTTCTGAGAAAATATTAATAGAAACAGTCAACAAAGATCTAAAAGATGCATTTAAGCAAGAACCAGAGCAACAACTCTGCTCCCCTTAAAAAGTGAACTAAAGGAATAAATACAAGAAATAAATATACAAGACAAAGAACCAACCTTATAGGACCTATGTTTGATAGGACCATGTGGAACATGAATACTTTCCTCTTCAACCAGAACACATGTTTCCTCCAACTGGGATTCATCAAATTTCTCAACAACTTCCAATTCTAACTCAATGTTTTCATACTTGGACATAGCAGAAAACAACTCATATGATTTTTCTGTAAAAAATAACAGTGCTGTCATAGAGATTGAATTCAGAAAATGATAATCCAAGAGACAATGAAGTAATTTGAAAGGCAGGCACATGGTCATTTCAAAAACATCCCTTCGATTCATTTTATTGTAAGTGGATAGGATGGAGAAGGAAGACAACTTAAAAATCTTCTTGTTTTTCCTTGACAGAGCGAGACATATGGACACGGAGTACATTTATTTGCTAGGATGAAGAGGGATGCAGATACTGTAGTTTCTCAAATTCCCAATGAAAAAAAGGTGAAAGTGCAACTGCATAACCTTATATTGGCAGATAAAACATAAATGGTACATAGATATACTGACTCCCAGCTCTCCAGCGTATGCATGAGCATCTGACCTTCTGCAGGTTCCCACGACTATGCACTGCAGAGGTATAATCAGTGTGAGGCCTTATTGAGATGAACCAACTAGCGATAGCTGATTAACTCTTACAGTTGTGCCAATTTAGTTCAATTAGACACAAGATAAGGTCCACCATGACTCATTGTCGTGATACACTATTTTCTGCCACAATAACATGATTTTGGGGAACTAATTATAACATCTGACAATTTACCACTTGGTATATAGTTTTCCTGGAAGTAACCCACAGCAGTCGGTCTTGAATCAGTGTTGCAAAGCAAAGTGGGAACACAGAGAGAAGAGAGATCTTTTTTCAATTTTAATTAGTCGAGTAACTAGATTTGAGTACCTTCATGAGACTCATCGATCTCCTCATTGGCTAAAATACCCTGAACATTACTGCTAATTTCGGATCTTGTATTACAAGCTAACTCCTTTGTATATGTATCTGTTGCCAATATAGAAGTTATCACAGAGAAAATAAGAGAAGAAAGCTGCAGACTGTATACCACAAGAGTCTGGTGAGAAAGACACCATGTAAGATAGAACATGAACCTATTTGCTTCTTCCCAACAGATTCAACTGATGTCATGACAGAAGCCTCAGAAATAATTGAAGTATCAGCTGCAGGCACATTCGTTTGTATAATGTGATCGCAAACTTTACTTGCTGCTTCTCTAGAGTCAGATCCTTTAACTGAGGCCAGAGATGAACTCAGGGTCACACGGTCAGATGCCATTTCAAAACCACCCCTAACCTCAGCCCCTGAAGATAATTTTTGTGCATCTCCTGATGCAAGACAGATAACATCAGGCGCCTTAGCTGGATGGCTATCTCTAACAATTTCTTTGATTCCAACATTTTGACGTTTATAAACTCCTCCACTTTTGCTTGTCCCTGATATTTTAGGGAAAAATAATATTAGCAGATCTGTCTGACAAAGAGGTTTAATAGTAGATGATGAATAATCAACATTTGTATTTTGTACCCTTGATCACTTGAGTGTCATCATTTAATTTGTTGCTAAAACCTCTGGCACTTCCTTTATGATTTGCTTTCAACTTCTTGTCAATTTCATAGTGAGCATAAGGGTTCAGAGACAAGTCAGCAGCTGCGACTTTCACAGGATCAATATTACATTGAGGATGAACATCTTGCATCACCTCAGAACAGAATCTCTTGACATTTGTACTGACAGTGTTCACCTGATTTTCAACATATTTAACAGTGTCCTGCAAATGGTTACAGGCTCAGTTATGCTATTATAACCCATTGGTTGAAATTAGCAGGGTGAATAACAAGCAGTACAATTTCAGAACCTTTTAACATATCCAGAGACAAAATTGACAGACAACTGTTAATGATGCATGGTGATATGCAGTCATTTGTTTTAATACCATGATAAGGATGTCTGTCATCCTTCCTTGCTTTCATAAATTGCTTACTCTGGGTGGACACAAATACAATTTCTCATTTAGGAAAAGCAAGAAGCCATTCATTGGAAGATAAGACTAATAGCGGTACTGCTACCCCAGAAGAAGCACTTCTTTGCCAATTGAGGTAGAGCTAGACGTACAAAACTATCATGCATCAGTGAGTATTAGTAAGAATGTCTTTTGACGATATGGTCGGTATGGTCCATCAAGATGTCTGCATTTGTTCCTATCATCCTTGAGGAGGTTCCAACATGTAATATGTCGAAACTGTTGCAGAAATGGTAACAACATAGAGGAAGGTAAGGGCAATGAAGGTATCAAATAGTCTTCTTTATACCATTCCTCCAATCAAACTCCATATCTATCCATAGCAGCAAGAGGGTGTTACCAACCAAGTCATTGAGTATCCAAGTCACTGATTACCCATTGGTATCCCAGAGAAAAAGAATACCTAACGAACAGCCTAAATAGAAATGTGCAGGATTCAATCTACTTGGGCCATACCTAGAGATCTGAGACCAAATCCCCATTGGATGCAGAACAGTCACATGGCTGGGAAGATTAGTCGAGTAGTGGGAAGAATTTCAGCTATAAGCAAATTACCTCAAGGACAAACCAGAAAACAAGTAATATCAAATATATGTAATAATTAAATGGGAAAAAGAGAACTATATTTGAAAGAATGATGTTCACCTGGTACATAGCCTCTTCCATCTCCAAACACATAGTTTCAAATTTTTCGTATATGTTTCCAACCCATGATATAGCTTTCAAGTCCATTGTGAAATAGGTACTTAACTTTACAGGGATTCTATCAAGTTAGTTCCACAAGGTGTTATAGCTCCCAGCTGCAGAAATTTCAGACAAGTCGTTGTGCTGTTATGATAGATTTTTTTTGTTTTGCACAGAATTATAAAATTCTCGTGAGCGAAGTCAGAGACCAACTTCAATCTGTTTCAAAAACAATGAATTTGTTAATCATTCATGACTAACTAAAGCTGACTCAAAGGAGCTCTTTCTTGAGGAGACACCAAATGTCATGTCAGCCAGACTCCATCTGAGATGGTGGACACTTAAGTGTTGTAGTTTTAAATGTTTCCACATGAATTAGACATTCTCATTCAAGTTATCTAAAATATAAATCTAGATAAATCGATTCTATACATACCAATTTCCCCCAAACAGAAATTAAGAGTAAAAGGGCTTGAGCTAAATTTAGTTGGCCAAATATTAGATTAAACAGTAGAATGAGATATAATTTGATCTATCTCAAATATCCCAATCAGACACTAAGGACTAATCGGATGGTTTACGTCTTTTATATCCTGTGTGCTGCCGGAGAGACTAAGCTAGCTGTTCATAGTGGAGATGAAATTGATTTTTGAAAAAACTGCCCGTGCTTCATGAATTTGTATCAAAGCATTTGCAGAACTTATGCTGGAGTGTCCTCACCACCCTTCTAATCTCACCTTAATTTATACATTCAAGACAGCGCTGAACTTTTAAAAGGAAAGGTTATAGTGAAATGTAGTGCTCCTATTTAATATGTCAAGTCTCCTTGGTATTAGGAAAAAAACAAGATTTTAAGGCGCACAAAAAGCTTTACAATAGAGATATATTCATTTTAGTATCAACCTATCTTGCTATTGACTTCACATTAAATGCATGACAAGGCCTACAATTTTTCTCTTAAAGACACAGATTTCGATTAGCTCTTTCTTCCAAGGAAAATCACACCCTTTCTATCCACTAATCTTTGTCAACATATTAAGCATGCAACATTAGAATTAGGTAAGAAGACTAATAAAACCAGAAATTAACTCTCGCAACTGATTGTTTAGACACTCAAAGTTAAAAATATCAATGAGCCACCACCCCCTAAATAACCAGGCAGCACAAAATCAAAATCATAGCTATAAACAAGTATACAACTGGATATCAGTCTTACCACAAAGTTCAAAATTTTCCATGCACTCATGAGATCAACTTTCAATATTAACAAAATAACATACATCATGCTTTTGAATCACCGGACAAGTAGATATTATTTTACTAAAAATTAAACTATATCTTAACATTTAAATAGCATAAGCCCCTTCATTAAGTATATTCTTTTTATTTATCAGATACTAGAAACATGTTGAGAGTAGTATCTAGTGTAGGATGATTGTTTAATAAATGAATCAACTCACATTGAGACATCTAAGGTCCAAAAAAAGGAGGACAGCCCAGTGCACTAAACTACCACTATGAGTGGGGTCCAGGGAAGAGCTAGACCACAAGGGTCTATTATACCGCAGTCTTACGCTGCATTTATGCAAGAAGCTATTTCCACATCTCGAACCTGTGACCTCTAAGTCACACGACAACAACTTTACTAATTAAACTAGACATCTAAGGTCCAATGTATGAATTTATCTGGAAGGTCTAACCATCTAATGCCCATTTAATAAGCTCACTTGTTGAGCGTTTCCACATTCCGACATTCAATAACTTGTATCAATTGTTTCACAATCCCACAGACCACAGCGGACCGAGACCAGACTCCTTATAGAAAAAGAGAAGGGAATGGCAAGAGCTTTTCGTATGGTACAATTGTGCAGCCAATTGCATCCAAAGGGTTCCTTATCAAAGTGGCTTTTCGACGCCTTCAGCATATAAAACTCAGAACTTCTCCACAAGACTTCTTTTTGTTGCAAAAAAAACTGCTCTAAAAAACTAGTACAGGCAAAATCAACCGAATACGTTTTTCAAGCAATTAGATGAACCTTACTAGCAGTAGAAAATCTCCAGTTCTCTAGATTCCAAAGCTATTTTGGCCATCCAAAGTCAAGAGGGTTTAATAACTTCCTTATTAGCTAAACTAGGTTCACAAAAGGTTTCCAAGAAAACAAAAACACAAAATAGAACAAAGCAAGCTACTTTACCCAAACTCCACAATTTCACATATTAAAAACTTAACCAAAAAAATCACAGCAAAACCTCAAAAAACTATTTCTTGCCCAGAATTTCTTCATAGAAACACAAGAAAAGAAAATTATTACCTTGATCAAGCAGCACAGCGCTACAAAGGTGAAAGCTTTACCATCTATACCATATATGTAAAGAAACAACAAGCAGAGATACAAAAAAGGTGGAGTCTTTATCAACAAAAAGTACAAAAGAAAAAAAAGACACCTAGGAAAACAAAAAGGGGTTGTGTTAAACAAAGAAAAATGATTTTTTAAAGCTGAAGTAGAGGAACTTACTAAGTAGCAAGAAGTAGAAAGGGGAAACCCACCATAGATTCTCAGCAAAATACAAAAGAATCAAGCTTTATCAGAAGCAAAAAAAGCAGAAAATACAAGTGGGGTACAGAGAAATGGAGTGGGTAAGATAGTTTTCTTGATTAGGAAAATTTCTGAAACGTATAGAAGAGTACAGACGGAGTTCACCTAGTTTTCCGCTACATGAATTCTTGACACGCCTGCAAGAAAATGGAGTTAAATATTACTCTATTATTATTATTATATATAATCTTGCATTATTGAACAAATGAAATATTCCTAAGAAATATATTTAAGTAAATTTGACAGAAGATTATAACATCACAATCATGATTCAAATAGTTTAAAAAGTTTGAAAAAAATGCATAAAATTTTAATACTATATGAAAAATATTATTCGAACAGTTAATCCAATTTAATTTTTATGATTTCTTTGTTACTTGATGATTTAATCAAAATTAAATAAATATGTAAAAATTTTATTTTTATTTTATATGATAAATAAATTATTTTTCATAGATGTTCGACTTAAAAAAATTATAAAAAATAAAAAAAAATAGAAAAATTATTAACAAAAGTTTGTGGCTTTTTATTTATGGCCATAGCACCCTTATCATCATTAGCTAAGAAGGGTGATAAGTATTCTATTTAAAAATATATATATATATGAGAAATATCATTTGAATATTTAATTTAATTTAATTTTTATGATCTCTTATTTATTTGATGACTCGGTCTAAAGTGAGCAGATATATACAAATTTTATTTTTATCTTATAAGATAAAAAAAATGATTTTTCATAAATGCTCGACTTGAAAAGAAGTTATAAAAAAATTAAATTATTTAAAAATAGAAAAATTATAAACAAAGTTTGTGGCTTTTTATTTATGGCCATATCACCCTTATCATCATTAGCTAAGAAGAGTGATAAGTATTCTAAGGATAAGAACACGAGCATTGGATCAATCTTGAAATTGAGAGAATTTCTTTTTTTTATTTTCCTTGAAAATGATATAAAACGTATTTTCTTCCTAAAAGCAATTATTCATTTCCTGAAAAAGAAAATATTTGAATTTGGTGTGTAAGAATTAGTCTTAAAAGTACACTTGGAAATCAATGGAGTAATTTAGAAGGTCCACTTGCTCAAAAGTCAACTAGACCCCAAAAAGAAATATTTTTCCATAGTATAATTTAAATACCCAAAAGAATGTCTTGATACTATGAATTTAAATAAAAAGACCTCATAGATAGGATTTTTGGTGAAACCAAACAGGGGTTAATGCCAATACAATAAAGTTAAATCAATTCACAAAATAAAAAGTGAGTTCATTGATCATCAACTAGTGTGGTGGAATCATAAAGTTATTTTTTCTTTGTTGTAACAACTCATGTTAAGATGAAAAATCTCACATCGATAAAATACATGAGAGATGTTGGATATATAAGTAAACAGACTTAATCTACTAGTGATGTGTTTTAAAATCATGCGGGCCTGAGTAGACTTAATCTACTAGTGATGCATTTTAAAGTCATGTGCGCCTAAGCCCAAAGCAAACAATATCACCAAGAGTAGGTCGTTACTGATAGTGTTAGAATAGTAATATTCTGTAGCAACGGCCGGGGCACTGTAGAAGTATTGTATCAACGTCCATAAACGGCAACAAACGACCCTTAAGGACTTGTATATTAGGAGGGTCATTCTTATTTATTAAGTATTCAATCCAAGTATCTCTCTAAACAAAAGTCTCTCATTTAATTTTTCACTCTTTTCTCTATTTCTCACAGATAGTATCAAAGTCACTCCTATGCCAATCTGAGTCCATAGAGGGGGTTTATTAACAATTTATCTTAAAATGAGAAATCTCACATAGACAAAATACAAGAAAGATGATGGGTATATAAGTAAACAAATACCTAAAAATCACCCAGAAATAGACTCTCTATCTCCATAAGATAGGATTAAAATTTGTGTACTTTCTATCCTCCCTAGACTTCACCGGTAACATTTCAGGTGATAGTATGTTATTGTTGGCTTTTTACAATGCAAATTCAGATTAATCGGCCAGTAAATTTCGGACACCACTTTGGTTAAAATAAAAAAAATGAGTCCATTGGCTAAAAATCAAATGAATTTAGCTGAGAACTTATATATCTCCCACCAGATAAAAATGGCTTTGAAGAAAATGAAGGATTCTTTAGGGAAGTAGGTGCATAAACGATATGGAGTGAAAACTATAATACACAGCATATGTACCAAGACATTCAACAACAATATCTAGTGTGAAGTTTGAACTTGAGCTTTCCAATAAAAGATCAACCAGCTGCTTGAAAATCCCCAAAATCATCATCTGCAACATCTTGTGGATCTTGCTCTTTAACTGATTCTGATTTTTTTGGATCCTCTTTTGCTGTCACTGAGTCCTTCGTTTCAGCAGATTGCTCGAGACTCAATTTAGACGGTGATACTGGGGGAGACCTTGCAGCAGTATCAACAGGTGAAAGTGGTGCCGGTGGAGGTGGTGGGGGCTTGAGTAATATTGCTGAATCCTTTCGGTTGGCCTTTTGCTCCAATGATAGATTATTTAGACCCTGCTCGAAGAACTTGGACCTTATGGTGCCACCAGTTTTCTGTTGCCAAAAAAAACGCGGTTATTGGATGACGGAGTAACGTTCTACAGGTCAATTTATTAAGACAGATTCATGGAGGCTAACATTCTTTATCTGAAGTTTCAGGGTTTCCCCCTCTTTCAAACTGTAGTCAACTGATGAGGATTTCTGGTATTGCTGCTCCATCTCTTCTGCAGTTTTCTTCTTATTCAGGTATCTGTTTAGCATATTTTGAATAAGATCAATAAATGCAAACAATTGAACAGAAAACATTCTTGATCTTTATTATATTAGGATGCGAGGAAGGGGAAAGATGGTGATAAGCAAGAAGAGAAAAGAAGAATGTTAAAGAAGTCCCTATAAGTACTTCACTTAGCCTTTCTATAGTCTTTCTTCCCCTCTTCCCTCAAAGCGCGCTCTTTCGTCCATGCGCATGGTCCTTACTTTCATGAGCGCATCTTGTTTTCAAAAATGCCTTCATATGAAGGAGGATTTGGTGTACAGAAGATAAGAAGAGCGACCCAAAAACGGAAAGAAGAGTATGAGGGGCAGCGGCTCATCGATAATAAGAAGAACTCACATTCTCATCCTGACAAATGACCAACCAGTTAAGGCATCTTTCTCAATGACCATCCTCTCCCATTCCAGTTCTTTTCTCTTTTTTTAGGGGCAAGTTCATTTTCATTCCCTCGATATGGCCAGGTGTGAAGCAACTTCACGATCCAATTCATTCCCTAAAATCGGATGACACAAGGCGAACTAGAATAGGCTGATTGATCCAGGTAGTGATAGGCTCCAATCAAAAGGAACCACACGTACGCTAGAAAGACTTAAAGGCAAGCCTTTCTTTATGATCATGTGGATCGCTTTTCGTGACTTTTCTTTCCATAAGCATAGATTACAGTCTAACCAGCTTTCTTCCTCAAGGGGAGTATCTCAAATGAGTTTCACACCCCTTTCTACCAATCCTAACATTTCGACCTACGGGAAACCAAACCCGACCCATCCAACTGACACTCCTTCGCCGGAAAATTACACTGTGTAGATAGGTAAACAAGAATTCTTTTTATGTATATATACCATATGCTGAATCCCTTTGGCATCTTCACGTTCATAGTAAAAATTCAGCTACGTTACTACCCGGGCCACAAGAAAGACAAGCATACAACTACAAAAGACAATGAGAGATTGGAAAGACGGGAAAAACTGAACATGTATAGTAAGGCAAGAAAGCAAGATACTTCTGATGGTCGTGAAGAGCTGCTTGGAAGTCATAGGCTTCAGGTCTTTCTCGAAATCCGATGCCAATAAAAGCATGTCTGAGGCGTCCACCTGGATAAAGTTACACATGTGAAGCACATGGTTAGAATCTAAAAGTTCAAGAAGAATGTTCGTTTTCAGTTAGCTGGTGTAAAGGAATGGTAATAGTAGAGTTGCAAGCATCATGGATAACAGTTTGAGAGCATGGTCGAAAACCCCGGTATGCAATTCCAAAATAGCACTTTACATAAACATATCCAAATATTTAAGGTTTAGTGATTGACTAAATAGTGTTAATGCAGTAATGAAGCGAGCATTGAAGCAGTTCCAAGTTTAGACATGATCGAATCTTAATACATTTGAATATAAAAAGGCAGAGGAAGAGGAAAAATATCAGCCAGAACTACATGAAGTCTTAACAAAACCACAACACATTTGAGGTTCTATAATGGACTATGAGACAGGTCATAGTACGTAACAGATGCTATGGTTGGATAATCAGAACAAGAAACTTCTCAATATTAACCTCAATTGTTCCTAGGTTTACATCTGAGATATGTCTAACCTCGAGCAAAACTGGTATAACCTGATAAGCAAATATAAGGTGACAAAAAAAGACAAAACTGTTTTGGGACTAATAAAGATCTTGTATCTGTAGTCTGTAAAGCTAATAATGAATACTAACTAGAAGCCTATGCTAAAACAATCTGAAAGTTCGTTAGATCTTTTACACCACCACCACCACAATAGATCTTTTACACCACCACCACCACAAAAAAAGAAATCCCCTAAAAATATGGGATTATGGGTTATTCAATCTATAGTGTGGCCATATCAGCAAATCTCTTTCATATGCATGTGGGTGAGAGCATGCATTATTTCTATATCAACCAAAGGTAGAATTACATGATGGATTTCCTGTTCTACTAGAACAAATTAGATTTCAAACTAAACATAAAACAGAAGTAAATGCATGAATAGTACATACCAATGTTCTCTTCAATCCGAAGAACAAAGTATCTGCAAGAGAAGAACATAAACAGTGAGTACTAGAGCACCTAGTATTAATTTGAATTTGTAAATCAACACACTGTAATGAAAAGCTAAAGCTATGATGTTGTTAGAGTACTTATAAAGCAGAATAACGGCATCAAAAGGAGGTGAATCATTTTGATTACAAACTATAAAAACCTGCTACTATCAATTACAGGCTCCACTGGATGTGGTTCCCCATCTCTGAGAAATGCCCGCGCATACAATTCACCTGCATTGAATGAACAAATTATAGAGGAGATCGAAAGTCAACATATGAAAATCTTAGTTATTTCATCTTCAACAATAGCATTTAGAAAGAGAGTGAATTGAAACGTTATGGGGCTATAAATATTATGAAATCAATAGCACCTCAATAATTCCTCCTAGAGCAGCTGTTAATAAGCACAAGAGAAACTCAGTTATAGCTATTTTTTTTCATCCAACGTACTCGATAGGATAGAGGATTCATAGCATTGAACATAGAATAACAAAAGACCAAAAATTCTCATAGATTGTTTGTACGGAAAGTTAAGGTAATCCTCAAGTTAACTTACCTGTTTCCTTGTCTTCCAGTTTGATGATGCACTCTTCGCCCTTGCTTAAAACCTTTAATGTACCCTCCCATGCCCATTTATTAACATTCCATTCATCAGCCCTAGCATGAAGTGAAGAACTAAAAGTTATTGAAAATTTTTGGCCTCAAACGCTAAGGTTCCCGCATCAAGCACTACCATTGTGTCTCTCAATAAAGATCTATATGTTGTGCACATGCAGCTAAATATAAAGGAGCAAATCACTATTTTGCCAACAAGTACCAACATAGGGATTTGATCAGGACTCTTGAAGAATGTAATAACTTTAGATCACAGTATATAGCTCCTTTATAGTTCTTTCAGATCAATAAAATCATATTTCCTACCAAACCGAATACCAGGAAATTACCAAAGGTTAACAAACAAAAAATATCATAATCTCCTGAAAAATAATATTGTTGACATTATGAAGTATGTAACTACCCAATGGTTATCACATCTTGTGCCTGGAATACGTTAAAACAACAGGGCAAACATCACTTACACAGGCTTAACCCTGTCCATATTTGTTCCATTTGTTTAACTACCAGACAAGCAAGTTTCACATGTATTTTGAGATATCTTTTCTTCAATCGACTATAGTCTCAATACTGAAGATGTCATGCAAACTGGAATGTTATAAAGAAACATGAAAGAGCTACATCACAAGTTACTACGAAGAACTAAGAAAAAGCTACACCAAAATTTATGATATGCCATTTATCGTGATACAACTGGCACATCTTTATATATAGTAAATTCTGGTAGTGTTTATCCTGGTCTCGTTGACTTTTCCTTCTATTATTCAGTTATTTGTCTATTTATTATTTTTTGATAAGTTCATTTACTACACCTTTTATTTCTCTATGAATGGCTTTTGCCTAAATTATTCAAAAGAATCCCCTAAATTTTGGAGGAACAAATTACAGCAAGATGTAAACTCAACTAATTAGATGAAACTATCATAGAAGTGGACCAACATTAAAAGAGATATTGAACTAGAAAGATTTTTTCATTGATGAATGAAAAGTTAAGTGCAAGAAACAAATTTTAGCTGAAATGAATTGGTTGAACCTGTATGAAGCTGCACTTTTCCTTGGAGGGATCTGCATATCAGCAAACATACAAATGTTAGTTAGAGTGGAAGTTCGTCTTTTTATGAAGTAATATCATTGATGGCACCAAGCAGATGCAATAGTACAAGTTTGAGTGGTACTTTGTTTCTATCCTATCAATGTCAGGACTGCAGCTAATGTGAACATTTCTCACTTACCAAAGGAAATATAATAGATGAATGAAATGGATCCTCCGGGGCATATTTTCCGGTAAATACAACAAGCTCAAAATGTGGCATAAACTGTAATAGGTCGAAAAGAACTAAAATGCAAAGATTCTGTTCTCATAGTTACAGTGAAATCATAAAAATCAATAGAAAAGGATAGCACGATAGGTGAGGATTATCAGACAGATCAAGGGAACACAGTACAATGCAGATACAGAACTTCAGTTATAACTGCAAGACACTCAGCCCCTCTATCTCCAACATTAAGACCCATAAGACCCACTTCCCGCTTCAAAGTTTAAAAGACAGTACCAATAAAAAATGTTAGACACAGCGACCTAGGGTAAAGTTGTATAAAGTATGATTCCAGAGGAAGATCAAAGCCTTCGGGCTTCACTGGTCATAACATACGTCAAATATCACACCCGAAAATGAAGTTCCTTGGTTTGGTACTCAGGAGTATAATAAGTCAATTTGTACTTACTCTTTAACACCTGCTTTGGATTATGTTCTCTTAGAAACCACTTTGAAGACTTCTCTGTTTAGTCAATTCAGGTGGTGAACAAGGCTCACTAACTTGTCACTTTTCTCTAGCTTCCCTTTCTCCAATTTTCAAAATTAAACCAAGCATGTATCAAAATTCATTTTTAAGCACAAAAATGCTACTTACATACATGGGCTTGTATGTTAAAATGATAAGACGATATTTTCCAGAGCGAGGAAATCAAATCTAATTATTTACTGCCTGAAGGTTAGGTACAAGGAAAATACCAACATATCACCTTCTTTTTTAATCTTCAAAGTGATCAAATCAAATGATTTGGACACAGGAAAAGGTATGAAGTCGATGTTGAAAATACACGAGACAGGATGAGACAGCCACTGAGGCACAAGCAATGCCACCGCCAAGTGTGGATGAGCATCAAAATCACCCTAAACTCACGGTCCAATATTTGACTTCCAAAGCAACAGCCTAAATAGGAACTGCCATTCTTTGCTCAAATAAGTCCCCATCAGGTTTCCAACAAATTAATCATCATTCAGCAAAGTTCAGTCCTTTTTCACTAATCCAACATACAAACTAGCTCTCACAAAACATCATCTATACCAATAGTGAATTAAAAATCAATACAACTCTTCAACCAAAAAAGAAGTCGCAATTAGAACACTACAGTACTGTACAGGTATCCTACGAAGAATGACTTACCACAGGGCAAGAAACAATAAAAAAATCACAGCTTGATCAAGTTGCAAAAGCTAACAATATCACAAGAAACCATTCATCGCCATACAAGAAAAAATGAAATCAACATCGAACATAAACAAGACGGAATGAAAATGCCACGAAGGCCACTTCACTGTGGTATGGCATCAATATCACCTATTTAAATAGGGACTGTCATCGCAGGACAAATTTCATTCTTTTTCCAGTAATCCAATAAGCAGTCCAAAATATCATACATCCAATGGCCAATACAAAATCACACAACCTTTCAATCAAAAGAGAAGCCACATTATAACCCCAGTTTATCCTAATCCAAGAATCACTACCTTACTACTGAACCAGAAGCAACAATTCAATTGGCACCTTGAAAATTGCAAAATCTAACATATTTCACAACCACATCAGATAATAAAAGATTCAATCAATCAAACTGAACCTCAAACCAGATTAGCTGAGTGAGCTATATGAATTACCCATGATTGATCCAAGTCCAACTCAAATGGGTATCACTCAAATTGGAATCAAAACGACAAAAGAACGTAACTTTCCAAAACCCCATGACGACATTTGCTGGAAAGAGTAGGAAATTACAAGAAAAAGGGTGAGAGAAGTGAAAATTACCAAATAAACATAACATTCAGGGACTTGAAAGAGAGGAACTTCAATGGGTTCTTCGATTTCTGGGGTCGCTTCTGTTAATTTCGTTTCTTTGTCCATTGATCTAAATCTCTGCTTACACAGTTGATGCTCAACCAAAGCTTAATTCAATTGAAAGTTCAAGATCAGAGTAAAAGAAGAAACTCACCAAACTCAGTATCAAAATTTTGATAAAATTTAAGGGCCTGTTTGGGAATTTTGATTAATTAGTCCTTTCTTTCCTGAGACTTCTGTTACTTTTAGAAGACAAATGCCCCATCTTCTTTTCTTTTATTTATTTTACTCCTTTCAAAATAAATATATCATTTTAATTTATTTTACACATTAAATTTTTTTAAAAAAATGTACTATATAACTAATAATTGATTCTTATGAAAAGACCTATTCATTCTATCGAATTATTTTATAAATCAAGAAAAAAATAGAATTAATTGTTTGACGAAAAATAATACTTAGATCACAATGTATCTATTTACGAGTAAAATTTTATTGACGAGTAAATTTTCCAGAAAAAACTACAAACTAATCAAAAAACATCTTGCCTTATCCTTCTTTCGTTCGAGACCCCTATTTTCTCAAAAATAGCCTAATCTGAGCTAAACCAGTAAATTCGTGAGCAAAAACATATTTTAGAAGTTTCTTGCAAAATATTGAGCACCATCAAGAAGAATTGACTTTTTAATTAAGGAATTAGTTGAAAATATTTCTTTCATTCATTTTTACTTGTTATTTTTTTGTAAAATAGATTTTTTAATTTTACTTTATCACTTTTAATATATCAAAAAAAGAATATTATTTCATTTCATGCTTTATTCTTAATATTAAATAATATTCTCTAAATTATTTTTCTAACCTTGATACTAAATATCAATTAATACGATTAGTATGGTAAAATACTTATAACAATAATTATTTTCTTAGTAAATGTTCTAAGTAAAACAGTAACAAGTAAAAATGAACAAATTGAGTAATTTTTATCTTTTTATCTTAAATTTTAAGCAATAATTATTTTAAATTTGAGGGAATATTATTTACTTATATGCCACATATAATAGCATCAAATTTATTTTAAAAAATTAAGAGCAACTTTAGTAGTTGTTCGTAATCTGATAATAAGGTTAATAGTTTTTAGTACTCATTAATGAAACCTTACTACTACTATTAGAAACTTGTTCACGGTTAAAAATAGGTTCATTAATTTGATTTTTCTTTTGAAAAATACGCTATATTTAAAATCAAAAATATTTATCATATATATTAAATATTAAATTTTCATGGTTTCTTTTTTATACCTCTTTATATTTTAATTTTTCTTGATAAATTCTAGCTTTATTTATTGATTGAACATAAAAATATCATATATATTTATCATTACTTATTAACAAAATCTTATAATTATTATAGTGTGTCACGTAATGTTATTAAATTATTCATTATAAATTTAATTTTCATTTTTTTTATGTATCACACGTAAAAATAATCATGAAAAAAGATAATTTTGATACTAAAATGTGTTTTAAATAAAGTGCTAATTGATCTATTTGTTATTGTTTGCCGTAGGAATAAAGAAAAGGGAAAGAGAATATTATTTCACCAACTAAACTAGTAGTTGTATCTTTCTCATCGACTTGGTCAAGTTAGAATTTTAAAATTTTAGGCTATACGATTATATAATATATTCTAACTAAAAAAGGAAATTTTTACTATATAATAACAACGTAGATCAAGGCCAATTTCAGGAATATAAATACTTATAAAAAATCGCATGATCAACTTCAATTAATTTAGGGCCAACTTATATGTAATATAATTAAAGAAAAAATAAAAAATGTATCTATCATATTTGATTTGTTTATGAATATTTTCAGTTAATATATTAGCTCTTAAAAGCTTTCTCCATTATTTTTGGTCCTAAATTTGCCCCTCCCTCTTATATGGACTCTCTTTTTATTTATTTTTGTTGAAAAAAAAAGATATTTTATACGTATTTAGAATGAATGATTAAAATGCATTTAAAATATTTTGATTTTTTTATTTATATCTAAAATTATTAGGTGATTAGGTCTTTTATTTAAACTATCATTAAGTATTTATCAAAATGCATCTCAACTGTTAATTATCCATTTTTCCTAATATAGGTTGGAAACGTAAACAACTAAATATAATTGAGATGTATTTTGATAAATAATTAGTAATAATTTCATATAAGAAAAGTACATGTACACTTCATAGTCTAGATATATAGAAAATGCAAACTTCGAAATAATTTGGATACTTTAATCCTTTACTCTACGCGTGAATCTCTTCTGATTATGTGATTTGTAATATTTGAGGTGGTCTAATACAATATATTGGAGTCCCACATGGATCGATTCAAAAGAGTCTTATAGAATTTTAGATAAGTAATTTTTATGATTAAATTAGATTTAAATTCATTTTTTATAATAATATTTATTAGCAACAAATTATTTTTGAAATTGGATTGAGGTTGTTCAATTACAGTAGATTTTTATCTCTCACCAACTGATATACAATCGATGTATATATTTTCTTATAATTAGAATTTTTTAATCCACCGTTGAAAAAAATTACTTCAGTTCAACAATAAAATTAACGAAATAAACTAAGATATCTCTCTCTCTCCATATTTAAGCAAACGGCTTTGGAAGCTGAAATGATACGTAAAAGAAAAGAAATCAATTTTCAAGATATTAATTATTAAACTCAATATGTCAAAGCATAGTAGTAATTTATTATATATTGTAATTATACATAAAAAATAATTAAGAAGAGCTACTGCAGCAGTGAATTGACAGTTGTCTGCTGTATCATCATAGGAGAATAAAAATTACTTTAATTATTATTAACGTAGAAACAAATAAAACTAATTTTATTCCTATCTATTATTTGTGCAAGCGCTCAACTACTCAACTTTAATGTAATGTCTATCACTTTCTAAAGTTAAATATCTCGTTGCATTAATTTTTTTTTTTTATATAAGTCGTGGGAATGATAATAGAGCGGAGTGAAACTATCTTTATAGTACCAAATTTCATAAAATTAAATTATTTTGATTGCTATGTTGTATTTGTCTTAATAAGTTATTTTTTTTAGATAAAAAAGAATAGAGATAGCGTATTATGCTAGAAAGTTAATAGGCTAGTTGGATAGGATAATGTCCAACCTTGAGATGTAGTAGGATTAGTTGTATTTTTATATTTTGTTTTGTTCTGATCCGTCTTATATTTTGTTACTTTTATTGTACTTATATATTATCATTTATTTTCTATCTAGTATCTTCTTGCTTTTGAGATCCTTGATATTTTTGAGACGATGATTTTCTGAAAACAAC
>JAOTQR010000097.1:18540400-18567154 GCA_025774065.1 Solanum ossicruentum | reverse complement strand
TCATTTATTTTCTATCTAGTATCTTCTTGCTTTTGAGATCCTTGATATTTTTGAGACGATGATTTTCTGAAAACAACGACCTTTTCATCTCTATATGAAGTAGTGATAATGTTTGTGTACATTTTATCCTCCTCAAACCACACTTGTGGAATTCCACTGAATTTGGTATTATGTTGTTGTTGTCGGAGTCATCATGGTCTTAATAATTTTTTCCAAGTCCAATAAACTATTTTAAAAATATATCGACATATAATTCATAAATTCAAAAATTATGAACCTGTCATTGATTGACCAGGAGGGTTACGTTGGTGGTTAAGTTGTAACATCCTATGTCAAAGGGGTTTGAAAACGTTAATTTTATATAGTGATTATGTGATTAAACTAGTTAAAAATAAGATTAACAGTCAAATTAAGCAGCTTGATGCATGCAAGTTGAAATCATAATTGTAATGCAATTTGGGTACTCCAGAGGTCAAAAGGTTTTTGTGGTTATGGTGGTGGTGGGGGGTTGGATCAAATTTTGGGGCCAAATTGTTAGCGATAAAGACAAGTTTGGATCAAACTATTGATTACAGAGGTATTTTTAGAGGAAACTATTAATTGAGAACATTTTTATTCAATTTCACATAATTCAACGGCATTTTGACCCTTTTTCATTGTATAAACCTTAAATGTTAAGCATATAATAGTACTATCCTGGAAACGGAAAGAATTCAGTTTTAAGAGCTACCTTGAAAAATAAACCTCACACTACATGAATTCAGATTTATCGAGCTCTAATACAAGTATCAAAATACGAATGGTCTAACACCTTCAAGTACATATACTCATTTTAAACAAAAACAGTTATGAAATTTGAAGCAGTAAATTACTCATTTAAAATCATAAAATTTATTTAAAATCATAAGATTTAAAAAAGATTATTACAATCTCATGAAAAACCCATCACAACACAATTCTCCAAATGTAGCTAGTACACAATAAAACATCAAATCTGAAAAGAGAACAAGTCACACTATATATGTATGGAAAATCTTGTTACATGTCACATGTTTGCTCAGTAAAATATTTTGTAACTGCAAGTAGAAATTTTCTCATGTGATGACTTTAACACAATGATAAATATGGCCCCATACCAAAATAAATGTGGATATTAATGGTGTTCTTGCCTTATCCTATGTCATTGGTAATACCAAATCCTCTATTTTAAGGCATATTCATTTAATTTATTTTGTCAGTCCTGAAAAACATTGCCAAATAATAATAGTGAATCAGACAAAATTACCAAACTCCTTTTTTTTTTAAGGATAAAATGGAAGCGGCAAAGCTAATGCGAAAATTCAAACAGCCAATCAATTGAGCTACTAAATGAGTATTTGACCATGAAATCAAATATTATTCTCTTTCTTTGGAAATTTTTAAAGTTAGAGTTGTGTTTCGATATACTTTTTACAAAGAATATTACTGAACTCAGATAAAATTACTAAATCCTTTTTTTAAAGTGTAAAATTACAGACTAAAATCTAAACTTGATCGATAATGTGAAAATTTAAGTAGTCAATCAATTGAGTTACTACATGAGCATCTGACCATGAAATCAAATATTATTCTCTTTGTTTAGAAGTTCTATAAAGTTCGAGTATATTTCGATATACTTTTTACAAAAGGGTATTTAGAATTTGAATGTAACTTTTTCAAATAAGGTTTATATCTAAATTTTAAAAACTAGCAAACACCACCTTGACTAGTTACTTGAAATATACAATCAAATCTTTTCTAAAAGATAAATATATCAAAATAGATAGTTATATAATGTCATAGATTATATCTCATGTTCGAGCTACTATATAGTTGAAAATAGAGTTATGTTTAGTTATAGTTTTTGCAAATAATATTTGGTCGTTTGAATGTACTTTTCTTAAAAACCATGAAATTTGATTTAAACATGGAATTCAATATAAACAGGATCGTTCTTATAAATTTAAAAATTGGTAAAATTTAAAAAATGAAAATATAGTGAAAGTGAAAACAAGGTTTCGGGCATTTTTCTAATCCCAAATACAACTTCAAATTATATTTCAAATTTTTATGATCAGACGCTAATTTTCAAAAAGTGAAAAGTTGTCATGGGTTAACAGGTTAATTTTGATGAGTTGCAAATATTTTTTGAAACTGTCAAAATGAGCCTACTTAGCCAACTTTCATGACTTGCATTGCCATGGCCCTACACATTTCATGTGTATATTATAGTCACTTTATGTCATACTTAATACATGCATGCAAATAGTTTCACATTAGCTTATTGTCTAACAAGTACTATAAAAAAGAGTCCATTTTCTTGAGTTAGCTCATCTACCTTCTTATTCACTTACAAGGCTATTTTTCTTTCTTTTTTCCAATGGAAATTTTACCTGTGAAGACATCAAATCCTGATAGATACAAAATTGAGGCTAGAAATCTTTCCTACAAATTACCTCCAAAATATAATGAGTTTAAATGGATAGGCAAAAAGTTGGTTACCAACAAAAAGACTAGTAGTAATTATATACTAAGGAATGTTAATTGTGAAGCCAAGCCAGGGGAAATTACAGCAGTAGCTGGTCCTAGTGGAGCGGGAAAAACGACGTTGTTGGATATTCTAGCAGGAAATGCTGATCCATCAAGTGTTTCTGGTCATGTTCTTGTTAATGATCAGCCTATGAAGCCAGCAAATTTCAGGAGAATATCAGGCTATGTGACACAAGATGAGGCTTTATTCCCTCTTCTTACTGTCGAAGAAACTTTGATGTATAGTGCGCGATTCAGGCTTCGTGCAGGGGATGATAAGGCCAAAGATAGAGTAAAAAAGCTGTTGAATGAGCTTGGATTGGACCATGTTGCTGGTTTAAATGTTGGGAGTGAATCAAGCAGGACTATTTCGGGTGGTGAGAAGCGTAGAGTGGCGATTGGAGTTGAATTAGTCCATGATCCTGCTGTTGTTCTGCTCGACGAACCAACTTCAGGTCTTGATTCTGCTTCAGCTTTCCATGTAATGCATCTGTTAAAATCAATGGCTAAGAATCATGGTAAGACAATTGTACTAACCATCCATCAGCCTGGTTTTCGAATTCTTGAACTTCTCGATAAAGCTGTGTTGCTGTCAAATGGCTTTGTCCTTCACAATGGATCTTTGCATCTTCTTGAAGAGAAACTTAAGTCCACAGGACATTTCATTCCTCATCATGTCAATGTTCTTGAATTCGCTATTGATATAACAGACAGCCTTGCAGAATGCCTGCAGTCTGGAGATCAAAGCGACATTGAAAAATGCGAAACAGAAGAAGAAAGTGATGGTGTTCCTAACGCCAATAAGGAAGTTCTATATTCCAATTCTCCACTGGAGGAAGTAGTAATTCTAAGCCAGAGATTCTGTAGGAACATTTTCAGGACAAAACAACTTTTCTTGGCTAAGGTAATCCAAGCATTACTTGTGGGGCTAATTTTAGGATCAATATTTTACAATGCTTATAATAACACCAACAACTTAGAGCTGCAATCTCAAGTTGGATTCTTTGCTTTTAGTCTCACATTCTTGCTGTCATCCAACACAGAAGCTCTACCAATTTTCTTAGAAGAACGGAGAATCCTAATGAGAGAAACATCTAGAGGAGCCTACAGGATTTACACCTACAATATCGCTAACGCCATAGTGTTTCTCCCTTTCCTTTTCATAGTGGCTCTTCTCTATGCCATACCCGTATACTGGCTAGTCGGATTGAAGTACGAACTCACTTCATTCGCGTACTACACTCTAGTGTCATGGATGATTTTTGCGATGGGGAATTCATTTGTGGCAGCCTGTTCTGCACTGGTGCCAAATTTCCTCCTTGGAATGTCATTTATCGGTTGCCTCATAGGTGCATTTTTCCTTTTCTCGGGGTACTTTATATCAAAGGAGTCAATTCCTTTGTTCTGGCTGTTTATGCACTATCTTAGTCTGTTTAAGTATCCGTTCGAATGTTTCTTGATTAATGAATATGGAGGGGAGAGTGGGAAACTGAAATGCATACAGAAAGTTGATGGAGTGTGCCTAATGTATGGTGAACAGTTGTTGACGCGATACGGGTTGGAGGAGTCACACAAGTGGTTTAACATAGCCATTATGTTTAGTTTCATATTTGGTTACAGGTTCTTATGTTTTCTCATTCTCTGGTATAGATCTATCAGAAACAAATGTTGAAAACAATAACTAACAAAATTCCTTCTATGTACATTTGTTTGTTTGCTTTAGATTTTTCGACATACTTGCAACATTTGCTGTTTCAACTCCAACTTGTGTATCAGCCGCAAAAAATCATCATTTGTGTTAAAATATGGGGAAGTCATAAAATATAGCAGATGCCTCAATTTGTCTACTAGTAGTAGCCAAAACTAATATTTAAACATAACACATTGCAGCATTCACCATATTATACTGATAGGAACACAACACTTGCATTTTTTGGGTATTTTATTGCAGTGAAAGTCTTCAAAAGCAGCTGTTTACCTGATCTGTTAACATCTCACATATAATTGGGTGACAATAATTGATGGAACAATTTTACTAAACTATAGCCTCTATTGGCCAACTGAAGCTGGCTTCTCATACTTGCAAGAATTTTTTACACTCAACTTGTTACTTGTCAACCCTCTTTTTTGTCTGTCATTAGTCAACCCCCTTTTGTTAACTGTTTAAAACTAGGCCAACAATTGGACGAATTTGAACTAGTTATAATGGGACAAGACCCAACTCAATCAAAATTTGCTTGGGTCAAAGCGAGTTATAGCGCGTTTCAAAGACCTACCTGACCCAATTTTTCCTAAATTTTACCTATTTTATTTGTTCTTTTTCAATATTTTAATACTTAATTAAATTATATTTTTCTTTATTATGACTATATAAAACATATTAAATTGAAAAAAAAGTGTTTTGAAAATATTTTAACAATATCTTTTTCGAGTTAATTCGGTTGCATATCAACCCAATTTTAAATGGATTAAAATGGGTAAGGTTGAGATGGATTGAGTTA
Source organism: Solanum ossicruentum (assembly GCA_025774065.1). Taxonomy (NCBI): domain Eukaryota; kingdom Viridiplantae; phylum Streptophyta; class Magnoliopsida; order Solanales; family Solanaceae; genus Solanum; species Solanum ossicruentum. The sequence continues at coordinate 18,562,106 of JAOTQR010000097.1, read as the reverse complement.
ATAATTTGACGGGTTATTAACCCGCCCAAACTTCTACAAGTTATGAGTTTAATTTTGCCACCCCTAATTTAACTATATTAGTAGAGTAAAATTTGTTGCATTATATGTAAGTAAAGAACTACAAATTTTCTAGTTTGCTAGCATGTGGTAATGTAGAATGGGCTTAATAGGAGAAAAAAATTATTCAAAATTAATATTTGCGTCAAATGAAATCATGTAATTGTTGCAAAGTGATACGTGCTATCGCTTTAACTTATAACTCTTTTAAGGATAAATAACTTGCTTTAAAGTAAATGCAGGTATGTTTTTTCTTTATAAGACATCTACCTGAACTGATAAGGATATAACAAAGCCTTGAAATTGATGCATCCAGTTACCCAGCTTTAAATTCTAAAGAGCAGAAAAAAATTTGACACATATTTTAAACGAATTATGCACATAATAATCTAATTATAAAATATTGTACGACTTGGGCCTGAGATAAGTTTAATGGTGTGACATGATCAATGAGGATTCACGTAGTTGACTTCCAAATTGTTTAGGCCGGACTGAGGCGTAGTAATTGTTTGGAGTTATTGTTATAAAGATTTACATGTTGTAGAGCAGCAGGGTCACCCTTCTTTTGGTCCTCTGTAGACTAGCATTGTATGTTTCTTTTAGCTACCTAAGGAACATCAGAATGAAGAATTGGAGATTCACCTTGATTCTTGTTATTTGTCCTGAGTGGGTCAAGAGTTTCATATTGGTTGGGAAACAAATTGGTTGTCTCGTTATAAGGACTTCAGCAAACCTCCCGTCATGAACTAGCCTTTGAGGTTGAGATACGCTCTGGGGTCATATCTACATTGTTCAACACCCTAACCTTTTGAGGCAGCGGCAGCTGCTATTCTTTACACCCCTTAATAGGCAATCTGCCACAAATCCATATTAGACAGCCTAGTGGAATTCAAATACTGGATGGCTAGCACTTGGTGCAGGAGTATAAATCAGGCACCGCCTTAAACAAGGCAATAGATAACACCATACATGTTCTTGCATGAAAGCATTCCTTCGATTAGGATTCAAGACCTTCCAGCGAGTCTCCATGTTCATGGTTAGTATTAGTAAACAACAAGTGGGATCTGGGGAGGATAGAATATACGCAAACTTTACCACTACCTCATAGAGGTACAAAGGCATGGTTAGTATTAGCAAGACAAATGGTAGTACTACCTTCCAAATAGTATGATGCTATACACTGTTAGATCGACTCCGATCTGGAGGCAGTCCTGCTCTTTTTCTTTCAATTGGGACAAAGTAATATAGATATAAAAAAGGTGGACTATTTTAGAATGGAAAAATAGAAAATTTCCCATAGACAAAACCCATGCAAAACTGGTAATTTTACAGGAATCTGCAATATATGTATATAAATTTTCTGGCCAGCGACATCAGGAAAGCGAAGGAACTATAGTCACAGTTGCATCAGAATAATTTTCTTATATTTTTACTGGCCATTTACAAAGGCGGGCATATGTAGTAGCATGCACATCCATTTTTATCAGAGGATATGCATGCTAAGGCATATGCCATTAACCTGTGATCACTACACAATACATTATATAGTTGATAAATAGAAGCAGTAAATAAGACACATTATTCACCAGAAATCCCCTCAAGAAGATGAACTCGAAGAATTGAGGAGTGAAACTCTTCGTCTCTTGCTTGATATAGTACTTCTTGAAGAGAACTCCTCGGATGCATAAAATTTATCAAGCACTGACCTCAAAGCCTGACGAACAGAAGTTATAAGAAGCTGGCACCATTCAGTATCTTCAATATTCCTTTCATTGCCCTCAGTAATCACGAAAACACTAACCATTCTGCTCCCCAACGTAGCAATCTCTGCCCTCAGAATTTTTAGGGGGAGAGTATTCAAAGCTTGTCGCAGATCTGAAATAAGTTCATGCTTATAGTCACAGCACAAAGATGCCTTGACGGAATAAGTGGCTCCGTCAGATCCCTCTGCTTGTTGTTCAACTTTTACTTCATCAATGTCTGTTGGAACTAGAACACCTTTGGTGGCTTCGGCTGCATTCACTCTCAATTCTTTAATGTGGCCGATGACTTTGGCAAGTAAAGCGGCCTTGTCCATCTGTTATAAAAATGCATAATTTAGCTAGAATTAAGCTCGAAACTTCAAAGGACATCTGAAATTGTGATGGTACCAAAATCAACTTCACCATCATCAAAAGGTGAAGTACGCATATAACGCTGGATTAAACTAACAAGGGGAAAGAATTCTCCTTCCTTCTTAACAGCTCGAGCACTTATAACAGACATATGAAAGGAGTCCTTTTCTTCTAACAAAAGCTGCTTCACAGTAGTCTAGCATGTACTTCACGCAAAATCAAATTCTAAAACCATTTACAAAATATTGATAAGCCCTATATCTCTACGGCGACAAGTGAGAACTCAGGATTTTTAGAAATCATAATAAAGCTCGAGAGTTGCCTGATGGATTCATTGCAAGAACTCCATTGCTAAATCAGGTGCGATGCCAGTTTCAAGACACTTCTACATTTAATTGGAGTTGAAGCCAAAGTTGCTAAGCAATATTAACAATTCAATACCCCGCCACCCCCAACTCACTCCCAAACCCAACAGCGCAAAAAAACAATTCAATCATTCAAAGAAATCGCTCGACATATAGAACATAGTATATAAACAACACTGCAGACTCCTCTTCCACTAATCTAAATTATATCCGGATTGCTTTGACGATCCTTTAAGTTGGCTAGAATCCATTACTTGAACGAAACTAGTTCTTAAAAACCGATCCTTGTTTACCAACCACATAGGATGGAAGAAATATCGGACCATTTGAGGGAGCTAGAGTGGGGAAAACAGTACTCATTATGAAATTAACTTAACCAAAAGACAACGTCGGGACTGCTTGTAATTCTGCTCAAACTAGTTATGACCTTATCAATATCTTCACAAGTTTCACTATACATCTTTGAAGTTATAAAACAGTTGACAAAGTTTACAACTTCAACATCAAACATACCCCGTGCAATCACACTAATCTAGAGATGACAGAGTATACACATAGTTACCCCTATCTCAATCATGGAGGTAGAGATGTCAACAACAACATACCGAATGGAATCCCAATGTATGCAGAACTTACCACTACCTCCTCGTAGAGGTAGAGAGGTCATTTCTGAAAAATCCTCAAGCTCAAGTAGAGCAAATCAAAGTAGTTATGGAAAAAAGAAATACAGCATGGGCAACAGCAATCAAAAGCAAGAAACAGTTGACAAAATTTGATCTTTTAAAAGAACAAGTGAAAATTACCTTATTAGTTCCAGGTATAATGTTTCTCAGAGTACCCAAATGACCATTAATTCTCTCCCTCCGCCGCCTTTCAGCTTCACTATGATTCTTCAATGCAATCAAAGTTTTTTCTGGATTAACCCCTTTTCCCCCTGGTTTCACCATTTCCTTCACAAGCTCTCCACTTTCATTATCCAAAATCAATGATGAAGATGATGGCAACCCATTTCCTATTATCCCCTGAAACCCCCCATAAACATCATTCAACCCATTAAAAGAACTGAAACATTCCATCTTTTTTACAGCAAGAAAACACCCACTTACAAATTACAGAAGAAAACCAGGAGGACGGTTTGTGGGTGATCACCAAACAGAGATTCTTGGACTGGGTTTGCTTGTTTTTTCAGTACCAAAAGGTACTTCCATCACAAAAAAAGGTTCTAAATTCTTGTTATTGGCAAAGTTTCTGAACAAGAAAAGATATAATTTTCTTCTTGAATCCAAACATTATTGGGAGATTTGAGATAAGCCTCAAAATCCAACTTGCAAGAAGATTTTAAAGGGTCCCTCGAAGAGAAAAAAGGTAGCCAACAACAGTGATAAGAGTTGATAAGACATGTCACTCTGTGCTTAGTAGATGTTTTGGAAATTAATAGAGTACTCTATTTAAACCCTAACATTTCTTTCATCGACACCAATATAAAAAAGGATTAAGAGGGACAGCAATGACTACCAAATCTATAAAAAAATTGTATTGTACTATAATTTTTATATGTAATATCTTAGAAACAGTACTTGTCTGTGACATTTAATATAAAATCCTGTTGCAAACATTGATATGTTTTATGTGATCCCTACTATCAAAAAATAAGTCTGGGGCATTAAAGTTATCCAACCACACGAATTATTGCACGTAGTCTTACTTTGAATTTCTCTCGAAGATTGTGATCACTTTAATCATACTCAATAGAATTTGATATGATAAAATACACCAATATTTTATATAAAATAAAATCATGTTGAATTCAAGCGAGAAATAATCAAAATTAATTCAGAAGAAGAAGTAACAGGAATAACAAATAGTAAAAAAAATCTAATAATTAACACGATAGTTATTATAGTAAAGTAATATGATAGTCAAAGTACAAGAAGTGAATTATAACAAATATTGGAGAAATAAAAATTACAAAAGTAATACTACAATTACTAGTGTTGATAAATAATATGACAACACAATACCATCTACTAACCTTGTATCTTATATGTGTTATCCACAATGTCATATTTAAAGTCATATCTTTAATAAGTTAAAATTTATATTATAATATGTATTTTCTATAACAACTTTTTTATTATTGTAGTTAAAATATATCCAAATAAATAATATTGTTATAAAAAACTTCTTTTTTACTTGTTATGACAGATTAATAAATAACATATCTTAGTTTTAAGATGTTCACTTTCACATTCTAACATCAATGTAAATTCATTTTTATTTTTTAACATCTATCGTGTACAACATAAGAAACAGCCTCTCTACCTCTATGAGGTAACGATAAGGTCTGCGTATATTCTACCCTCCCTAAACTTCACTTATAAAACTCTACTGAGTATGTTATTATTGTTACAGTCTAAAAAAAATAAAGAAATCCATATACATGTATGAAAAGAAAAAAGCAGGAAAAGTGCTAGTAATGTGAAAGGAATGTGCTAGTGAACCTTCAGAGTTATTTCAGTTCAAATCTTCTTTTGTCCTTTATGAAGTAAATTAAAGGGTGGTTTATCCACTAAAATAATTTCTAATATTTCCTCCGTCTTAATTGATATGAGTTACTTTGATTTAGCACAGAGTTTAATAAAAATTTAAAAGGTTATATCTAAAATAAATCATAAATATTTTTGTAACTAAAATTCATTTCAATAAAAATAAAATGAGAATTTGAAAGTTAAATTATTATTAAATATAAAAATATATCATTCAATTAAAAAAGAAAATAATTCATATAAAATAATAGAAATGGAGAACTTTTATTTCAACCCTCAGCATGATGCCATTATCGAGGACGTGTTATACCATTGAGCCTGTCGTGCAAATTTTGAAACTAAAATAATTACTTATGTATTCAATCTATTATGTCTCAATTATTATTTCAACAGTTAAAGAATATTTTTTAATCATAATTTTATTTTCTAAATAATTTAAATTGTTAACTATTGTACTAATCATAAGCATTCAAAATTTTCAGCATTTTGTTGTTTGCTCACCTCTTAATTTTACCTGATTATTTGGTTTTGTTGTTGATCAATCATTATACTTGTAGCTACAACTATTACTAGAGTTGATGCATAGTTTTATATTTGAAACAACTTTTCTGTGTTATCAAAAAGGAGAAAAAATATTTTTTCTTTAATATTTATTTTTTTACCTTCTATCAACATAAGTATTAAATAAATCTACTCAAGATTGTAACAATTTTTTTTTCTAACGCAAATTGGACCAAAAACTATTTTCAGTTTCAACTTTAAGTAGTACTATTTTACTTTTACCAAACATCGACGAAATCATGATCAAAGATATATTATTGTAAGAACATTAAAATGATATTTGGAGATTATTCAACTTGAATGATCCAGAATTTTTTTACATAGAAGGTCTATGATAATCAATTTGAGAGGGCGATTCTCTCGATGAACTAATAGTATTTCAAATTATTTTTTTTCTTTTCTATGCATATTTAGATTTTATCGACCTATCTTTAGTAATTCAAGTCTTATAGCTTGTTTAGCTAAATTTTAAAGAATATTAAGTTATTTCGATTGTTTAAAATTTTGATAAGAAGTAGTTTGCGTTTGGTTACTCAATTTAAAAAATATATTGAACAGTAATTGTTGTTTGACCAAAATTTTCAAAATTGCTTCTAAATATATTTTTCAGAATTTTTTTTTTAGTTTTCAAAAATAATTTTTTCAACTATAAAAACACTTATTTTCTCTTTAAAGTTTAGCCAACTACTTCACTTTTCTTAAAATAAATACTTTTAACCTCTCAAAAATTTAGTCAAAAATGATCTAGAAAAAGCAAATTTATAATTGTTTCGTAGCTCCTAAAGAGTTCTTTCTGTTTGAATGGCCTGTTATTTGGTGCTGTACCTTTTTGAATGCTGTCTTAACCTCTGGTGTCTTACCATATATTTTTGACGAAAATATTTAGATGAAATTAAATTTGTTTACCAAAGTCAGGAAAATCAATATAGACTATATGTGACCTACAAGGATTGTGGTGGAGTGGCAAGTACTCCTTCATCCTTAATCAGAGGTTTCGGGTATGGAGTCACCTTTATTGGGAAGCGATTGACCCCATTATGAGATATTTCGGCGAGATCGACATGAATTTAAATTTAATTAAACTCCAATATAAATATCGAATGCGGAATAAAAAAATATATTGACTCAGTGTGCATGGTCAAGGTAGGCCATCAGAAAAAAGGCAGTTGGGTAAGGGGGGCCACTTTGTGGGTGACTAATAATCATCTCACCTCATCACTTTGCCAAAGAGCCAATCACTCAACTTACCTAATTCATTTTTTAACTCTAATGTTAAGACCCATCAACTCAATTCATAAATTATTTTTATTTTATTTTTTTAAACACTAATGTTAAAGACCCTTCAACTCAATTCACAAATTATTTTTATTTTAAATGTAATCTTCGACCGGCTTGTGTACATTTCGAATTTTTGATTAGGTTGATATTATATGTTATTTTTTAAGAACAAGAACAAATATTCATTCATCAAAATTTTGATAGATATGAAAAATAATCATTTTTACCATCAAAACTGAATCGAATATACATAAAATTTCATGATTCTCAATTCAATCACTGGGCTACTAGAAATCGAGATTTTTCTACTCCGAAAACAATGAATTTTGTGTTATAAAACATGATTTTTCTACCCGCATTCTCATCAAACTAACTCATTGGAAAAAAATATAGGGAGAAATATATTCTAATTAAAATACCGAAAAATAACCACTTTATATATCACTTCCTCTATTGGAAATGAATATATCACTTCCTTCATCAGAAATGAAAAATATATCACTTTCTCTGTCGAAAATGAATATAGATAAAATTTCATCATTCTTAATTCAATTATTAGGCCACACTTATGGACTCATCAACTTTTTAATTTCAAATGGGACATGCTCCCTCTCGCTACTAGAAATCGAGGTTTTTTTTCTTTGAATCAGTGAATTTTGTGTTTTAAAACATTATCATTTCACTTGCATTTTTATCATTAATATTCTTTTTATTTTCCCACTGATTCAATCAAATATACGTGACAATAATCACCAAATATTTTTTACTTAGAAATTTCAACGAGAAAATAGTAACTTAATTACAGATTTTGTTGATCTTTTATTTTCCTGTGAGTACTCTTTTGGAGGCTTTTCTTCTGTCCTTATCGATCCTTGTGCTGATCCTCTTTGTTTTGTTGCCAATTTTCTACAAAAGCAACATTATTGTAAAGTGCAAACACAAAAACCAAGATTTAGATTTTGGCATTTCATATTAGTTTTTTCTTCTTTTCTGACCATAGGTTTGGAATTTAGACTTGGAAAATATAGCTAACCTAATAGCTGCTTTAATTGAGATCAATTTTATATGGTTGTAATTTGTTGATCTCACTATCTACAAGAGATCTTGCTAGTGTATGTAGCTTTGGTGCTTTCGAACAGTGAGAGAGTTGAAATTAATTTGATGAAATAATTTAATATATAAAAAAATAAATGAAGAAATCAAAGAGAATCAACATCGATCTAATTATGTATAGTATAAATATTATTTTTTGTTAAAAAGGTTTTTAGATGAACTCTTTAATTCTACGTCGCTTAATCCTACTTCAGGATTTACACCGGATATAAAAATTAAAGAACAATTTTTCTTTTTTTTTAAAAAAAAACCCTAGACTGATCATGTAAATAACTTTATATTTACCAATCCAACCACAGAGTTGTTGTGATAACAATTTATATATATAATAAGTAAATGATCAATGTGTTGGGATCACGGGCACCCGCACTCCAACCCCTCATTAGTATGATATTGTCCGCTTTGGGTCAAAGCCTCACGAATTTATTTTTGGGCATCTCTCAAAAGGTCTCATACTAATGAGATTGGGTTCAAACTCTGAGTACACAATCTCGTGACCTCCCATCCAACGATTATCGATTTTGGGATTTAGCACCATCTTGTACCGCCTCAACAACCTGCGGGACATGCCGCCCGACTATCCTGTCACGATTATCGATTTTTGGATCTAGCACCATCTTGTACCGCGTCAACAACCTGCGGGACACGTCGCCCGACCATCCTGTCGGGAAAACTTTCGACACAAGGCATTACCGCAGACCCGTTATTGCCCAACGGGACACGCCGCCTGTACCATCACATGACAGAAAGACTTTCAATACAAGGCAACCTTGCAGATATTTTGGTCTTAATGCCACACCGGTGACTCCGCACACGTCAGTCCATTACTCCTGGTCTCTGATACCACTTGTTGGGACCGTGCGTACCCGCACCCTAACCCCACATTAATATGATATTGTCCGTTTTGGGTCAAGCCCTCACGGATTTGTTTTTGGGCATCTCCCAAAAGGGCTCATACTAATGGGATTGAGTTTAACCTTATAAGTTGGTCATTTGCTCTTTCCACATCCGATGTGGGAGGAGTTTACATACCCAACACAATGGATAATACTAAAGAACTTTTATAGATTAAATGTGAGGTAAATTTAAAACTTAAGTTCAGTCAATTATATATTGGTATATATGCATTTTATTATTGAAATAAAATATTAAGTATATATGTTATTGGTATAAATTACAGTAGAAGATAAGTATTAGTTCTTGTAGCTTATATGATCATTAGTTCTTGTAACTCTTATGGTCATTAGTTACTTAAAACTCATATGATCATTAGTGTTTTATAATTTATGTAACTGCTAAGTCATGTCCTACCTAATTATGCCTTATAACTGACGTAACCTTCGAGACATAATTTTTTCATTTATTTACCTACATTATTATCCATTTTATTCTTATTCAAGACAAGGAAGAATTCCTCATCTATAAATAGATATTTCTTCCTTTGTGAAGGATGCGCACAAGAAAAACAGAAAGTATGAAAAATATTGTAGCGTGTAATGAAGTGTGCAAAATATGAAAGAGAGAATTGAGACAAAGAAAATAGTCTAAAACTTCAATTATATTCACTATACAAAAGAAAGTAATTATATGTTGAAAAAATGTATTTTTTTATGGAGTTTTGGATTCTTCAATTAATATGAAGTTGTAAATTGAGTCAAAAAATATTGTTGGATTGTTATATCTGGAAGGACAATGATGCTGAAACATGGCTAAATACCTACTAATTATCTCCAATTTTACTTTTAGTTACTAGCTACATATTAACTAATCCTAGAAAATATAGACTAACATGAACCATGTTAGCCTTGTTAATTCTCTTCTTTTTGGCCGGTCAGGAGATAGTGACGAAGCATTTTAATTTTATACAAAAGGATTAAAAATGTATATATTATATATATTGAAGACTACAACACAAATATATTCCTAATTAACAATTCCACAGCTTAACTAGTTAGCTTGTCTTTAATTAATTAGTTAGAATTAGCTTTTCCATTATCTTCTTATTAATTGTTGATTAGTAGTTAGTTAATTAGTTAACAGACGGTTATAACTGATCAGTTAGTTAGAGATGTCACATAGCTTTAGTTAGATACAACTGGCACATCTTGTGCTTGTATATAAATAAACCACAGTTCTTAGTGAAGCTTAAGAGAGTCAAAATGTTCCCAAAAGCAAAGCTTCTCAATTCTCTCTGCTTCAATGGAAAATTATGTATATGACATTGTAACTGAGTTTTTAGTTAAGTTCTTTCCTCCTTTCTATGATTTTTGATATGGTATCAGAGCAAAGTCAGTGAAATTATGTCGATGTTCCTGTTTATCAAAATCTAGTTGTTTCGATTTTTTGATTTCTATTTGCATTTTCACTTGTCGATTGAACTTGAAGTTCTATTGTTCGATTACTGAGTTGAACTTGAAGTTCTATCGTCCGATTACTGAGTTTTGTTGTAGTTTTTATTTAAGCGACTAACTGGATCTAGTTTCTGATTTCATTTGCTATTTTCTGTGGACTGATTTGAGAAAGTATACCAATGGCGATTAATGAAAGTGGATTTGTTGCAATTGAGTCCAATGTGAACACATCTGTTGTTGACACAAATAGTGCACTTTATGTGCATCCTTCAGATAGCCTAGGAATGATACTAATATCAGCTCAATTTGATGGAGTTAGATATCAATCATGGAGGAGAGATGTTATGAGAGCTCTTTCAGTCAAAAATAAATTGGGTTTTATCAATGGAAGTTGTAAGAAGCCAAAGGAAAATTCACCTCTTTTTTGACAGTGGCAAAGATGTGATGATATGATAACATCATGGATCTTAAATTCTTTGGCCAAAAAGATATCAGATTGTGTTGAATATATGGGTGATTCTATGGAACTTTGGATAGAATTCGAAGATAGATACGATCAAACCAATAGAGCTAATTTATATCAGATACAAAAGGAAATTAATGATCTCACACAAGGAGTAGTAGATGTTACTGTGTATTATACTAGAATGAAAAAAGTTATGGGAGAAGTTTATACTCTGAACCTGAAGAATCAGTATAGTTGTACATGTTTTTGTGGTGCTAAGGACAACCTTTACAAAGCAGAACAAGATAGGTGTTTGATCCAATTCCTTATGGGATTAAATGAGGTATATATAGTGGTGAGGGGTAATATACTAATGATGAATCCACTCCCATCCATGGCTCAGGCCTTCTCGTTGTTGATTCAGGAGGAAAAACAAAGGGAATTCAAGTTTGTTGGGAAGATGCCCATAGATTCAGCATCTCTTAATGTAAATATAGCCAACAACTTTGGTAAAAATGTAACTGCAAGGCCTTTCAAAACAAATTATTAGGGAAGTAGCTATCCCGGAGGTAACAACAATGCAGGAGGGAGCACCAACTACTCAGGAAACAAGCTATATGCAGGGAATAGTAGTAGTAGAAAAGCTATAGTTTATGACTTTTGTAAGAAAATAGGGCACACTAAGGACAAGTGCTTCAAATTACATGGGTTTCCACAAAATAACAACAACCAAACTTCAGGAAAAACAATTACAGCAACAGACAAAACAACCACTAGTTCAAAAGAAAGTTATAGCAAATGTGCATAATACTCTAAGTGACATGACATCCAACTATGGAGAGGAACAATCACAAGGCAACCATAATCAGAACACTAGCATCATAAAAGAGCAGTATGGACAAATCATGAACCTGCTTCAACATTTTCAGATAGAACATGCAATCGAAGGCCATAATAGATCAGGTGTCAGCACAGGCTCTATGAGGTTTGCAGGTATAGTGATTTGTACTTCATCTATTGATTTTGGTAGTCCCTCATGCAAATGTTTTAAGTCAAGTACTGACTTATAAATTATACACTCAGGGGCATCTAATCACATAACCTTCAACAAGTCAAACCAAATTAATATCACTACATTACCCTATCATATATTAGTTTCACTTCCTAACGGGTATAAGGTTAAGATGACAAAGTTTAGTGATGTACCAGTTACATCTGAGATCATTTTACATAATGTGTTACATATGCCTTCTTTTAAGTATAATCTTATCTCTGTTCTGGCCCTATCCATGAAATGCACAATCTTTTCACTGATGCATTGTGTCTATTACAGGCCTTTTTAGTGAAGAGGCCTCAAGTGATTGGTAATAACAAGGATGGGATCTACTTCCTATGTTCAAGATGTTTGAAGAAAAAAGACAACATTCCTAGTGCAAATTTTGCATATTGTTGTCATTTTAGTAACAGTCATGTCTTGAATTTTATTGAGAATAAGACTCACAGTCATTCTGTTCCTGAGTTTTGCAATGTAGACACGTTTGACTTGTTTGTTGCTGTTAGAAATAAATCTTCTTTCATTCATAATCTTGTTCCTTATGTGTGTACTTCAACTTGCAACAATAAAGATATCTTACATGATTCTAATACTTGCACAAATGTTAGAGATAATATAGATTTATTGTGACATAATAGACTTGGCCATGTACCCTTTTCCAAAATAAGGACTATTCCCAATCTCACAGCCAAATTTTCTTCAAGACGACCCTTCTTGTGTACCATCTGTCCAATGGCAAGACAACAAAGATTGCCTTTTCCTCAAAACACAACCCACACTTCTTCCATATTTGAATTACTCCACATTGACTTATAGGCCCCTTACCATATACCTGCCTATGATAATTACAAATATTTTCTTACTTTGGTGGACGATTACACTAGATCTACTTGGACACATCTCTTAAGCACCAAAAGTAATGCACTACAAGTGTTAAAATCCTTCATAAACATGGTAGAGAATCAATTTCAAACCACAGTAAAACAAATTAGATCTGATAATGGCTTGGAATTCATCAACAGTGAAGCAACACAATTTTTCCTAACCAAAGGCATTATTCATCAGAAAACTTACCCCTACACATCACAACAAAATGGTGTGGTAGAAAGGAAGCATAAACATTTGCTAGAAACAGCAAGAGCACTCTTATTCCTGTCCAAATTTCCCCTAAAATATTGGGGAGAACGTGTCCTAATTGCTACTCATCTGATCAATAGATTACCTGCAAACCACCTCAAACATAAAACCCCTTATGAATTGTTACACAAGAACAAATCAGATTACAACCAACTCATATCTTTTGGATGCTTATGTTATCCTACTCTACCAAAAGCCCTCAGAAGCAATTGGAACCTAGAACAACCCCTCGTGTCTTTACGGGATACCCTTTTGGAACCAATGGATATAAGGTAATGAGTCTTGCCACTAAAAGAATGCATATTGCTAGAGATGTAGTATTTCATGAAGACATCTTTCCTTTTACCTTAACTTTTGAAAAGAATTCTTCTCCTCTTACTTCTAGATTTCTTCACCCTAGTACTGATTTCTTTGATCATAGTGTCTCAGACACACATAACAATATTCCTGTAATTGATCACAGTAATGTCACTGGTACAGATGCAGTTTTGTCACCCTAATAGTATAATTCATTAGAATCATTCTCATAAGTCCCTAAACCAAACAATAATGTTAATCATCATTCCTTACCATAAATTATTTCCCCAGTAGTGTAAAGAAGGTCTGATAGACTAAGCAAAATGCCCAAACACCTACATGACTATATTGTCTCTGTACCCAACTTAAAGAATACACCCACTACTATCATTGAATTCATTAACAACCTGTCCTTGACTATATTATTCACCAAATATCACCACATTTCTCCTGATGATATCACATCCAACAGTTAGTTACTTGTTGAGAATGTTTGTCTTGATAATGAATCATCTTCATTTGAAGAAGCATCACTAAATCTTACTTAGCAAAAGGCTATGTCTCAAGAATTTTAGGCTCTGTATGCAAATAACACTTGGGACCTTATGTAGTTGCCAAATGGTAAACAAGCCATTGGGTGTAGATGGGTGTACAAAGTAAAGCATAAAGCAGATGGGAGTACAGAGAGGTTTAAGGCAAGGCTAGTAGTAAAGGATCATACACAAAAGACAGGCATTGATTATACAGCAATATATTCACCTGTTGTCAAGATGACTACCGTCAGAACTTTGATTGCCTGTGCTGTGAAGAAATGATGGAATATGTTCCAACTTGATATCAATAATGCATTTCTTCACGGTGATCTTCATAAAAAAGTATACATGCAGGTCCCTCAAGGCCTCCAGGTAGATGACACAGGATTAGTTTGTAAGCTTAACAAGTCCCTTTATGGACTAAAACAAGCTAGTAGACAATGATATGCTAAGTTGACTCAAGCATTATCTCAAAGGGGATACAACCACTCACATCATGACTACTTACTGTTTTATAAGAAATCTGGACCCTTGACAGTCTTTCTGGCAGTTTATGTAGATGATATTCTCCTAATAGAAAGTGATGTTGCTGAGATAACACAACTCAAGGCATACTTGAATGATACTTTCAAGATCAAGGACTTGGACAGATTACACTACTTTTTGGGATTGGAGATACCTGACACCTCAGGAAGGATACTCATATATCAGAGGAAGTTTGTTCTAGACCTACTTAAAGAGTATGACTATTTTGACTATGTTACATTATGTTCTCCTTTTGACCCCACTGTGAAACTCAAAGCCAAAGAAAGAGAACCTCTTTCTGACCCACTTACTATAGAAAGTTAGGGGGAAAACTAAATTTCCTCACAAACACTAAATTGGATATAGCATTCAGTGTACAATAGTTAAGCCAATACATGTAGGATCCCAAGGTTCCCCATATGGAGGCAGCTTTACACTTGTTCAGATATCTAAAGAAGAATCCTACCCTAGGAATTCATTTTCAAAAGATTCAGATTGCACAATCAAAGCATATTGTGACTCTGACTGGGCTTCATGCCCAGACACCAGGAGATCAGTAAGTGGTTATTTGATCCTACTTGGTAACAGTCCCATCAGCTAGAAGTCTAAGAAACAAGACACTGTCTCACTATCATCAGCTGAAGCTGAATACAAATCAATCAGAAAAGTGGTTGGAGAATTAACTTGGCTTCATAGACTACTCACTGAATTGACCCTACCTGATTCATCACCTATTGCAGTGTATTGTGATAGCCAATCTGCCATACATATTGCTCATAACCCTGTATTCCATGAGAGAACTAATCACATCGAGGTTGATTATCATTTTGTAAGAAACAAGCTGCAGGAGGGGCTCATTTCTCTACATCACATCTCCACAAATGATCAACTTGCGGATATACTCACAAAGGCGCTCACTGGAATCAAACATAATGCTCTCCTTGACAAGTTAGCGGTGAGATCATCACTGCCAACTTGAGAAAGGGTATTGAAGACTACAACACAAACATATGCCTAATTAACAATTTCATAGCTTAACTAGTTAGCTTGTCCTTAATCAGTCAGTTAGAATTAGCTTTTCCATTATCTTCTGATTAACTGTTGATTAGTAGTTAGTTAATTAGTTAATAGTTTGTCATAATTGATCAGTTAGTTAGAGATGTCACATGGCTTTAGTTGGATACAGCTGACACATCTTGTGCTTGTATATAAATAGTCCACAGTGGTTAATGAAGCTTAAGAGAGTCAAAATATTCCCAAAAGCAAAGCTTCTCAATTCTCTCTGCTTCAATGGAAAACTTGTGTATGACATTGTAGTGAGTTTTTAATTAAGTTCTCTCCTCCTTTCTATGATTTTTGATAATATATTTATGAAAATTAACAATTTATAAATATGCCAAAAATAAATAAATTATCTTTGACCTTATTTTTACTCGTCATTTAGGCTCGTGACTGACAAACTAAGATTTCTACTCATTCTAGTCACCTCTGAGGTTCTTCGCACTTGGATAGTACTAGGACTCTTGTGTCCGGCCCTTGATCAGATAAAGTTGCTCGTATTAGGACCCACAACAAAAAATGAGCTTTATGACGAGATGCGAACATTCCCCATGTTGCGGTTCTCTTCGGTCCATTTTTGGCACCTTTAACTTGAAAATATAAAAATTATTTGTGTGGTCGTTCATTTCTTTTCACATCTAAGCCATGCATTTGGCTATAAAAGTACGATTGACATTTTTTTTTACAATAAATTTAATTTATCCCCTTATGAAAATCAATATTTGATCGTCAAAATTTGAAACTATGTTTCAAAAAGTAACTAATTATAGCTTGTTTTCTAACTCACTTTTAAAATGATACTCCCACTATAACTATATTCCATATTAACTTAATTTATGAAAATACACATATATTAAGAAACACATTTAAAGACAAAATTTTAATCATATTTTTCACCATTACTCTTACAAATAACTTTGTAAGTAAACATTGAACAACAAAAGAATTCCAAAAATTAAGTTAATATGAAATAGAGAAAGTAGTACATTCAAATATAAATATTATTTCACATATATTATAAAAAATATTATTAAGCCCATTTGTTAACTAGTACTCCCTTTGTCTCATATTAACTGAATTTATAAGGTAGTACACACGTATTAAGAAAAATATTTAAAGATAAAATTTACACCATACTTTCCACTATTGTCCTTTGTAAAATCATAAATATATAGTGTAATTGATTTTCTAAAAAATATAAAAGTTCAATTAATGCAAGGGCAAATATAAAAAAGTTTCAAACATTCATCTTGCACTTTGAAAAATTCATCTATTTTGAGCTTTGAAAAAAGTTTCAAAAATTCAATTATTGTGAGACGCAGAGAGTATTATATATTATATGTTTTTTGAAAATTCATCAATTTATATATATACAATAAATAAATAAATTATCTTTGCCTTATTTTCATAATATACTTCCTCTTTCCAAATTAATTGAATTCTTGAGATTCTTTTAGTGTTCAAAATAGTTGAATTGTTCAAAGTCCAAGATGAATGTTTAAAACTTTTTCTATATTTGTCTTTTCATTTATTGAAGTTTTATAGTTTCTAGGAGATAAATAAATCTAATGTTTATGACTTCATAAAAGGTATTAATAAAGAATATAGTTTAGATTTTATCTCAAAATGTACATTATTTCATAAATTTAAATGAAAAAAGTAATATTTCAATGAAGAGGATTCAGATACACCCGAGGTATTTTTAATTAGTTTCCATCAACAAATCTTGGCAGCATCACTGAATAATTGCCAGAAGGATATGCTTTGGTTAAGTACTTACGTGGATGCAAAATAATTATTTATTTAATTGCTTGATAATGGGGAGATTATTAGTACTAATATTAAAGGGGTAAGGTCATGCATGCCCATGCAAATTAAATTAAAGAACGAAACACGTCAAGATTAAATGACAAAAGCATCAACTACTCAATTCATATATTAATTAATTAATTAATTAATTATACATAATTAGTCAACGGATTAATGTGATTATTATCAACATGAAGTCAAAGCTCGTGCCTCTTACACTGCTTCCTTGTAAGAGGCCAAGTCGAAAAATTGATTTAATTAAACTCCAAAAGAAAAGAATTTGAAAGATAAAAAAAGGATCATTATTTAATTTGGTACACTAATTATATCTGTCTTTTATAAAAAAATTTAATTCTTTTCTTAAAACGACATATGTTTAATTTTAATCATAAAAGTTTGTATTTCTTCCTGCACAAAATAGCTTTTAGGTGCAATAAATATGCATATGAACAAAGAGCGATAAAGTCTTTATTGACATTATGTCGCTATATGCTTTGAAGACATTTACAAATAATGTTATTCTTGTTCTGTTCAGATTACATGTCAAATATTTTCTAATTTAATTCGATCTCTACTTTTACTAGTCATTTTTGATAAATCAAGATATGACATTATAACCTCTATTATTAATGTTAAGTTAATATCTTTGAAAAATATGGTGAGTGAATATACTAGGAACCCTAATTCGTGTGTCAAATCAAAATTTGACAAGTAGATCCAAACGAAAAAAGTAATTGGCTAAAAAAAATTAAGCGATAATTAAACTATTTTTATGAAACAAAAAGAGTTTTTTCTTAAAATGACTAATATTTGGGGTATGATGTAGCTCTAGGATAATACTAATTAATGTAAATTATTACTATACACTAAAGTTGGAACGCATTAATTTAAACATTATTCACAAAGTTTTGAACATTAACCTTTCAATACATACCTAAGATTTTCATGAACATTTCCCAATAGGCCTTTTTAAGTTTTACTTTTGCAACCTCTATACTTTAAGTTAGTTGTGTTGAGTATCCAGTGTTCATAGGAAATAGTCTCTCTACCTCTACGAGGTAGCGGTAAGGTCTGCGTACATTTCACCGTCCTCAGACCCCATTTATGAGATTCTACTGGGTATGTTGTTGTTATTATTATTATTGTTGTTGTTGTTGTGTTGAGTATCCAATAAATTAGTTATCAATGATGGAATATGAATTTTCTACTTATGATCATTACAAATTGGATTATTATCAAATTGCTTTGGATTTTTGAAAAATTGATGACTAAATTGCTTTAAAAGGGTATATAGTCTCTTCTAAAAATAAATCTTAGTGCATAGGATTCCTACTGTTTAGTTGAGGTTTAGCTGGGAATATATAATTAGAAAAAGTAAATTTTATAGGTGAGGATATAATTAAAGGAAAATTAAATAAGTACAATGGTTGGAGATGAGTTTAATTATTAAAAATATATATATGGGAAGAGAAGAAGAACATGCAACTTTTTATTTAACTACTCTAATATAAATTATAAATCACTTTGAGTCAACTCTCAAAATAATGAAATTCAGTAATAATGTATCTAGATTTAATTAGCAGGCCAAAATGTTTAATTATGCTTATAATTCTTCTTATTCTTTGTTGTTAATTAAACATGACAAACATATGAATATGTCTTGAATAATGTATCAAAACGTGTATTTTTATTTTGTGATTATTCATATTGTGCCTGATTTTAATCTGACACGAAGTTTAAGAAAATAAAGAAAATTTTTGAATCGTGTGGCTTTAAACTAAAGATAAATAAAATATATGAACATATCATATAATTTTATCGTTGTAAACATGTCGTGCGAAAAGTTGAAATATGTCTTTCATAGTGTGCTCTAAATTGGTCAATTCCTGTCCAATACACTATCACTTCTTTTAGGAAAAATTGGATAGGCCCAATTAGACCCATTACAGAATGGGCTTTGTGGATTTATAGCCCAGGATTTCCTATGCGTACCTAGTTTGCTTAGGCTTGTAAATAGTGGATATGGATCAGCCAAGCAACTGAAATGATACAACTTTAAAATAAAGGAAAACTTACGTGGGAAAACAAACATATATTAGTTAATTAACTAATACAACTATAATTTAAATTAATTATGCCTTGTGACAAATATGTAGTTGTATTTACAGTTTGAATTTTGTATAATTCGGATAATTTATACAAATGTTGTATGCAAATTAAATTATACAAAGATACAAACACTGTAAATTGTATAGCGAGTTATATAAACGTTGTGCACGAACTGTATAGAGAAATATACAAACGCTATACAAAAACTGCAAATTGTCTAGCAATTTATACAAACATATACAAATGTTTCGCGAATTATAAAAATGTTATTATACCCATAATTACGATATGTAATTACCCAAATTATAGATATGAAACATAATTAAAATATTTTATGAATGACTATATGCAAAAATATGACACAACATGGTATATCTTTTCATGTTTGATTGGTTAAAATTTTAAAAAATATTATTCTTTAAGAAACAAGTTATTTGGAAAGGAAGAAAATGACATCATTAATAAAAGTAAAGAAAAATAAGTGACATTGTCTCCTCCCATTTTTTGTTAATTTTAATTCTTATTTGATATTGATATATTTCAAAATAAGTATCAATATCAAATAAATAATTAATTAATATTAATTGTGTTAGGCTCAAGTTACCAGAGAGTCAACGACTTGCATAGATGCAACTTAAAAGGGGAGCTTTCATTATGATTGTGCTGATTTTATTTCAATTAAATTAAATGCATTTGTTGTGCGCCCACAAACTTTGATTCCTTTTTTTTAAAAAAAAAAACATCAATTTTTTGGTAACAAAGAAATTTGAATTGATAAAGTCCAAAAGAATATAAGTTGCATCTTGTATCTACTAAATCGTATCAAAATTAATCCTTAAAACTATAATTTATTAAGTTAATTCATACCAACACACTTAATTCAATTCATCTAAATGTAAGTTAATTCTATTTTAAATATTCATCAAATTAATTTCCTATATATAATAAGCCGGTTATTTGAGGAATTTAGGATTGTCGTGCTTGCTTGATCTGCCTACCTCAGCAGTTTCAAACAGGCAACTGTTGTTTGGCTTGATGGTTCTAACCTGACATCTAATGTAAGATTTTGAGATCGAATTTCAACAACAACAATATTTTTACTATGTCAGTTCTTATTATTTAGTTATTTCTTTATCTACTACAAATATGAAATTACAATAACGTATCTACTTAATTTTGTGATAGCTATTAAAATATTTATTATGCCCGTGCAATGCACGTGATTCAAAAAATAGTATTAAAAATAAAATGTGACAAATAATGTGAATCAAAATTATTATTATAAATAATATTTTTTTAATGCGTCGTTGGAAGTGGGCAACAACTATATTAAATGGATGGAATAAAAAACTTATTGAGTGGACCAAACGTTCCAAAAAAACAAAAAACGTTCTTTAAAATCTAATTAAATAGCATAACCTTATCTCTAATTGCTGCCAAATAAAACAAACGGTTTACCATCATGTTTTTAAAACAAAATTAATGTCCATATACTTTTAATTGCTCATCATATCAAAAATATATTTTGTTTATTGTGACTTTTAACTTATTAAATTATTTTGTTTCTTATATTGTAATTTTTTTACATTAATTATTTAAACTTACCGCAATATTTTAATTAAAATTATATAAATATTATACGAAAATATTTATTATTAACTATTATTTTTATCATGAAAAGTTAGAATTAGTAAAGTAACTATTAAATGATCTAATATAGTGGGTCAAACTGTTTCTTTCATAATTAAGGTTTTGAATTCAAATTTTAAATGTAAAAAAATTCTTATTAGAAAGCGTTTATCCTCGAATGAAGCCTTATGTAATATAAATTCAAAATAAATAAATAATCAAGTGCAAATACAATACCAAATATTAAATGAAATTTTAAAAAAAATACTACAAATAAAAAGTAAACAAAGAAATAACAATATCATTATTGTCTTTGCTTTTGTCTTTTATACACAATAGGTGCACAACTTTTCAATTTTCATTCCTTCGTCCCATTTTAATTTTAATTATACTTCCCAAAAATAACTAATTTAAAATATTTATTTTATTTATTTAAAAAATTAATATGAATATTTTATTATAATAATATATAGTGTTACATCATGGAAATGAGTTGTTAAATAAGTGATAATATTGAAGATGAAATGTTTAAAAATAATTAAATGTTTTTGATATGTTAAATGTAATAGAGTAAGTAGAAAATTTATTTTTAAAATACTACAACAACAATAGCATACCCAGTGATATTTCACAGGTGGGGTCTGGAGAGGGTAGATCGTACGCAGACCTTATCGCTACCTCATAGTATTTTTAAAATACTAAATAAGTAAATATAAACAGAAGA
>JAOTQR010000097.1:18509415-18532460 GCA_025774065.1 Solanum ossicruentum | reverse complement strand
CCATACAACAACGATGGTCTAACCACCATTCTGTAAAACTTACCTTTGAGTTTCGATGGTATCTTCTTGTCACACAACACTCCCGAGGCAAGCCTCCATTTAGTCCATGCTGCCCCAATAAATTCTTCCCAATTTCTAATGGATAGTTTTGTAAAGGATTCGCAAAAGGATTGATCGAAAGCTAGACCATAGAAAAATTCATGGGCTAACACACAAGAAAAATAGAGAAAATCACTCAATTCATGTTGAGTGACCCCTAAATGCTAAAAATGCCCCGTGGATCGGCACGAGGCTAACGAAATTCTTTTTGGGTCCTTAAAGACAGTCCTATGAATAACCTCCTCACAAGATTGTCGGCACACTTCCTCCGCATATGCTCAAATCGTCTCAATCTCGCTTCCTCCACTCCACCTTCCAAATAACCTCATTCCTAATCTTGTCACTCCTAGTATGCCTATACATCTATCTCAATATCTTTATTTCCACAACATACATCTTCTGAATATGTAATTTTTTGACTAGCTAGCATTCTATCTCATACAACAAAATGGTGTAACCACCACTTAGTAGAACTTGCCTTTAAGTTTAGGTGATACCTTTTTATCACGTAAAACTTCTAAGGCAAGCCTCCATTTCATATGTATTATTAAACTCTTGAATTATTTTGTTCCAATTTTTGTGCTGTCTAAAGTATACTTTGTGTTTTAGTTTTTACTGTTGTTTTAACGCAATTTTTCTTAAATTTTGATCTAGTTTTAGCCGTTGTTTTAGTGCAGTTTTTTTTCTGCAATTTTCATCCAATGTCATGAACAAAAACAACATTTTGCAAGTTTTATACACTAAATAAATGAAGAAAACTTGAGCAAAATACCAACATTACAAGTATGAAAGCTTCACAAATGAAGAAAATCAGTGCAAACTATCAAGAATAATGTTATAAATATCAAAACGAGTAATGCAGCTTCATATCTACAAAAATCAATGCAAAACTGCATAATTGTGCAATAACATCATCTTAGTAGACACAACAACAACAACAACAACAACAAGTTAAGCTATTTGTTGAAGTCGACCACGAAGGAGGAAGAAGAATCTAAACAGAAATATAATACTACAAACTGTGACGAAAATTGGAAAGAAAAAAGGAAGTTTCACAATTAAAAATTGTTCCGAGTATAAAAATATCTGCAGATCTTAAGGTTAAATTCGTATTAGGACCCGGAGAATACTAAAAGAAGTACCGACTTCACCTGGCATATGAACATAGAGTGAAATGAGAAACTGCAAAAGACTAAACTAAACACAAGATTTCATTATTTTCAATCCATTGGCAAAGCAATAACAGTACTATGAAATACATCCATGGGACGACATTAATTTTACAGACGAATAGGTAGTAGGCTACTAATCCATAACCATGGAAGCAAGAAACCAGAACGACGATTGAAGTTCTGAGTTCAAAAATTATTTCATGTTTTTTTTTCTCCATCTAATACCCTGGAAGACACAATTTCCTCTTTCAGGGTAATGGATGTAACTAACCGAATATGCTAATGTCAATCATATCCCTGTTAATTTTATGTTAAGGTTGCAATCATCTTGTAAAGCAACTTCAGAGAAGAGAAACTTGAATGCACCTAGGGAGAATTCAGACGTATTCAAGGCAGCATTGGCAGTTGACTTGTCTTCCTCAAGTATTTCTACTTTGTCCGATTTTCCCTGTATAAATGATGCATGGAATGCTACAGTTAGTACCGATGAGAAATTTGAGCAAGCTACAGTAGGGAGAGTGCTAAAATATGCGAACAATGGACATAGTAATATGATAGTTAAGCATCACCATTGGCTAACCAACTTCACCGTACATCTTGGAAGAGGGTAGAAAGGAACTTAATCTTCATCAATTATATAGTTTTTTGTAAGACTAAAAACGAAGGAAAAGAGAGGAAGTATCTTTCAGCCTACCCATGAACCTACACAAATTTGGAACACTTCAGTTTATGTAATGGGAAAAGTGTGTTTTGGCGATAATATTGCAGCAGCAAGAGAGTGCATTTCAGCTATAATCATGTGGAATACCTGTGCCATAAACTTGCAAATGGACTCAGTAACAGGGACATTAATATTGTGGGTTTGACTAAGCAACTAAAGCAAGTATGAGATGAAAGCATGCATATCGGTGGAGTTGTAGGATCCAGCCCAATAGATAGAAATAAATTTAAAAGTGGCAATATAAAGGTATCTAATGAAGTTCAAGAGGTGGTTAAGTTGTTTGATGAGGATGAAAAACTTGAATTAAAAAGAAGGTTTCTTGGAAGATCAGAAATTATAAGGTCTGATTTCTGTTCTAAAACGTAATTCTCCTGTGGCACTATTTTTATTGGAGGACAAGTTTTTTCTCCTATAAGTATAAGGCTTATTCAATTATTTGTATGACAAGTGAGGCAGAGAGAAAGATGTAGCTCCCCATAAGGAAAGGAAAAAGAATTAGAGTGAGCGATATTCTAGTGAGGGAGTCGAGGAAAATATGTATTCCGAGTGTGTATAACTTAGTGGGATTCCTCTTTTGGATAGGTGAGTCTCGAGAGAATTTGAGACCACCATCACAAAATTTTCAATAGTAATATTGTTTTGCTCCTTTTGGGCAGTGGCTTTTGCCCTGAGTTAAAGAAGAGTTCTCCATGTAAAAATGTCAATATCCTTCCTTACTTTTATCTTATTTCTACTCTGGTTATCATCCCAGTGTTAATCTTTGAGTTTTAGCTAGTATAGGAGCATAAGGAGGAGCTTTAATAGGCACTGGCATATGATCAGTGTATGCCTAGCCATTTGCTAGGCAACAGATCAGGAAGGTGTAAGACCCCTGTTTGGGTTGAGATGTTTTCTCAACAGGAAAGTTGGGCCAAGGTTTTTTTCATAAGTGGTCCTGTGTGAGGGGAAAAAGGATTTCAGGAGCGAGTGGTACTTTTGATAACAGAGAAATCCCGAAGGGCCCTAGCAGACGGTTTGGAACTCAGTGGATAAATATTTTGAAGGGATGGAAGGAGTTTGGAATGAAGGCTAGAAGCTTGAGAACATGCTAAAGGTGGAACTACAAGGAAGAAAAAATAAAAATGGCTGTCTGCAAAGAGGCTATTCTTCAAACACAAGCCCTCATGCTTAAGAAGATCCTTGTTTCACTAAAGGTATTTATGTAATAGCTAGCTTAGGATATAAATAGTAGAGAATAGCTCCTTTAGACTTAGACTATTATAATATGTTGATTTCTCATGAATTGAGTGCAACTCTTTAGAGAGTTTCAGGCTAAGGCCATAATTGTTAGGAAATGTTGAAGAGATTGCTTGCTTGAGGATCATTCCTCTTAAGGGTTATCTAGTGATAGATTTCGTGCTTGAGAATTCATTTCTCTTGTGTGAATCTTATAGATTAGGTGCTTGCTGAGATTCTTATGTGGAGGTTTTAGCTTTGATATAGCTATTGTTGCAAATTAGATCCTTTACTCATGTCTACCTTCTATCTTTACTTCCTTGTTCTTAGATTTTAAGGTTTCTTTCATTTTCCGTGTACCAGGAGTGATAAGATTAGGAATGAGACCATTTCGAGAGCAGTTAGAGGCAACCCTTGTGGCTGACAAGATGAGGGAAGTGAGACTACGATAGTTTGGACATGTGCAAAGAAGAAGCACCGATGCTCCGGTTAGGAGGTGCGAGAGGTTGGATTTAGGGATTACTCGGAGGGGTAGAGGTAGACCAAAGAAGTATTGGGGGGAGGAGATTAGACATGATATGACGAAATTTGATCTTATCGAGGACATGATCTTAGATAGAAAGGAGTGAAAGTTGCGAATTAGAGTAACAGGCTGGTAGGGTAGTAGGGTTGATGTTTCGTTGTGGGATATAGAAGGGTAGTAGGATTAGTAGTATCTTTATATCCTGTGTTGTCATTATCCATCTTATATTATCATTTGTTTTTCGTTATTAGTCCTTTTCCGTATCTAGTTTATTCTGCTTATGGGTTTTTGAGATGAGGGTTTTCCCGAAACAACCTCTCTATCTCTATGAGGTAGTGTTAAGGTCTGCCTACATTTTTACCCTCTCCAGACCCCAGTTGTGGGATTCCAATGGATATGTTGTTGTTGTTGTTCATTTTCTGCATCAGCGCCTAACATATTCGAACCCATGAATGTATTCTGAGTGTGTATAATACAGTGGGTTTTGCATTTCAGTTTTGAGTGGGGAAGTCTCGAGGACTTTGTGATACTGGAAACAAGGAATTCCAAACTACCCTGTTATAGTGATATTATTTTGCTCTCCTCGAGCTGAAGTTTTCCTACCCGGTGGGTAGTCTAGTCCTCAGTTACTAAGAAAAATCACTGCAAAATTAATTTAACAACTATCTATATCACCTCATCCTGTGATCCTCTGATGTAACCTGCAATCACAACTTCCATTTTGCAATGCTGGATCTGCTCGTCACTTGAATCAACTACACAAGCTTGCTGAAATGGAGTAGAAATATCAACATGATTATCTTTAAACTAGGAAAACATATAAGAAAGACAAATTTAAAGTAGCAGCTGCTAAAAGATAGAAGAGATGAAAAGCTAATGTATGCTAAGTAGGAATTGGACTATGCAAATGGACAACTTCTAATTAAACATAACATCATGCATGAAGCAGCCTCTCTACCTCTCCGAGGTGATGGTAAGATCCGCGTATATTCTCCCCTCCCTAAATCCCACTTGTGGGATTCCACTGGGTATGTTGTTGTTGTATCATGATGAAACAATTTAAATGCCTCAAGAAGATTACTGACGAACTTTTTCTTCTGCTAAAGAAAACAAGTAAACTTTTTTTCATTGCTTAAAATACACGCACTTCCAGAAATTGTGTTACATTATTTGATGCTTAGTAGGTAGCATGTCAAACTATAGATAAAGTCCATTACAGAGACATTGAGTGATGCTGCAATAAACACTTGTAACAGTCATAATAAGTGTATGGATAAACAAAGTATTCTGCAATATCTGAAACAAATAAGCAACCATAATGGGGAGAGTTTCATGAGAATCCAACAGTGTCAAGTGATCATTGGGTTAGTTTACTCACCATCTTCCTCTTAGAGCTGCAGCAGCCATCTCCCCAACCAACGCCAAGAACAATCTTTATGAACTTGTAAGCCTCAGGTTTTGCCCAGCCAAAATAAACTCCAAACACTTGATCGGGCAGAGTAGACGGTCCATCATCTGGATATGATCTTCAGTCAGAATTTCGATAGTCTGATAACAAAAATAAAAAGAATCAGGGTAGGAGGATATTGGGCTTGTCCAAGACCTGCAAAATCATGGAGGAGGCCATTTTTGTACAGACCCCTGAAAGAAACAGGTTCAACCAGCAGTGCATTACCAACCCCTGCAATCATTAAATAATAAAAGTTGGTGTTGCATCATCTTAGGACATGATGCAGGACCAGAGCATAAACTTGGCATGCTGGAAAAGAAACATACAGTCCTCAAATGGTGGGAGACCCCATAGTTCCGGCTTTAAATCTAGGAGTGAGCGAAGCACAGAATCAGCCATTGGATATTTATCAAATTCAGAATGGAAAGACGGTACAGCTACCACATTCATTCCAGCAGCCTTGCCTGCCTTGACTCCAATGCTGTCAAAATATTGGGTGAGGAACTACTGTCATATCAATTTCAGTTGATAAAAAATGTTCAACAGTCCTGCATTAACTGCACCAATGTGTTCTCAAAATGTAGAATCATGAATGATCAGTTCACTAATGAGAAAATGAAAAAAAAAAAAGGAGCAAGTCAATTTAAAGAAAAAAAGGATTACTTGGATTTCTGAGAAAATAATTGAAGGACAAATGCAAGTATCCTGAAGCCCTTCACATGCGTTAGTGTGTGCCACAGCACAATTTTTCTTTTTATGAACATCAAAGTAAAACTTGTCAGCTTTGACTAGAGTTAAGAAGGCACAAGCGCCCATCTCATGTGAAATCATGTTTAAGCCATTTCTTATTAGAAAACATGATATGCTAGAATAGATCACCAGCCTTTGATACTAAACCAGCATTACTAAGATTTGCATGTAGGTACGTGTATTGACAACGTATTTCAGTCTTGTCCAGAAATGATCAAATCCAAGAGGGATTTTATCGCAGTTAAAGCTTCATTTCCTAAGATAAGCGTGAGACTCATACTCAGCCCAGTTTGCAATTAATGTTTCTATTGGAGGTAAAGTAACTGAACATGTAACATGCACCGGGCATGTGGACGTCAAGACCTGAATTTTTGCACACTTGTCTCAAATTCAGTTCTCAGTCCCACAAACATTGTTAGATGAAATTACAAACTAATTATATCAACATAAAGAGTCAAAATCAGCTTTGAGAGTGTATTCAACTAGTCAAGTTGGCTATTAGTACGGAAAAAAAAAAGAGTGGCAACTTTTAAGGTGCATGTTAATCTGCTAAGACTTTAAGCAGTAAACTAATGTTATACAGCTAGTTATGCTGATTGCTTGTGACAATGTAAGTTTGATCCTTGAGAATAGAAATACAGTCATGAACATGTAAGACGGATGATTTCTATCGCTCACTAGCACACATCATAGGCATGGAAATAACTGTCAAACTTAAATAAGCTAATTATAAATCAAAACGAAAAGGTTGCTTACACAGAATCCTCTATCACTAGGCAGTGAGCTGCATCAGCACCCATTTGTTTTGCAGCTTCAAGGAATCTAAAATCAATTCAAGAATTCACAGAAAATCATGAGGAAAAATATTATCTCACAAGTGACACCAACTATCAACCAGTGGAAAAGAAGTTCAGACCTGTCAGTGATATACACAAATTTTGCAAATGCTTTAGACTAATAGTAGCTTCTGAACATGTACAGCACAAAATTGTTGTTGGGTCTACAAGACTTATTTTAGACATTAGAGGAAAAGAGGAGATTTACTATAAACGGAATGCCCCATGCCAATCCTGTTACAAATATACACCAAACTTTTTTCTATAACCAAGAAAATCCCCCAGGCCAGTGGTGCATAATCCAAAACTCAGTGGATAATGGACCCTCTTCTTTACCCTCTCCATTTGTATATCAGGTTTTTGTCTATGGCTGGTTCCAACCTTTGACGCACGCCTCCACTAAATATACTTTTCTTTTGAGTAAGTATATCATTTCATTCATGAACCACCAGTAGGAGTATCCTCTTCCAAAGTGGTGGAGAGAACTAATGCTGTTAACACCCTTTTAGTATTATTTACCCCATCCCCAATGAAGAAAATAATTACGAGGCCAATTGACTTGTGGGCATTAAAACTGCCAGTTTGCACAAAACCAAGAATAACAGACAGAGTACAGAGTAGAATATAAGATAAAAACCTACTGGACTCCTAAAAAAGCAGAAAAAATTTGAAATAATGTTTAATTTTTAGGTAATTTGACGCCAAGGAACAGCTCCAATTCAGCCTAGACATTGTTAGAAGATTAGGATGACACAAATTTGGGGGATGCCAAGGGGGCCAGCTGCTTTTCTCTCCCTTTCCCCTTCAATCACACCCCATAACATAAATATAGGAAACTAAGTTCTTTTAATACGATAGCACAAGGTTCTGTGGAGAAAGATATTACTATATCAATAAAATCTTGATATATGCTTCCCAATGAAGGTTTAATTGATTCTTTTTCTGTTACTTATTGGAATTTTATCCATCTTCTGGAAGAAAAGAAAGAACGAAGGGAACCAGATCTTTGTTCTTCAACATCATCTGTTCTGTAATGAACATTTCTAAAAATCCATTAGGGTGCTCTTTTACTAATATTGTTTAATACTGTTCATATAAATATTAGTTTAGACTTATAAAGCATGTAGGTTTTTAAAAAGTACTTACAGAATCATGTGATTGTGTGAGAAATACTGATGTTCTTTCTCCACCTTTTTCTCTGCAAGTTAATATCTAATTTTTCGTTAGACCTTGCATCAGGCACTCTTTACCCCCAAAAACTATTGTATTTCTCAACTATTGTCCAACTCTTCACAGTAACAAGTATTTCGTTTTGTTACAAATAGGAAGGAAAACTTTGCCCCGCTAAGCCAAATCTTCAGCCCTTTCTATTTTATATTCCCTTAAAAATGATAACGCAAAAACTGGAAATGTGGCTAAAAGAGAATAAGGCTAAAAGAGGCGCTATACTCTGTAGCAAGTGTTATCTATGAGAAAGGGAAGTGAGAACTGTTAAATCATATGTTCTTGCACTGGAAAACAGTATTGATGTTGTGGATCATGTTTCTGGGATTAACATAGGTTTTTCACAGTTAGGCTGGAAGAAAGGTACAGAAAATTCAACAAAACTTGCACTACTTTTCTTATTGAGGACCATGCTTTTTTCATTGTTCTCTTCTTTTTTTACTTGGGTTTGATGCACTTAAGCCAAGGATCTTAACGAAACAATCTCTCTATCTCCACAAGATAGTAGAAAGGTCTGTGTACATTATACCCTCCCCAGACCCCACTTAGCGGGATTTCACCGAATATATTGTCGTGTTAAAATTTAGCAAAAGCAAAGACAAAGAATGCCATTATAAGTATTATGGCTACGGCTCGAATTGAAGGAGATTAATAGAAGACACTTTAAAGGAATTAACTATAGGGTTCATGGATTGAAATACTTTTGCTCACAGCTCACGCATATTTAGTCTTTTCAGTCAACCATGAATATCTGAACAGTGGAGATCAAATAATAGATTTCCGTAACTTTATGAGCTGCTGAAAGGATTGTATGATGAGCAGTTAGTACATGCTTTTGTAATCACACAACTTCTTGGTTCTATAGCTATCAATGAAATATTCTTAGATTTTCTTCAAGAAAAAATGAGATAACACAAACTTTAAGAGGAATAGAAGATATAGGAGTATGTCAAATCGTATGCATAGCAGTAACCAGAACAATTCAGAGTAGCACCCACAGTAGAAAGCTGAACTTACATGTCTGGAGAAGGCTTCCCTGATTTAACCTGGTCACCTCCAAGAATTACAGAAAAATATTCTTTCCAACCTAGTTCAGTGAAGAAAAAGGACTATGTTAGTTTAAAATATACACCTTCACAAGGAAATAACTAAAAGAAAGTTGATGTGCTGACCACGATTGAAAGGTCATAAAGGTGACCTCATTAAGGAAGAGAGGGAAAAAATTTTCTTTAATAATAAGATGAAACAACAACAACATACCTAGTAGAATCCCACAAGTGGGGTCTGCGGAGGGTAAAATATACGCAGACCTTACCACTACCTCATAGAGATAGAGAGGTTGTTTTCGAAGTGATCTTTAATAATAAGATGATTCCATAAAAATACTTTACGAGTTTCTGAGGCCTTTAAAGGGATTCATATTCTTTTACAACTAGATCTGATTTCAGATGGATCATTGAGAAATTAAGTTGAGTTATCAGTAAGCTTAAGCGTTCCATAATGTACACTAATAATCCAACTTCCAATACTAAAATACTCTTTTGTATGCTTCCTCACATCTTTTCCACAAAATCAAACGATAGAACTGCAAGGAGAGAACAAATGGGATAAACAAAATTATAAAGAAGCTACATGCGTAACAACAGAGAGCAACATCCAATGAAGTGCCAAACAGCTGGAAGAAAGAATTATCTCAGTCCTAAGGAACTCTTGTATGGAACATTTACTTCGAAAACAACAACACTAATCAATGAAACAAGGAATAAAAGATAAGTGTGCAAAGGAGCATAAAATGAAGATAAACTACGTTTTAAATTAATTTCTTGATGAGTTATAGCACAACCTTCTTGCAGAGAGACTTTCGCATCTACGTTTTTCTTTTTGGAATTTGAAGCAAGGGCAAAGGGAACTCCATGCTTATGGAAATGTCTTATAAGGCGATTAGCACCAGGAAGTGCTTTCGCTTGCAGCCACCTGCAACAAAACAGGAAAAAAAAACTATACGTGACTACTCTGTTGTACACTTGATTAATCATTGAATATCTTAAACATGTCAGTGCAGGGGAAACTGATATTAGTTAATCTGTCACACCCTCAACACTATGTAAGATGATGCGCAAAATTATTGACAAATGGAATCTAGTGCATAGTGTTTTACTAGATTCTGTTAGTTATACAGCGCAGCGCATTAGTATTGTGACGCTAATCATATTATTAAAGATGTCATGGCAACAAGTTTTCATTCCATCATTTCATCGACTAGAATCGGAGACATTATCACAGAACATTTCAGCTCAAAGACATTAGAAATACAACTTTATAACACATTCCAGGAGACTGAGAAGATGCATGTGGCTCTTGAAGCAACACGAAGAAGGCTTCTATCCAACATGTAATAGCAATAGGAGAATGTAACAATCAATAACCCTGTTACTTGTACAATATGAAGTACAACAAAATGCACAACCATGATGATTTTGCAAGAGACAACATCAACAACATCCACGGATCAAGGATTTGTGCTTAATGGCTTTGAGTTTGATATTCTACCTCAACTTATTCATTTGTTGTGTTCGGACTCTATGTTTGATTCTAATTTAGTGGATTTTTAAACGCATATATTGGGTTTGAACCAAAGCTATTATTTTAGACGAAGAGGTGGATTCAAGATTTGAAGTCTATGGATTCCTTCAGTGATCTCAAGTTAATATACAATAACAATTGGTTTCACATTCAAATATTATGTGGATTGATACATATACAGGGCCTGAGCAAAAGCCACTGAGTACACGTGAACCCATAAGTTATGTTGTATATACATCTCTATTTAGATGAATCCATAACTAATGCATTAGGTTCACTGCCACTGTCAAGTGTCAACCAATCATGTTTTACAGTAATTTACAAGAGAATATCTATAAGATTATATAGTGAGAGAAATGGTTTAGAAAAAAACTTACTTGTCCTGAAACAAGGGCATGACTGCTTCGATATACTGATCAGGCGTGATAGGGAGGTCATAATCATTGACAATGCCAATAGCATACTCTTTCTGGGACATGCCCAATCTATTCTTTTCCTTCTCCTTATCTGGCACCTTCCCATATCCAGCCAGAAATTCCTTCAGAATTTCCTTTGTCAGGTGCTCTAAAAACATATACATCCAAGATTTAGTATCAGTGGGCTCAAAGTGAGGTGCACAATACAACAACAATATACCCTAGAGTAATCTCACAAGTAGAGTCCGTGGAAGTGGTGTGTAAGAATCCTTACCCCTTGATGCACTTTACTTTCAAAATTGTTTCTATGGACCTAATCTAGATTATAAGTTTAAAAACTCTTTCTTTCTTAAATTGCATCATACAAAATGAGACTGAGAGAGGCGCCCAAGGGTGTGTCTAATGGTCAATGAGGTGAATTGAAAATCATGAGGTCTAAAGCAAAGACAAAAACACTAAGTAATTTCTTTTTATATGTGTTAGCCTTAGTGGACAGAGTTACCTAATACTCCTTCTATCACATTGGAGATAGGGATTTGATCCAATTTTAAACAATATATGATGAGGGATGTGAAGGGAGTCCCCTTCTTTACTGAGTAGGGTGCCTTCAAAGAGAAATGAAAGGATTTTTTGAGCATTTTTCCACTTATCCAAGGAATCCCTTTCTTGACATTTGTATTTGAGAGAGAGAGCTATGCTTAGGTCAGTTCCTTCAGTCAACTTTTTTGGTAAGCCAAAAGTGAACTTAAGGTAGTAAGTAGTCCCGTATGAAATTCACAAAACATTCATATCTGGCACTTGAGGAGGTCAATCTTAAGTGTTGGAAGCTCCTGCTAAGGGACTCCCCCTCATCTAGAAAGGATAGGCAATTGAGAGAGAATAGCGCGATAGCGACAGATACAGGAACTGAAATAGATTTTCAGATTACTTCTGTAGAGGAGAGGGGAAAGTTGCACCATCGATGAACGGATCAGATTAACCAACCAAAGTTGGCTTCAATCATTTTGTATTGAACTCATTCTCTCCTTTCTTTCGCCTAAACAATTTCATTGCTATGTGACATTCTTTCCTTTTTAGTCTGTCCAAAAAGAATGTCATTTAACATTTAATTTTTTTTTTTTTGGCCTGAGGAAATAAATCTCAGTCACACAAATATCGAAGGATTAATTTAGATCACAAGTTTTAAAAATCTTTCTTTTTTTTCTTAAACACGTGTCAGGGAGTATATGTTTCTGGTTGGATGTGTAAGATATCACATGGAATTAGTCGAGATGTGAGCAAACCAGTCAGACACCACAGTTATCAAAAAAGAAATTGAGAATATATGCATACATGGTCCAAGTCAAAAGCATGATTCAGTTGAACCCATTGTTACAGGTCTAGATCTCAAAACACAACAAACACTCGTAATGCTACAAACTCATAGAAACAAAACTAAAAAAGGACAAAGGGAGTGAAAAAAGAGGACCCGTGCTCAAAAGGGTGCCATCCAAATCAAAAATAACGGCTGAAATTTGAGTCTTTACAAGTTCTTCTGCAGAATGAAGATCCCCCATTGTTGTGTCAGAGAAGTTTGTGAGTGTGATGAATGAGCAAAGAAAACAGACAATGTGAGGGATTTTAAAGAAATATTTTACGAAAGAATCAAATTCCAACTTGCAACTGAGCAATGTGAGGGATTATAAAGAAATATTTTAGGAAGAATCAAATTCCAACTTGCAATTGAGCAAAGGTGAGACTTTCCCGCCTTTGAAAAGTATTTATTCGGTATTCCTCTATTATTGGAATGCACCAAATAGTACTAGCATTATTTCAGTAAGTATATCCTAAAATTCCAAAATCCTCCTTGTCGTCTTCTCCCTTTTTGAGTGGGGTTCCAATGAATAACGATTCAGGCTTTTTGAGTGGTGTTCCATTTGATTAACGATTCAGGATTTTTAATAAGAGCTTTGAAAATAAATTGAATTGTGTATATATATATATATATACACACATAAACAAATAATTTTATACATATACCATATATAATTTTTTGCTAAGGGATCTGGATGAACACTCTCGTTATGAAGATTGTATCATTAAACATCATATAGGAACGCATCATTCCATTTACAAATACCAAGAATAGTTTAAGTTACTCCCTCCATTCATCTTTACTCCGTCCATTTGGTAAAACTACTTTTGTCATTTATTATTTCTAATCCTTGGGACAAGTAAAAATAAAAGGAGGAGGTAATTTGATTAAAACACTTTTAATGGTTAATATTTTAATAGCCATATCAATAGGATTTTTTTAAAAATTTCGTAAGGTTGTTCAACAGAATTGTGTCAAAGTCAAAATGAGAAGAATGATAGGAAATGGGAACGAAAAGGGTTGGAGACACCATTTCGAAGAATACACTTAATATTCTAATATCCGTTTAGGGTGAAATTTCTCCAAGAAGATGGGAGATGACAAGTTGTTACTTATCAAATGCTCTGAGTTGGAGGACTTGGATCACTAAATCACCCATTGACCAAATTGTCCTGTGCCAAAAAAGACGAAAACCGTATGCATATGCATGTTAACCAGTCATAATAGATCGATAATAATAGTCAACTAGTGAAAAGTTATTTGAAGAGCAGACTTTAAGGGGAGGTACAAATTGAAAAGGGATTTTAAAAAGCTTTAAATATGAGCAAGCACAGGCAAACATCCCTTTTAACAAGCATAGGCAGCTGTACCTTGCTACTTGGTCGAATAAAAACAGCATACTCTAACATGTATGCGTAACCGTCCACACTATTAAGGAAAACAGAGTTCAAACAAAAAGCTAACAGTTCCTCAGGCGCTGATTAGAATCGATTCCTTTTGACCACATACCAAGGATATTAGAATGTCCAATATAACCAATCAACGTCCATGAAGATGTAGGGAAAAAGGAAAGGTGCAACAATAGAAAAAAAGGGACGTGCCTTGGAAAAGTCAATAGTTAACCAGTAGCGCCTAAAAAATCCATCAATTTGTCAAGGCATTTTGGTCATTGCTTGGCTCCACAAGCAACAGTAACTGGGCAGGCCATTTGAAGGCACCACTTCTAGATGTTCTAGTTCTTCCAATCCTTTATTTTGGATTTGGAAATATGCATAAGATCAATCTCAACAAAAATGACTACTCATGCAGAGAGAATAAATACTGTTGGTGTAACAGATACCAATAATATGCATCAACATAGAGCAATGAATATGCTCAGCTTCAAACTAAAAAAAAAGGATAGAATAATATAAAATTGGTATTGGTGACATTGAGATAATAAGGATGAGAGGACAGCAAAGAGCTGAAATCCTCCATTTGGCTGCAGCAGTCGGTCTGAAAAATAAAACCACCTATAGACCAAACCAATTATCTAAAGACTGAAACGACTCACTATACTGAGGTAAATAGCACGGGGATGCAAATTACACACTGAATTGCAGACAGCCAATTAACATGTAAAGAAACTGACAAAACATGCTCATAAATAAGTATCTACTAAGACTCAACAAACAAACACCCCCCTTGGTGTATCCTCGTCCTCACACCTCCAAATACACATGGTGCACAAGGTAGTTCTAACCATCAGGTCCATTCACTGCAAGAACACAAAAGAATATTATGATTTGAAATGACTATGTAATTGAATTACTACCAGTGTAGAAAAATCTAAAATTGACTTTAAGGAAGGAGACCAGATTTAAAGAACCTACCTCTGCATCTTCACCTCCACCTGCTTTGTTTGTGGCATCACCCTTTTGGGCATCTTCTGTGAATTGGCAACAAAATTTTAACACACTAAATTAGAAAATTAATTTTTTCCCTCAGATTCAGTAAATTAGTAAATCTACTCATCCAGCTCAACAACCCAATATTGTTATTAGTATCACGTTTTTAAGCCTCATCAAACTATCTTGCACTGCAGTTATCATATATTTCTAAAGGAAATAATTACTCACTGCAAAAAGCATTTTGATTGAAGAACACATGTAAAATAACTGAAAAAAATTGTTCAAGTACACTGTCAAGATTGTCTGATTCAATGCCTTAAAATTCAGGCAGATACCAAGGTTTAGCTGAAGGGTAGCACCAAAAAAAATTCATGGTTAATCCTATGTCAGGAAAAGAAACACATGACATAAGAAAAAACCTTTCAAGAACTAATACTTCCTTGCCTGCCTCTCTTTTTCCCCTTAAAGAAAGAAGCAATGCCACACTTCTCCTTTATCACCCTGGATTTATTTTTTGAAAAGAGCAAGCTAGCACTTATCATTACAATGCACTGCAAAGCCCTTTTAATGCCATCTTCTTTTTTTCTTTCTAAAAACCAAGAAATCTTGGAGAGGCAATGTGACACAGAATTCAAACTCAGTCCATCCTTCTACTACTCCACTTAAATGCAAGGCTTTTATATGTTGCAGGGTCTGAACCCATGATGTCAACCCAACTCACATATCACCTGCTATGCTCTTACCTTTAGACTAAAGCCCTGGGGGCAAGTCCCTTAGTGCCATCTAAAAGGTTGCAGAACCAAATTAGTTCATTCTGTAGACATCTCACATGTGATCAAGCTATCAAAACCACTGAAGAAGCTATAGCAACTACTAGTGGAAAAGACAAGCAACAGATATCGAATCATGCCTGAGAATAGTAATTTCAAGCTAAACACGGATAGTTATAAGAAATAAATAAAGTGCCGTCGACCAGGCAAAAATTATGAACACCTGAACTCTAGATAATACGAACACCAACGTGACATGGAATATTAGGATATGAGCCCAGACGTACCAGCTTCCTCTGGAAGATCAGAAGTCCACAAGGTGAGATTGTCCCTTAGAAGCTGCATAATCAAGGTACTGTCTTTGTAGGAGTCCTCATTCAGGCTATCCAGCTCAGATATTGCTTCATCAAATGCCTGTTTTGCCAGATGGCATGCCCTGGAGAAAACATATTATAATCAGTTGAGCCTAGAAACAGGTATGGACATACTGATTAAAAAAAGGATATTGATAGATTCAAGAAAATGAAAATTCAAAAGACAAACCTTTCAGGTGAATTCATGATCTCGTAGTAGAAAACAGAGAAATTCAAAGCCAGTCCCAAACGAATGGGATGAGTGGGTGGTAATTCTGACTCCGCAGCAGTAGTAGCTGACTGCACAAGGTTTAGCAACAAATAATAAGCAGAAGCAGACAAACAGACAGACATATATGTCGCCAAACTAATATGGGAATTCAACATCTACTGCAGCAAGGGGAATTGTAGAAAAGAAAAGAGGAAAGAAGTTCTCAATGAAAAATTGCATGTAAATAAACTATAAATTTGACTCTTGTAAGATCAAATGCAATTCACATACAAAGGGTCTTCACTTTATTTTTGAGAAGCCAGGTTGCAAGCAAACCATATACCTGATATGCTTTCAATGAAAGCTCTGCAACCTCCTTCTTGTCATTGCCAGCTTTAAATTCTGCAAGATAGCGATAATAGTCCCCCTTCCTGCAGGCAGAGACAAATCAGCTTAACAGATCTCGTTTTCTAAACATCCCAAAACAACACATATTTAGCACTCAAACTAACAACAAACAGAAATCAGATCCCTCACATCTTGTTGTAAAACACAGTTGATTCGCCAGCCGTGCATGACGGAATGAGATGCTGATCAATGACCGCCATAATATCATTGCAAATGTTGGTGAGCTCTGACTCCACCTTTTGCAGGTACTCCTTGATTCGCTTGACATTTTGCTCATTTCCTCTAGACTCTTCCTTCTGCTCAATAGAGGACAAGATCCTCCAAGATGCTCTCCTAGAACCCACCACATTCTTATAACCAACAGAAAGAAGATTCCTTTCCTCCACAGTCAATTCAACATCCATGTTTGCTACATTCTTCATCGCTTCAACCATTTCTGTACCGCAATTCACAATTCCTTATAATCTCAACCAATTACATAAAATATGGAACCTAGTTACATTTTGCTTATATTTAACCAAACAGATCGGTAAAGGGTAAATCTTTCTAGAACTTCCAAGTAGATAAGGACTTCTGCTACCATATTAATTCTTAATACGTCAAAGCACCAATTTTATCATATCAACAAAATTCCAAACTCCAAGTAACCAGAAATCCATTTATGAGTAATTCAACACTCTTCAGCTGCATCAGCCTTCTCTATACAAATCCTTTAAATGTACTAAAGTCCTACAACCTACACAAAACGATCAGAGCCTAACTAAATTTTATTGCATTTAACCAAAGTGGATCAACAAAATCTAATATGTGCTCAACTGCAGGCCTAAGTCTGTTTGCTGATATATATGAAACTTCAAAAGCACCAATTGTCACATCTCAATAAAATTCTACATTCAGAGTAACCGGAAATCGACTTACAAATAATTCAACCTTCAATTGGATCAACTATATCTAAATGTACTAAAGTCCTACAACCTACATAAATGACTAGAGCCTAACTGCATTTAACCAAAGCGTATCAACAAAAGCTAATCTGTGCTGAACTGCTGACCTAAGTCCATTTGCTGACATATAAAACTTCAAAACATCAAAAGCAACAAGTGCAGCATTTTCAGTAAAACTTAACATTCCGAGTACCAAAAATAATACTAACAGTTCCTTTTTTTCAAAGTTTTCTGAGTAAACACATAAAGAGATTCGTTAAATTTAAGCATATAATCAAAAGGAACAGAAACATGAACAGATCTAGACAGATATAAAAGTAGAAACCCTAACCATCGTAGCGTTCGGCTTGCTCAGCGAGCTTAGCGACGTAGACGAAGTTCTGACGTTCCTTGGAAGCAGCCATTTCCGATCTCTTTCCGACTGAAATTAAAGATTTTTGAACTGAAAACAAAGGGAGATTTTGCCCTTTTCTCCCCCTTTTTGCTTCTCTGGTTCTGTGTGAATGTGCTTACCCGATGAAGATTTTACGGCAGTAGTGCAGGGAGTGAAATTTTATCTAACAAGGGCTTCTTCGAAAGGGAAATAGTACTTCTCATCCTTTTAACTTTTGTTTTTTAGTAGAATAGCCCCTAGAAATGTTCAAATCAAATTTTCCTCCTCCAAAAATTTATGTTTTACATATTGTCCTGTTGATTCACGACAAATAAAATATTGTTGGGTCGATCAGTTAAGCATCTTGATATCTATCTAGTACATAATAGTGTATAATTTTATTATGTTAAATTTATTGACGTCTAAAAGTTTTTAGTAAAATTTATTTGATTCTCAAAGTACATGTGATAAAAATCTTTTTAGAAAAAGAAAAGTTTACATTCTCAAATGTCTATACGTAGATAAGTTAACTATTTAAATTATATTATTTTTCTTTATTATATACATTAGCCTCAATAAGACATAGAATCTTAGTATATTTTAATTGAGATTGATGTATATATATACTTTAAAAAAATCATTACATATTTTATATGATTAACTTATCTATAGAATATATGCTTGAAATACGTTTTCAAAAATTTTGAGCCGAAAATATCTACAAGAACATGTAGTTTAAAGATATTTTAACACTTGCGATTCTTTAGTGTTTAACGAAGCTTTCTAGTATGCTAAAGAAACCTAATGTGCCAAGAATAAAGGAAATAGCAAAGCACTAGCATATTAGTCCTATCTATAGAGTATTCTTGCTTAGTTCGTTATCAACATGTATTTACTGATTGTTCTTTTTAAATTATTCCCATTAAAAGAAGATAGTAACTTATAAAGAAACAAAAACTCAAACAAGGTATACAAAGAAACTATTTCTTGTTCAAAAGTGATCTTTCATTACAAGTATATAAAGAAACTATTTCTTGTTCAAAAGTGATCTTTCATATTATACTAGTTACTACTGAGGTTCGCGTGTAAACTTGGATAAAAGCTTACCAAAACACAATGGTTATCATAAAACCAAAAAACGCTACCATACTATAAAGAATTATCAACTAAATAGAGAAGAAGAATCTAAGGGCAAATTGAGGAAGTGTGTATTATTGAGGAAGAGCTCCAATAATGGGAGCTTTATGTATTATTAAGGAAGAGCTCCAATAATGGGAGTTTTATGTATTATGAAGAAAGAGCTCCAATAATGATAGCTTTATGTATTATGAAGGAAGAGCTCCAATAATCGGAGTTTTATGTATTATGAAGGAAGAGCTCCAATAATGGGAGAATCTAAAGCTTCCTTCTGTTGCGTCTTACAAAGGAGACGAAAAAAGAGGGTGGGAGAAATTGGGGAATACCCCCATATTTATACTCTCTTCTAATCAACTAATCCAATTAAGATTAGGCTTCTAATCAACTAATCCAATTAGGATTAGGCTTCTAATCAACTGATCCAATTAGGATTAGGCTTCTAATCAACTAATCCAATTAGGATTAGGCTTCTAATCAACTAATCCAATTAGGATTAGGCTAACTAATCCAACTAATTAATTTACTAACCTTTTAACCTACATCATCAACTAGTTACTACTTCTCAACCAATTATTCTATTAATTATTCATTATCCTCAACACCCCCTTTAAGCTAGGTAGTGTAAATACATTTAACACTCCTAGCTTGCATAAGAGGTAATCATGTTGTGCTCTATTCAACATGATTAGAGGTCTCCATTGTTACTACGTTAGCTTGATCCCTGCAATACAATGCAACATTTTGCATGAAATTGAGAAAAATAAGTAGTCATGTGTCTAAGGGATCACAAAGAACTTTAGTGCAGTAACTTCAATCAAGAACTCAACTATTTCACCCATGAACCTGTTATACCATACTCTCTCATCATCCAAAGATCAATAGGTTTACTTTGATCATAGTTATTATCAACCACACAAAGTGATTCCTCTAACATAAATAGGAATAATTCATCACAATGTAATCGTACCTCATTAGTTAAACTACTCGACAACATCATCTCTAAGAATGTCTCACTATGCATGTTAATTCTTCCCACTTGGAAGCAATTCAATGGGAAGCACCATTCAGATATGACCGCGGTGTACAGCAAAAGAATTGATGAGACATAGCAACATGACTAATGTCTTTCCGAACACCCGTGCTTAGCTTATAAAGCTCTACATGTGGCATCAGACGAGAAGTCGTGTGTACTATTCTTACAACCTTGTAGTCTTTAGTAACACAATCAAATCCAAAACCGTGTGTATGATCATAGGTACTGAATGTCTTAAATGTATGAATTGGCATTTGGAGTTTAACAGATTTTCTCGTGGATGGATTCCAAAACACGAGTTATCATTGGCAAGACACAAAATTCCCTTACAACTACCCACAATATTAAGGCAAAAGGTAGTCCGTTCAAATGGCAAATCAAAGTGGGCATATTGATCCAGATTCTCGTTATCGTGAAACAAAACATATATTTCTTCTTCATGGTTTAATTTTATAGAGTGGTATTGCATAATGATGTGATTCATGTTCTGCTTTCAGTTGAGATGTGTCGAGATAAAGTTGGGGCTAGTAATAATAGAGTACCATGAACTTGCAA
The DNA here is from genome assembly GCA_025774065.1 of Solanum ossicruentum. Classification (NCBI taxonomy): domain Eukaryota; kingdom Viridiplantae; phylum Streptophyta; class Magnoliopsida; order Solanales; family Solanaceae; genus Solanum; species Solanum ossicruentum. The sequence goes on along the minus strand of JAOTQR010000097.1, from coordinate 18,511,943 downwards.
ACACTTGTGCATCGAAGGATTGACATAATTGGCAGTGTTATGAAGATGTAAATCAACAATTCTGGTGGCAAATGATCCAACATTCTTTATCCTCTAGAAGTGGTTAAGGAGTATCTCTTTTCTCCTCGATTTTATTTGTGATTGTGACTGTTCAGTGTTCACTTTGAACACATAAAAGCCTTTCGGAAGTCCAATCTGGTACTCTTTGGAAGATAACAGTTCAAATTCTCTGTTTGTGACTGTTCAGTTGTTTCGACTAATTTACTGGCTTAACCCCAAAACAACTTTTTCAAAGTTCAATGTATGAGTTGTGGTGCACGCAGTGGTGGAACTGTTTTGTCTTTAACGGGAGTTCGAGCCTTACGCATAGAGCAAATCCTATTAAGAGTGTCATCCACAAACGGACTCCGCAATGTAGGATCTAAATTTAGTCAAAACTCCAACATGGACTCTGATGTTGGAGCTTATTCAGGGGCATGACCCGTACTAGATGAGTGAGAACCTGTAGGGGCAGGTGACAACCCAAATATTGGATCCTTTTCGGGTGCACTGAATATCAGAGATAAGTGAGAACTAGCAGGACCCAGAGAGGCGAATGTTGGAGCCACCCCTGCTGAATGACTTATTATTTGAGGTGGATGGGGACTAGTACCCCGAGGCACATGCACCAGTATTGGCGCCTTTTCAGGTGCATGATCCGTAGAACCTGTAGAAACAGGTGACATCCCAATTGGCGTCTTTCCAAATGCATGTGCCTTCGGAGATGAGTGAGAACCAAGAGGTGCAGGTGATGGTATCGGAGTTGAAAGATCAATATTGGAATATGTCTTAATAGAACTATGGAAAAGTTAAATTTCCTTCTGTTTTAAAATGTGTACGAGATTTTCTAACCGTATATCCACAATCTGCAGTAGCGCCCATGCCATAAACCGTAGACGTGCGACAATGGGGAAGCTAAAATCGCAATCGACGCCTGTTCCACATGCACTTTCTAAACGCTAATTCCGTCTTCAACCGTCCACTTGCTTAGAATATCTTTTTGTAAATACTACTCCACATTAGTAAGTATTATTATTTTGATTACTCTGTTCCACTATTCTTAAAAAATAATTATCTAAAACTCCTATTTCAATATTAATCAAAGTCAAAGCACTTAACTTTTCTATAACCTACGTTACATGTTAAGTGACAACTTAAGCAATCATAGTCGGTGCACATATGTATTATTTTTTTGAGTAGGAGGAGGACAGAAATAATATTTATTTATAACGTTCAAGTGATCTTTATAAGCCAAAGTTGGATATTGAATGGTGCATTGCAGCGACTTCATATTTTTGTAACTAAAGAGAGAAGGAAAAACAGATCAAAGGCTAGCTCAAGAACGCGAAGATGACAACGGTAATCACCATCTTCTCTATCTTTAATTTTGTCTATTCATTAATTCATAATGAAAGAGATTATTCTTTTGTTCACTTTTAGTTGTCACTATTTTATTTATTAAGATCAAACTATTTAAATTTTAATCAACATTTTAAATTATATTTTTTTCATCATATTAATATGAGAAAGATAGTAACTTATAGCATCTTTCGTATAATTTTCAACCATCTAAATTTTATACTCCCTCTGTTCACTTTCAATACTATTTCATTTATTAAGATCAAATTATATGAATGTTGACCAACATTTCAAGATGTATTTTTTCATCATATTAATATGTAAAGGATTACAACTTATATAACACTTTTCATATTGTTTTCAACCATCTAAATTTTAGATTTCAAATATTAAATTTAGCTACTCAACCAAGTTGACCTCGAAAAGCGAAACAATTACAAGTAAAAGTGAAGAAAGGGAGTATTTCAAATATTAAACTTAAGGGAAAGAGTCAAAAATACCCCTCAATTTTATTTTATTGTTTCACTTTATTCCCATCGTTAAAATAAGTTTATTTATACCTCTGCGGTTAACAAACTCACCAGATTTGCTCTTAAATTAGACGGATTGCCCCAAATTATATTCATATTGAAAAGAGTCAAAAATACCCCTCAAATTTGTTTATTATTTGACCTAATCCTTGTCGTTAAATGAGTTCATTTCTGTTTCCGCTGTTACAAAACTTATCACCCATGTCCTTCAATTGGATGGAAAGCCCCAAATTAAATAAGATTATCCAATTTAAGTGAGAATGACTCGATTTTCTTTTTTTAACCTGAATTTAACCCACTAAATCCAATAAATTCATACCAAAATAATCCTAAAATTCATCTCCTCCAAACTCATCTCTGATTTATAGAAACATGATCACTTATGTTACCGTATATGGTGGATTTAGAGGACCTGAATACAATAAACATAATTTGTTAATAGATTTTGCCAAAAATCTTGGAGTTGTGATGTCACTTCATTGGCAATCTGAAGCAGCGTAAAAAATTCAATCAAATATGGAGCAAAGAGGAGGGTGACAGCGTGGTGGATAGCGTCTAGGCCATCGCCGGAGCTACCAACAACCATTGAAACAATTGGAG
>JAOTQR010000097.1:18497912-18508626 GCA_025774065.1 Solanum ossicruentum | reverse complement strand
AGGCAGCGCATTGAACCCCATTAATCACCATAAATGACTAAATCCATAGAGGCAGGGGTTCAAACCTCAATGCCCTACCATCATTAATAAGAGAAATTAAAAAAATAACTATAATATGTTTTAAATTCAATAAATAATACATATTACAAGTATTATGTGTGAATTTTAAATATGATTTACTTAATTTTATATTATTAGAAAATATATTATATTTATTGATATAATAATAAAAAAATTTATAACGATTTATAATATTAAAAATTATGAGTTAAATAGGGAGGGAGAGAGAGATAAAAGATAATATGCAAGGATGAGATCTAATGCTTATACAATAATCACCGACAATGACTTTGACATCATAATATTACTGAAAAATACCTCAACATTACGATATCACCAATAAAGACCTCGACATAATATCATCGTCGACAAAAATTTTTGACATCATATCTCGATCGATAAAAACCTCGCCACAGTTTTTACAATTTTCCACTATTGACTCATTAATTATCATTTTGGCTAGCAAGCTGGTCAGTCAATAAAATGAAAACACTTATACTTTCTTAGTTCCTTTCTTTTTTGAGTCCAAAAGGTGATAACTTATGACTCTTCCCACAATTTTTGGACGATCCTACCTTCTAGGAAAATGTGTTTTACTATAGGAAGTATTTGATTTTAGTTTCCCTTATTGTCCATTTAATGCCCTCTTTACAAGAGTTCCATTTTATTATTATATTTTTCCAAGTTCTTCCATGGGAGATTTTGGGTTGAGACTTAGTGGACATAATTCCATTGTTCTCATAGTTTTTAACTTGCACTGATCATGAATTCATGACCATAGTGAATTGGGATTGGTAAAGGCCCGTCAAGATAGTCTAGTTAGAAACTAATTTGTCAGAGTTTATTGGAACTCAACTCTTCATTGCTATTTACTTTGTTTTCATATCTTTAAATAGTTATTTCGTATCAATTACTTAGTTAAATTTTAGTAATGATTTTCTCACCAGAAAGTTGGTGTGGGTGCAATCATGACAAGTCAGGATTGTGATGTATAATCAAAAAGTACTTTGACATCTTAATCAAACTTAATCTATTTTTGTAACTTGACATTTAATTTTGTTATAAATTAATTAGTTATTTTTTTTATATTAACTTAATTTTTAAAATTTTATTTATTGTTCAAAATAGATGAACTATTTAAAATTCAAAAAAAAAAGTCATGTTTTTCCTTTCATTTATTGAAATTTAATTTTTTACTGAAAGATACATTGCATTACTTGCAAAGCTGCATATTTATGATTTTATAAATGATGATAAATATTTTAAATTATATTCTTGAATGTCTTTTAGATGTATGCATTGTCTCACAAAATAAGTTAATATAGGAGGAGAAATACTAAAAATGTTAGATCTCCGTTCAAATTTCATACTAAAGCAGAGTTATTTTGGATTTTTTTTAAATGCAACATAAAATATATTTCCTTCAATTTAAAATAAATGTATTTATTTTTAGTAAAACCAAAATTCTCTCGGAATAACCGAATAAGTGTCAATTCAAGACAAAAAAAATATTATGTTTGTTTTTCATCTTGTAATGCATCTTCTTAATAGAATTTAATTTAATTTGCAAAAGACGTTTATTAAATAAGAGCCATTTAGTAAACTTCACATTATATTTTTTTTTGAGTTTCTATCCTTTATTAAATTTCTAATAAACAATTTTCACTTATTTTTAAATTGATCTGGACGTCATTTTTATATATTTTTCTGATGATTTCTCTTAATTATAATTATGGCATCTGGAAATTCAAAGCCTAAATGAACACATCTTCTCCAACATCTCCATCATTGAATATTAATCCAAGTTATAAATGCAGTACATCAAAATTTGTCATAACTAACATGATATCAAACTTTTTGAGTCAGCTTTTTGAATGTTGAAAATGTGATGTACACTATACATGTGTTTCTTGAGTTAATTAATGTTTATTTTTCTGGAGATTTTATTCATTCATGTTTAAATTATTCATCTCATTATTGTAAAAAACCATAGTGAAATGAAGGGTAACGTACAACCAAAGTAACCAATATGAAATGATTGAGATTCAGAATCTCTCCATTTTTAATTATTCCTTAATGAAAAGTAACGAGTTAAAGTTATGATGGAATGAAAAAATCTTATTGGGAGCATGGACCTTTATATGACTTCAAATTTAGTCGTATTTCAACACAGACATATTGAACATCATTTGAAAAATTAATTTTTCTTACAGACCAAGCTAGTAAGATGATAATTGAAGACATATACTCCTTCCGTTTACTTTTACTTATTCACTATTTTAAGAATATGTTTTATTTTTATTTGTCAAATTTAACATATAAAACAATAATTTTTTTTATTTTACCCCCGCCATTAGTTATTTATTCTCCAAATTATTTTTCAAAACATATGTATATACATTAATTAATATGAATATTACAATAGAGTACTCATATTGATTACTAAATTTGAAGAGCGTAAAAAGTTTAAAGTGAACAAATAAAAGTGAACTGAAAAGTAATTTGTATTTTCCACATTTGACAGATGGGCCCCACTAGACAATTCGAGCAAAAAGGGTTTGGATACTCCTAAAAATGTCATAAACTATGTAAAATGAATAAAAATGTCTTTAGTTTATAGTTTGATTAAAAAATATTCTTGATGTCAATATTATGGTCCAAAAATACTCTTGCATTGATAGTTTGGTATAGAAATGCCCTTATTGTCATTAAATGTGTCAAAAATGTCCCTTCTTAAATATATATATATATATACACACACATTTCTTTTTAAAAATGTTGTATTTCTAATAAAAATATTACTTTTAAAGAACACTTTTCCTATTGTGTTTCTTTAAAATTACTTTAACTAATAAAAATATTTTTTTCCTTAGTCTCATATTATCAATTAAAATAGAATATCGTATGCTTATAATAAATAATATATGTCATAAATATAAGATCATAGCAAATTCATCATTAATTTTTATTTAGATAATAATAAAAACTAATTATAACAAAACAAAAAATGTTTCTATTTTAAAATTTTTCTCAACTTGAAGTAGGATAAATATTTAGTCATAAAAATATTATTTCAAAAAACGTGTTAAAAATAAATAACAAATTTATTTGAAAAAAATATATTTTAACCCATTAAATAACAATAAAAATATTTCTGGACCAAAGTATTGATAACCAAAGGCATTTTTTAAACCAAACTATAAAAAAAAAAATATTTTTATTTATTTCATATAATTTAGAGACATTTTTATTCCTTTTCCTTAAATTGTATTGATGTTGGTTCTTCCAAGCAATTTTATCAAGAATTTTCTAGTGTGGATAATATAACTGACTTCCCATATTTGTAATTAAGCTTTTATTAAAGTGAAAAAGATAATTTCATTTGTTTTCCAACTTTTTATGCACTTATATTTAGTTATGTTCTTTTTATAAGAATAAAAAAAAAGTTAGGAATAGGGAAATGAGAAATTAGAAGAGAATTATAATGTGAGAAATCGAATTCTCACCAACAAGGTTAAAATTCAGATAATTAATCATTTGGGGTACTAACATTCTCCTTTTTTATAAATTTTTTTTTAAAGTTTACAATTTGCATACACCTATTTAGACATTTTTCAAAGATTATGACCCATCTACATCATGATGAAAATTACTTGGGGAACTTTAGGGACATTGAATGACTTTTTCATCTCCATTGATTGATTGAGTCAATTATCTCTACGAAAAAAACAAAAAAAGCATTCTTGGCTTCTTGTTTTATTTTTTGAATGTAAATTATATACTACATTATTATACTATCAAGCAAAGGTGAGATTTAAGTTTTAATTTCATAGATTCTAAAATTTATAAAAATAATTTCAAATATTAATAATTGAGTTCTAAATTTAAAATATATGTATATTAATCTGTAGCTGAAATTTTACATCTGTCCCTGCTATCATATCATCCAAAAAATACTTATAAATAAGCCTCTTAATAATATGAGATTTAAAATCTCAAAAATAAAATAGGTCACTTGTTATAATAGGTTAATATAATATGAAGATAAAATAATTTGTTGAAGAATGATAAAAATCCTACATTGATAGTTAATGAGATGGATGAACTCTTTATAAAGCTTGGACAGTTCTTCCTTAAGCTAGCTTTTGGAGTGTGAATTAGTCTCAAGATCTAATTTTACATGGTTATATGGTCACCTATAAATTTTTTGTGTCACATCAGATTGGATGTCCACAAGACACCATGAAAACGAGTTAAGATGTCTAAATGTGCATTCTGAAAATTAAAGTGTTCAATTACAAATTAATATCAAAATAAAGTATTTATTTAATTTCATCGTAACCACGAGTTTTCCACTATTGACTCATCAATTATCATTCTTAGCTAGCAAATTTGGTCAGTCAATAAAATGAAGAGACTTACTACTTTCTAAGTTCTGCCTTTCTTTTTTTGAGTCCAAGAGGTGATGAGTTATGACTCTTCAAAAAGAAATGTCACTTCCACTTTATGTATAACGTGTTTGAACCACAAAAATTGAATAAAGTTTCTAAGTAATAAACATAAGTCATTGGATTAGAAACTAAGACCCTACAATTATTTTGGGGCCTGTTTGTTGCTTTTTTTCAACAGAAATTCAGTTGTGAAACTAAGTAGGGTCATGGTCACACTAATCAACAAAAGTGCCCCACAAGGTTTCATTTTCAGATATTATGTTTCACACTTTTGGTTTATACTAAGAGATATAGTTAAATATTGTAATCAGGTCTGCATATTTTATTAGTATATTAAAGGTTTTTACATTTCTTAAAATGTCATTCATTTCACACACACGAGATTAATAGACAAACTCAATTTTTATTTGTACTTTAGTGATAAAAAAGAAATTGACAATATTGATGATGAGACTGGATTGAATGAATTGACAGAAGCTAAAACATTAATTCACAATTAAATTTTATATAGCAGTGGTTAAATCAACATTGATGTATAGGATGGAGTGCTAATCAATTAAGAAAGACTATTTTAAAAAGATAAAAAGAACAGAGATGAAGATGTTCAAATAGATGTATGTCCCCACCCAAAATATATGATTAAGAATGAAATTAAATCAGACAAGGTAAAAGTGACACTAGTGGTAGACAAGATGAGAGTTGTGAGGTTGAGATGGTTCGAACATGCGAAGAGAGAAAGTGCGACAATATGCCATTAATGAGACACAAGAGGTAAGTTGTAGCAAGAGTTAGGGCATGTAGTGGTAGGTTGACAAAGAACTAGGGGGATGATTAGATAGGATAGGACACGACTTCAGCTGATTGAAACGTAACATATTTTAAATAAGAAAATATGGAGATTGAGGATTTAGATACAAGTTGGTCAGTATATAAACAAGGGGAGGGGTAGCCTTCTCTCCTCTTTTCTTTTTAGTAGTTATATGTTATGTTATCGCATAGTCACTTATTTAATGATGCAAACTATTATATATTACTCATTGCATTTGTTTTGTACTTTTGTTATCTATTTTAATTCAATTCTCTGTTATTGTTTTTTAAGCTAATAGCATATCAGATTTGACCTTTTTATCTCATAAAGATATGGACAAAACATACGTATATTCTATTCATTCCAAACTATCATTATGAAATCACACTGGATATGTGCATGTTGTTATAATACTTGTCACTTGACATGCACTTTTCTTTGTAGAGGACAGAAAGCTAGCCCATTGGTGAATTGGGAATCCATCACGGCCCATTTACAATTTAGTAGCAGGATTCATATGAAACAAGTAAAATTTCACGGGCTCTCTATTTTGGTAACTACTGTCCTTATTATGTTCTTTTCTATATGGATACCTAGTACTTCTTTGAACAATTTTCAGATAAAAACATATATTGTTTTTCAGTTCTGTTGTTTCTGCGTCTGTATTTAGATATACATTACTACTATTTTGGCAAATTTTAATGTGTTGTGAACAGTGGATGGAAAAATTTAAATGGTGTTGGTCTGTTAGATTTTTTTTTTTTCATTTTGACAAATTGAATGTCTGGATCATTCCCAAAAATGATGAATTTGTAAAATAAAATAGCATCCCAAGGGAAAATTATGCGGATAAACAAACATATACTAATTAATTAGTTAATATAGCTATAGTTGTACGGTTCATGACAAACATCTAGCTATAATTACATGTGTTTAACCCATCTAGTGGTATAATTCGCGCGACTTATAGAAACGTTGTGCACGATTATACCAAAGCTTTGCGTGAATCAATTTGTATAGCGAAATATACATACACTGCGAATGGTATACCGGATAATACAAACATTGTGCACCAATTGTATAGCGAAATATACAAATGCTATAAAAAACTGCGAATTGTATATCGAATTATACAAATATTGTGTGAATTATATAAATATTGTTATAACTACAGTTACGAAATATAATTACTCAAACTATAACTATAAAGTATCACTAAAATATTTTTGAATGGCTATTAGCGAAAATTCCTCAATATGGTATTTGTCACAATTAGACCATCAGACACTAATGGCCATGTAAATTAGACAAATGGGCTATTAGTGTGTTGGTAAAGCAATCTCATCCGGACCATTGACATTGTAAGCCCAAATTTAAGCGATTATGAAAGCCCACCCTTTAATAAAGCCCGTTTATACCTTCAAAGCATAAGCTATGTCAAACTCATATTCCATTTTTTGAGTGAGAAACTATCTCACTACGCAAATATTTCTTACCATATTTAATAACTTTTTATAATTTAAAATAATTATATTTCATATCTCTAATTAATCGTTTCAATATTATATTTTAAGTCTGATATATCTAAATACATGTTTTTTACTACTAAATACTGAAATAGGGATTGAGGTGAACGAAATTTGTTTATATGTTCCAAATACATGCGAATCAACACTAGATACACACAGTAAATTTCATATACTTAAAATACCAAATACACAAGTGCGGTGGGTGGGAGGCGAGAGAATAAAGCAGATTTGTCTACGCATTCCGGATACATGCAAATTCACTTAGATTTTATGTATGTAAAACAAAATACCTAATTTTGACTTCAGGTATCCTGAGATAGATATATGCGAAAGTATCTGAATGTGTCAAAATTTGATAAGATACATATTATCGTAAATTGAGGTGTATCTAAATAATTAACTCCTAAACTAACATGATTTCTGTAAGTTACCTTTTTTAGAAGATGTATGGCCAAGAATTTGGTATTTAATTTAAAATTTTGATCAAAATTTTTTCTATCCGTCCTTTGAGAGGATTAATAAATCTCTCATTTACTTTTCAGTGTCACTCAAACTCCCAATTTGCTAATCGATGAAGGTGCTTCAACTAAAAAAAGCCTCAATGAAATTTTGATTTCAAATAAGAATTTGTTTCATGAAATTTGCACAAAAGGTCAAGTTCAATTTCAAATCTCAAATTATTCTAAAAGTAGAAATTCAACTTCAATTTGTAATTTTAATTTTTAAAAAATCCATATACTATAAAATTTGGCCCATAAATTTATATTTTACAAAAGCAACTTCATATTTTGAATTTTACAAACAAAGATTCACGTTCTACATAAAGAGAATATTTTTCACACAATGTAAATATATTATATTAAAAAATAGCTATCTACTATTATTGTTTATTTGTTGTACCAAAGATCTTTGTATAATTATGAGCATTTGAAAGATTATAATAACATAAGATCATAATAATTTCATGTGAGAATGATCAATTATACCCCTATTTGAATGGTTCTTTAAACAAAAATAAATAAATAAAAAAGTATTTTTTTCCTCCACTTCTATGAGAGAAAAAAAAGGTATATATAAATCATTTGTGGGACAGGGAGTATATATGAGTCACTATTATAATAAATAATATATTAATTATATATAAAAAAAACCCCTAATTTACTGTAAATAATATCTCATTATTTGAATGTTGAATAAGTTAAATTAGAGTTTAGTCCAATAATAAAGTCCTAAACTAAACTGCCCAACTTTAGTGTGTCAAAACAAAAGCGAGCATATTTGTGGCACCTTTTATGTCGTGCCCACAACCTTAAAACTGCCATTTTATTTGAAGTGAAAGAGGAAAAAAGAAAACTTCTCTGCAAAATCCATGAAGAAAAAATTTTGTCTTTGTTATTGTCCTGCTGTTGTTGAAACAGAGGATTCTGCTGATGTTCTTCTTTCTCCAAACAACCTTTCTTCATCTAAGAAAGAAACAGAGTCGTATTGTTTACCGAAATCTTCATCTAATAAGGGAATCCACAAACTTCCAAGCCGGAAAATCTTTTCATACAAGAATTTTCCTCGACTTTGTAAGGCCATATTGTTTCAAGATCCCCTGGTTAGTCAATAACTTCTTCTACTGCAATTTTTCTTTAATTTTTGACAATGTTGCTTTGTCGTAATTTTTCAATTTGATATAGTTATTAGTATGTCAAATCTTTAGGGTCAAGAAGAAATACGACTTTTTACCGTTAGTAGACATTAATGGTGTCAACATTTTTGTCACTTTTAAATATGAATTGTGATTTTTGTATCAATACTGTTATATATCAAAGTATCTACATTTAATCTATATATTTTTTTAAAAAAATTCTGAATGTCAAAAAATCCAACCTTTCTATTAAAAAATTATAGAGAATTTTGATAGTCGTAGTGTTGAATTGCTTTGCATAAATTGGGGCATAAAGAGAGTGTAATAATCATAATTTATAGTACTGCTTGTTAATTTCTAAATCAATTTTAGCCATCAAGTCAAATATAATATTTTAGAAAGCCCATAGTTCTTCACTCCCCTGTTATGCTTTCTGACTTTTGACAATTTCTTCTTGCTATTTTTCATATACAGAGAAATATTCAGCAACTTGAGATTGAATTAAAAAGTAAAGTGAGTTGGAATAAAGAAAAAAAGTGTTTCAAGAAATTGGAAAATCATGAATCAAGAAAACCAGATATGGAAGTCGATCAAATCTCACAAGAAAAAGACAGTTCAGTTTCACATGAATCTCAAAAGTTGTCATCATCAAATTGGACAAATCCAAACACTTCTAGTACTACTTCAACATCATCATGTGATCAAAAGAAAAAGGACTATGCTTCCTTGTTGTATTTAATTGTCATTGCTCTATTCATGACTATTTTTCTAGGTAAATATTGGGCCATAGTGTTTACACTATCTTGGCTCTATTCTATTCCTTACTATCAGAATCGTCAACGGCAATAACATATTCAGTGATAGCATAATCGAATGTGAAAAAATTCTATTGTTGACCTGCAAAGGAAGTTAAAGTACTTGACATTAACAATTTTTACAATGCTTAAACACTTTTTTATGATTCTTTTGGATATTGTATATCACTTTAGAACCAGCAATAAATTATTTGTAGGACTGATTAATTTTCTCTTTCTTGTTTGTTCTATTTTTTATTTTATTTTATATACTTTTATTTAGGAGAATAATGAAGATATTCTTCTTGAATAGTTATAAGTAACTTCCAGCTTGTTTGGCCCAACTTTTCGTGCTTATTTTCTATGGGTAGATTTCAACGGAGATTAAGCAAATATTCCTGCTTTTAGCTTTGATACTGCACTAAGTACACCAATTTATATTAATTTAAACATGGGGTCTATACACCAGTACATTATGTTGACAGAAAAAAATTGTACATATTCATTATTTACACCAAATTATAATAAGAATCGTTTGGATATGATTTGAAAGTAAATAGATATACTGTAATGAAAGAGATATTTAGTGACAATAAATTTTTGATTGTTGTTATAAAATGTTTGGTGGCAATTGAGCTAATGTCGTTGTGTTCAAAGTCGTAAGAGTCGTTGACGACGTTTATTTGGAGCGTTGGTTATAACTATTCATATTTATTATTATTGTTAAATATAAATAACTGCAATTATATTATTACTATTTAAAATTATTACAGAATTTATGTTATAGTGATTTGAAGATAAATTTTTATTTAGACATATTTTAAAATAAATTACCTAAAAATAAAAATTTTATAATTTGTGAAAACTATCAAGTTATCTTATTCCTCGACATATACTGCATTAGATGACTCACATGTTTTGTTTTTTCTATATTGATGCCAAATTAAAGTAAATCATATAGTATAAATTAGGACAACAGACTACGGATAATTTAAAGCTTGATTTTTTATGTTACAATATGCCAACATTGCAATTCGAGTATTTTGTCCATCTTGATTTTACCCATGTCAATATTTTACTACATGATGAGATTTGTAAAATGATTAGGAATTATTCAAATTATTTTTCGTCCTTATAAATTGGTACAAGATTAAAACTTTTAAATCTGCCAACTTGAATTTATTCGAAATTTTGGTTCATGGGCCAGTATTCATTTATGAGTTACGTAACACGGCCTCTTTATACTTATTTTTACTTGTCTATAATAGATTTTACATACTCCTTAAAGAATAATAAATGAATTACAAATTAGTTATGATGCTCACATTAATTAGTGAATAATTTTTAATTGGTTTGAAAAATTATTCACACTGAATAATTAATATTAAGAATAAACAGAAAAAAATCATATTTATGGGTGCTCCTTCCTTCATTTGTTA
>JAOTQR010000097.1:18476347-18497812 GCA_025774065.1 Solanum ossicruentum | reverse complement strand
TAAGTCCAAGTGATTGCAACAATTGCAATTAGCACTTCATATAAAAAAAATATTAAGAAGGCCAAGTGCAATCAGAACTTCCTTAATTAATAAAAAGAAAGGCACTACAATTTTTCTATTATTATTATTTTTATTTTTTTCTTGTCGTTACAACCTGAGTCTGTCTTAGTCGAATCAAATCAACCAATCGGAGATCTACACCGCCTACCATACAATGCCTTGAAGTGAGCCATCTGAATACTGGATTGATAGCTACTATTGTAGGTGAACTCTGCTAAAGGCAAGTGTTGGCTCTAATGGGTATCAAAATCAATCACACATGCTCGCAGCATGTCCTCCAACACTTGAATAGTCCGCTTAGATTGTCTGTATGTCTAAGGGTGAAAGGCTGAACTCATATCCAGCCGAGTACCTAGACCATGCTGCAAGGCCCTCCAAAATTGCAAAGTAAAGAGTGAACCACGATCAAAAAACATGAAAATAGGCACACCGTGCAATCGAACTATCTGACTGATGTAAAGTTCAGCCAATTTCTCTGTTGTATACTTAACCTTGACCAGAATAAAATGGGCAGACTTGGTTAATCTATCCACGACTACCCAGATAGAATTGTAGCCGCCCACAGTAGTCGGCAAACCCACCACAAAATCTATAGAAATTCGCTCCTACTTCCACGTTGGAGTGGGTAGCCTCTGAAACTCACCTCCCGACCGTTGGTGCTCACCCTTGACCTTCTGATAAGTCAAACACTTAGCCACAAACTCTGAAATATCCTTCTTTATACCACACCACCAATAGTGCTGACTTAGGTCATGATACATTCGTTGCTCCTGGATGAATAGAGTAACGAGTACAGTGAGCCTTCTCAAGAATTAGTCTAATCAAATCACCTACCTTAGGCACACAGACTCAGCCTCCAATCCTTAAAACACCTTCAAGATCGATCATTGCTTCCTTAGCCTCTCCTCTGGTCACTTTGTCCCCGATGAGGCATAACTTCTCGTCCTCAAACTGATGCTTTCGAATCTGGTCCATCAAGGAAGAACGAGCTTCAAGAAAAGCAAGTACGCTGCCCTCATCAGAAAGTTGTAACCTGACTAGACTATTTGCTAGACGCTGAACATCCCTGGCCAAAGGTTGCTCCTCCACTTGAAGGACAACTAGACTACCCATGTTAGAAGTCCTTCTACTCAAGGCGTCAGCCACAACATTCGCCTTTCCCGGATGGTACGGGATGGTTAAATCATAGTCCTTTAGTAACTCCATCCACCTATGTTGCCTCAAGTTTAGATCCTTTTGAATGAAAATATACTGAAGACTCTTATGATCAGTAAAGACCTCGCAATGTACATTGTATAAATAGTGACTTTTACACAGTTTAAGTATAAAAACCACAGCAGCTAACTCTACGTCATGAGTAGGGTAGTTTTTCTCATGAATTCAATTGTCTAGACGCATAGGTAATAACTTTTCCTTTTTTTGCATCAATATACCACCTAATCCAACTCTCGAAGCATCACAATACACTGTAAAGTCCATTTAGCTCTAGTCCTTATCATCTGTTAAGAGAACATAGGCACCACTCGTTACTAACAGAAATAACTACGCACAATAAAGGAGAATGAATAGAAGAAATTTCCTAATAGTCTTCATAGCCTCTTAAAGATAAGTACAGACGTCTCTGTACCGATCCTCAAGACTCTATTTAGACTTGGTTTGTATGTACGTGATACCTATTAACCTAGTGCTCTAGTACCAACTTGCCACGACCCAAAAATTGGGCGTGATGGCACTTGTTCAATCCCACTCAAATAAGTCAGCTTTAACTCAAATGGGATAATAAATATAACGTGCGGAAGCATTTTAACTAAAATAAATAACTAAAACTGAGAATTTTTATAAACTCATTTTTTATAAAATATCTTATTATACAAGATTTAGAAAATAGAAGCACTTACAAGAATACAATTGCCGAAACTTTATGTAATAAAACACCTTCCTTCAGCTAACCACGTGCTATAAAATAAATGTAGAATTTAACTAGAACAAATTTAGGGAGGAATAATAATAATAGGGAATTAATAGAAGAGAAGAGAGGAGAGGACAATCCGTGTAAGTATGTTTCTGAATGAATAATTCCCCTTACTAACAAGGCTTATATAGCAAGGTAAAAGGGATGCAATTATGATGCTGAACATGGACATCATTTCCTTTCCATTTGCAAGTGGAACTTTTGGTGCTGGCCATTAGGAACTTTAGACAAGGCAAGGTGAAAGCATTATTACTAACATAAAAAAATGGAGAAAGGGTTGTTACACAGCTTTACTATCACAGTGAAGAGGTATAGGCTAATGAATATTCACTTTAAGCTCCTTGAATAAACCTATCAACCATGTCAAGTCAGCCACCACTGATGTCATGCTCCTAAATTCTGCTTCATCCGAGCTTCTAGAAACAGTGTTTTGCTTTTTTGACTTCTAAGAAATTAAAGCATTCCCAAATTTAACTAGATAACCTATCACCAATTTCCTAGATTGAAAACGTCCCCCCTCCCTTCAGAGTCACAAAAAGCCTCCAAATTGTTGAATGGTTCAGATGACATTAATAAGCCAAGCCAGGTGTCCCCTTGATATACCTGACAACCCTCAATGCAACCTCCAGAGTGCTTTGGTTTGTGCATAAATTGGCTTAAGACTTGGACCACAAAGGCGATGTCTACTCTTGTCATAGTGAGATATAATAACCTCCCCACTAGTCTTTGATACTTGCTTACATCTGGAAGTAAGGGATCCTCTGTCTGATAGTCAGGGTTCGCTTTATGAATAAAAGAGTCATATTCAATAGAGGTCAACTTGATAGTAGGGTCCAAAGGAGCACTGGCTGGCTTAAAGCCACTCAGCCCCATTTCAGTTATTAATTCAAGAGCATACTTTTGTTGGCACATCATGATACCCTTCCTGGACCTAGCAAATTCGATGCCAAGAAAGAACTTAAGTTAACCCGGTCCTTCATTTTGAATTTAAGCTTCAAATCATTTCTCGTCTGAACAATCAGGGGTAAGCTACTGCCTGTAACTAGTAGATCATTAACATATACTAGTACCACAACTAGTTTAGTCCCAACATGTTTAGTGAAAAGTGAATAATCAAAATGACTTTGTGAGAATCCTAAATGAAGAAGAGTATCAGTGACTTTTTTGTTCCATTGTCGAGGAGCTTACTTAAGGTCATAGAGAGACTTATGCAACTTGCACACTTCGTATCCCTTATCTTAAGTATTAAATCATTGTGGTATGTCCATGTCTACTTCCTCAAAAAGATCCTCGTGTAAGAAGGCATTATGCACATCCATTTGAAAGATGTACCATTGCTTAGAAGAAGCTAAGGCGATGATGGACCTAACTGTAACCATCTTGGCCACAGAAGAGAAGGTCTCAGTGTAATCCAATCCCTCTTGTTGATTGTGTCCTTTGGCTATGAATCGTGCTTTGTATCTTTCAACCTCTCCAAAAGTTATGTACTTTACTTTGAATACCCATTTACAACTAATAGAAACTTTCCCTGGTGGAAGATCTATCGACTCCAAGTGTTATTTTCATCCAAAGCAGATATTTCTAACTGCATGGCTTCTATCCACTTTTTATCTTTCACTGCATCTTAATAAGTAGAGGGCTCTGAAATACTAGAATAGGAGTTCAATAATGCGTCAAATGAGGAGGACAAATTTGCATAACTCATGTAATCTAATATTGGATAGCAACAACTGGCTTTAGTTTTACCCTTAGTGATATAATCTTGTAACCAACTAGGAGGTTTGCTAATTCTATGAGATTTCCTGGAAATTGTAGGTCGGTTGGACTCAACCATCTGAGATGTTGTATCAATAATGGGTCAACAACCTCAGCGGTTGGAGCAGTGTGAACATTAGGTTCACTAAAGATGGGTGTAACTGTGTCATCCTCTGTAGCTGGACTACTAGAAGAAGGGGCAACTCTAGGACTAAGAGAACCTTCATTAGTTAGAGTAATACTGGAAGGTAAAGAAAACTCAACTAGCTGGGATGATACTGAAAATAGAGAGAGAAGAGGAGCTTCAGGATGAGAAAAAAGAAACATATTTTCTTGAAATTTTATATCTCTACTAATCACGAAGTTCCTAGAATGAAGAATGTACATCTCGTATCCCTTCTGAGTCATAGAGTAGCCAAAAAACACCGCTGGCACAGCTCTAGGGGAGAATTTATCACTCCTTTTCAATACAATAATATAACCAAGACAACCAAACACTTTGAGGTAATTATATGAGGGAACTTTGTTGTTTAAGACAGTGAAAAGAGTCTTTCCAGAAAGAACACCAGTAGGCAGCCTATTGATAAGAAACACAATTGTGGAGACATATTCACCCCAAAATTTTAGAGGAATAGAGACTTGAAATCTGAGAGCCCTGGAAATTTTCAAAACATGTCTATGTCTCCTCTCAGCTATCCAATTTTGTTGAGGAGTATAGGCATAAGAACTTTGATGAACAATACCCAAAGATTGGAGTAACATAGACATAGGAGTGTTGAAAAATTAACAGCCATTATCAGTTCTAAAAAATTTTACAAAAGCACCATACATATTTTTTACCATAAGCAAAAAACTCCTTAGCACAACGATTACATCAGCTTTAGATGGTAGCAGAAAAATCCAAGTGTATCTAGAATGATCATCAACTAGAGTAAGAAAATATCTTTTCCCGTCATGAGTCAAAACTTTATATGGTCCCCAGACATCACCATGTAGAGTATGAAAATATGAACTAGCAACAGTAGAACTTGAAGGCAAAGGAAGTCTTGTTTATTTGGCTACAGGACAGACAGTGCAATGCTGACTAGAGACATCAACCTTCGAGGTCTGGAAGGAAGCTATTCGTCTCAAGGTAAATATTGGTATGTGTCCAAGTCTTTTTTGCCACAAGTTTGCATCAGCCTCTTTGTCTGTTACATTAAAAGACCTGGGAATATTATTGAGGTCCATGATAGGAATAGGAATGACATCAATATTGCAGTGCTTTATATCAATATCGGTATTGAACACATAACAACCACCATCTTCCCTATCAATCCCCTTCACCTTCCCACTGAAGAGGTGGTGAAAAGTACAAAAATCAGGAAAGAACAGGACAACACATTGTAGTTCCTTGGTGATTTTTTACACAGAAAGAAGATTATATTTGAACTCAGGAATTTGCATCACATTTGTAATCCTCTGTCCAGGAAATATAGAGGTTGACCCTATATGTTTAGTTGTGGCTAGGCTACCAATTGGCACAAGTACTTATCCCTTGGACTGATAATGTTCAGATAATAAGTCCAGTCTCCCCACTATATGACTATTTGCACTTGAGTCTACTATCGATTTAGTAATAGCCTCAGCAGTAAAAGACATTTCTGCAGTCCTAGTTAAATAATCAGGAATTACTTCCTTGCTTGTGTTCAACATTTTCAGAATTTGAGAGTACTGGTCAGGAGTAAACTGAGATGTAGTAGACATGGCTGCATGCACTTCCTGAGTGAATAAGGCATCATTTATCTGCTTATTCTGTGAGACACCTATATAGTTAGCTTTAGAACCAGAGTGACTTGTAGGGGAAGGATGCTCTTCTTTTCCAATCTTAGTGTCAACATTAGCATTAGCATTTGAATTGTTGAAGTTAGGAGACTTTTTTTTGAACTTCTAGTTAGCTGGATAGCCATTTAGCCTATAACAGATGGCTTTAGTATGTCTTGTTAAATGACAATAATCGCTATACAAGCCTTGCATATTAAAGTACCTTTTTTGCTTGTATGTCTATCCATTTCCTCCATTTCTGTGACTAAACAATGCAGCACCTTCACAAATATTAGAGACAGTTTGAGGAAATAAGAGATCTTCTATTTTCCTCAGAGATAATCATAGAATAAGCCTTGTTGATTGATGGTATAGGAACCATCATCAGCATTTGGTTGCTTGATTGAGCATAAGATTCATTTAATCCCATTAAGAATTGAAGAAGTCTTTGATACTCAAAGTGTTCAACATATTTCCAAGACTCTTCATATCCACATCCCAGACAGGGCATGAGAGTGTCAAATTCATCCCAGAGTTCTTTTAATTTTGAAAAATAAATAGATACGGAAGCAATGCCTTGTGTAAATGTAGCAATCTGTTTATTTAACAGCAGAACTCTAGATCCACTAACTTTATCAAAGGTTTCTCTAAGATCAATCAAAACTTTGTAAGCACTTGAAACATATACCATTCCTCCTAAAAGTTCAGGGCTAGCAGAGTTCATGATCCATGAGAGAACAATAGCATTGCATTTCTCCCAGAGATCATGCAAAGAAGAATCAAATTTGTCCTTCGTATATCGTCCATCCACAAATCCCAATTTACTTTTGCCTAGGAGACTAATTAGCATAGAGCTACTCCATAATGCATAGTTTTCAGGTCCTGTAAGCTTAATTAAGATTAACGAGCTACCTGATGTGTTGCAAGGTCGAAGAAACAGAGGGTGATGTTGATCGATGACAATCGTACTTGGTTATGGTTGAACTTGCGGTTGAACAACTCCATTTCTAGATTCTTCAGTTCCAACAGCCATGATTGTAAATCACAAGTTTTAGAAGGTTCAAAATCGAAAAGAATTTTTTGATTGTTATTGGACGATTCAACCCTAGCTTGGTGAATCAAAACAATCGTACGAAGAAAAGTAGGTTATCGAGAATGAGAGGCCTTAGATCACCTACACTGGCTCTGATACCGTGATGACTTTGATCACCTTCACATACTCTAGATTACAGTGGAATGCCATAAGGAAGAAGATAATATTGAGAGGAAAAAATTCTTATTGATATGATCTGTATTCAGAGATATAAGCTTAGATATATATATATATTGAGAATCTTCTGCTAGCTAACTTCTCTCCAAAATATCATATTTCATTAGTTGATGACAGCTGTACTCCATAACTAACTAACTAATTACATGATTAATTTTGTTAACAAATTAATAATAACTGCTTAACAATGTTGTTTTAGTTAATCAAAATTTTTGAAACATATTTTTCTTAAGGAAAAACAAGTTCCTTAAAAACGAAGAAAATAACTTCTCTAATGAAATTAGAAAAATAAGTTCCACAAGTAGGCAGCAACATTCCACACTTATTATTTCCTTTTCATCCTCTAACGTGATCTACCCTTACTCATTCCATATCCCCCCTCCCCACCATATTCACACGTAACTTCCTCCCTCACCCTTATAGTGTTTGTCTAGATTATATACAATTTTTTCCAGATAATATTTTTGTCTATATTCTATTCTCTCCATTCATTTTTATCTGTTCATATTGACTAGATATACTCCTCAAGGAGCAATAAATAAAATGATTATTTTGTTATATCACCTTTAATTAATATGGATCAACTTGGGGAATAAAGAAAATGGTTTAGTACCTCTACAAAGAAAATTCACACAAGTAAAACTCATTCTTCTCTGCCTTTTCCCTGTTTCTCTTTGCACTATAAATTTGAAAACTTTTTTTTTGGTAAATTGTAAACTATTATCATAAACAAACAATATTTACACACAAAGAGCACTCTTAGGACTCCTAACCAAGTGTTAGTCATCCCAGAGCCTCCAAGAACAGCAAACTAGTTAAAAATTTTGTGAATTAAACTACTACATTTCCTTGCTTTCTTAGAGCTTTTGACGAATTGAATCCTCTCTATAATTTCCTTCTTGATCTGTTTAATGACATACTCTATGTTTATGGTTTTTCCTCTGAATTGTTTATAGTTTCTTGCCTTCCCAAGTGTGGTAGATCCTTGCTCCCATAATTGTTGCTGTCAATTCTTTCCTGAAGCGCCTCCAATGTCTCTCCCTTATCCATTTTAAACATGATAGCACCTGATTTCCTGAAGCTCTACATCCTGACCATCTTTCCAGCTCTTCTTATACTTTCGTTGTCCACTTACATTCAAAGAACAGGTGTAATTGGGATTCTTTTTTGTTGTCATCTCATAGCTGACATGTTTTTTCATCCACTGGAATTTATATTTTTCCCATTGTCTCTTTTGTTAACAGTCTATCTTGGTTGGCCAGCCAAAGAATGAATCTATGTCTAGGTAGTAAACATGGAGTTCCACACAGATCAGTTGGCATAATTTGAAAAGTTACTTGGCATAATTTGTTATTATCAATTAGGTTTACTCCACATGAGAAGATAAACAAGGGTACCTCTTTTGCTAACATTTCTACAATCAAATTATAATTAGATATTTTTTTAAAAGTTTTTTGTTTACTCTGATAAAAACTCCATGGAGAAATAACATTACATAAGAGAAGCTTTGCACTGACATGACTCTCAAGCAAACCGTTCCATCACTTGATTTCTCTCAATTTCTTTCTTTCCCTTAAGAAGATAGGGCATACAGACATCACGGCAGACATTATCAATCTTAATGGTTGACATTACTTTACAATAATCACCACAAAGTTACCAAAAGTAAGAAATACTGAATGGACTAGTGAACCCAACAAACTCAACAGATGATACTAGGGCTAAGCATGAAATGATTTTACAGAGTTAGCATCGATAATTCGAATTGGTCACTAATGATATACATTGCAAGTACCAGTGGAAGTCATCTTCAAGATCTGGAATTCGTAGACTCCGTGGTGCTTCTGGATTGAGATGTTGCACTTGAAGTCTTGCTCTGAGTATGTGAACTAGTCTGGCTTGAGGATGACTCGGTGAAGAAAACGATGTGCTTCTCGTTGTCTGCATAAACTTGAAGAGAGCGTGGGAGAGGAGGCAAATTCACATCCAAAACTCCTTCAAGAATCTGAACAACCTGACCCATCGAGGGTCTTTGCAATTCATCATCTTGGATGCACCAATATGCAACTTTACAGATTCTTGACACTTCCTCAGCATCAGCAACTCTGTCCAGCCTATCGTCCAATAGGCTAAGGATATCGCCTTCATGAAGTACTATACGTGCAGCCCAACTAGGAAAGAATTTCACTTTCCCATCTTGAGAGTGTTCCGAGTTTCGCCTACCTGATACAATTTCCAAAAGCATCATGCCGTAGCTATAAACATCGGCTTTGGCTGTAATGGCCACCCCTGAGATCCATTCTGGTGCAAGATAACCTCTTGTTCCTCTCATAGTAGTAAGCACTCTGCTAAAATCGCGTCCAACAAGCTTTGCCAGGCCAAAATCTGCTACTTTGGGGCATAATTGTGCATCAAGAAGGACGTTTTCAGGCTTTATGTCACAATGTATGATGCAGTCCCTGCACTTCTCATGGAGATAAGTCAAGCCTCTAGCTGTCCCTAGTGCTACCTGGTACCTCGTCTTCCAATCCATGACATCTGACTGCTTTTCGGTGAAAATATGTGAATCCAAGGATCCATTTTCCATGTAATCATAAACCAGCAATTTCTTGTTACCTTCAGAGCAAAATCCCCGAAGGCGTACAAGATTAACATGTTGGACTGTCCCGATTGTGCTGACTTCTGATCGAAATTGCTTCTCTCCCTGGCTGATGCTATCAAGCCTCTTGACAGCAATAAAAGATGAATCAGATAGTTTCCCTTTGAAAACAGAACCAAAACCTCCACCCCCTAACTTCTCTGAGAAATTTTTAGTAGCATGTTGCAAGTCTTTGTAACCAAATGCAACCAATGAACCCTCCACTGTTTTCCCACTTCCAACTATATGCCTACGCCTTCTCCGGACTACAACAAAAAGAACGCCCAGAAGGATCACAACGGCAGCAGCAGACCCCACAGCAACACCAATTGGAATCCCCTTTTTACTCTTCGATTTTGGGACGTCAGATGCAGCTACCCTGACATAGATCGACTTGCCCCTGTCATCATTTGGTAAGAGTTGCTGCATATCCAAAAGTTCACCATTCCAAATTGAGCATGAACTTTCATAAGTATAAGCAGTGCAACTGCAATTATTCAAACAGCTAGATTCACATTCTTCAGAACTTCCAGCAGGAACATTTTGAGCATTTTCAGGTAATTTCATCTGTGGATGCATCCAAAATCCATCTTTCTCCCCATTACCATTGCCACATTGCGACTTCGTTTTCCTCTCACATCCACCAGAATAATCATTTCGACTCCAATCAATCTCTGAACTATGCTTGAAACCATCCAAACAATTACAGAAGGGTAAGCTTTCCTGACAGGTTGCAAACGGTCCGCAAAATGCATGAACTTCACATTGTTGTCTTGGTTGAGACCAGAACAGATTCCATTCATTTGAAGTATCCAACCATGTGAGTTGCTTAATCTGTCCAGAGACATCCATAATGAATCTTGATATGATAGAATCATTATATAGGGAATATGTAAAATAGCTTTCATTCTGCTTCTCCTCATAGCTAAAATTGTAAATATAGTTAGTCCTCATCTCAGGCACATCTCTGAAAATTTGACCATTCCATGGTCCAGTATCCCAATACTGCTCACTCCTATTGAACTTTATAATATACATCTTCTCAAATGGATCTAGTTCAAGAGAATAGAGCCCAGGTGCAGGATCATCTGGACTTTTCCATGATGTAAGAAGCTGTTTTGTTCTAGTGACATTGTTGTAAGAAAGTTTAGCACCAGGCAACCAAGTATTGCCAGGGTTATTAAAACTTTGCCAAAGTGGTGGTGTTGAATTAGACCCATCTGTCAAGATCAAATTACCATTATTTTGGAGGATTGCTACAACAGAATTCGACTTGCTGGAACTGATATTTGTGGACCAAATTGGAGTTTTGGATTCATCAACCAGTACTAAATTACCATCTAAGATTTTTAACTCTGCAGAGTTCTTATCAAGAACTGGTCTTTCCCTGTTTGCAACCCAAACAGCAGTTCGTTGACTCACTTTATCGTACCACATACCTATGTAGTAGTTGGAAGAGTTACCTGGTTTGAAGAAACCAAGCCTAAATTTCCCACCTGAAGAGATGATTGTTTGGTCTCCAGAAAGGGATTGATTTGCAGAAATGGTGTCAGCAGCATGGGTTTTGAGAGAAAAACATAGGAACAACAAAGAAAAGAGGACAAAAGAATTGATTTTGATCTCCATAGTTGCTCAGAGCTTGTGCAGAGGATAAACTACAAAGATTTATAGTATCACTTTTTGGGAGAAGCCATTCATGGGATTATCTTGAAGAATGGGTCAGTTTGAAAATGGCCAAATAAACTTTCATATGACTACCGAGGAAAACACAACTTTTGGTCTGTTGTCAAGTCAACAGGCCTATCTTGAAATGACTTTTTCACCCTTAATCCCCATGTCCGAAATTCAAAATAAACATAAAGAAGTTAATAATTAAAAAAATATTAATTGAATAAAAAAAGAGAAAAAGTTGTTTAAGCAAGAATATGGACCAAGTTAACCAATAATGGACGAAAATGAATTTTCTACTAGAAATAGCATTAAGAGCCGGTCTAGATGTGCTTATAATTTTCACTTATTGTTATCTTTTTTGCTTAAAAAACAAACGCTTAAAGCACTTTACTAATTATTTGATACAAGACATAAGAAAGATTTTTTCTTTTTTACTTTTGGTTGGAGGTATTAGCCTATTAAGTAATCATTGAATTATTTATCCATCATTTATATCTTATGATGTGATAAATTATCCAATGAAATAACCAAAAAAAAATTTATATCATATTGTTTAATCATTCAAAATTGACTAGATTTACATTGCCTAATTCCAATTAGTTGTTAGTGGGTCAAAATATCTGGTCAAGCATCTCATATCTTCTACGCGAGAAGAGGAGATTAACCAGAACTCTTGATACATCCTAATTTGAGAGGCATAAGTTTAGCGATTATCAACTCGCAAATATCGCAATAAATGTCTTAAATATAAAGTCTATGGCAGATTTTGTTGCCGATCGTGATAAAGACAAATATTTAAGGTTTTCATACAACATAAAAGTTCATTTATGACGTAACTGAACTGAACAAATATTCCATAGAGAATGGGTCAACCATAAAAATATGAATATGTTTATTGATGCAAAATAGCACGAGGTATGACTATTTTTTCAACCATCAGCAAGTTCTTGCATTTCATTCCAGAACAAATAAAGTCAAAGTATTTCTTTGGTTTTTCATTTGAATTATGTACCATGAATAATCCAGGGGCATGATGGTAATATTCTATGAATAAATGGGACAACACAGCTGGAAGAGAGATCCTCCCCCCCCCCCGTCCCCCCACTTGCTATGTATAAGGAAGAAAAGTCGAGGCAAAAGATTTTTAAGTCACCCATTTTAGCACCTAATATTTCATTGGAGATTATTAAAAGCTCCAACTTGACAGGGATGTGTTTGTAGAAATACATTTCAGCTTTGGTTGGCCTAACATTTTGAAAAAACCTCTTTAAAAATTTTTAAAAAATATTTTTCTGTAGAAGCAGGGAAAATAAAATTCGTAAGTGACAATTCAAGGTTAAGTGTGCCTAATGATTAATGAAGCGTTTTGGATATCATAAAGTCTCAAATTCAAGTTCCAACAGAGACAAAACTTTAAGTGATTTTATTCCATCTATTCTAATTTTTGCATTACTTGGTATATGTTGTGGGAGGTAGTTCAATTTCGAACTAGGTAATTTCTTCCTACTAATTCTAACATTGGTGGACAAAATACTACTTCCTCCGTCTCAAATTAATTGAATTGATTTTTGAAGATTTTTTCAATGTTCAAAATAATTGAATTGCTCAAAAACTCAAGATGAATGTTTTTCTATATTTGTCCTTTCATTTATTGAAGTTTTATATTTTCTAGGAGATAAATTACACTACATATTTATGACTTTACAAAGGACAATAGTGGAACGTATGATTTTAATATATGTGCATTGCCTCAAAACTTCAATTAATTTGGGAGGGAAGGAGTAACTATTTATTTTGGTTGAAGGTAGCAAATATCTCATGGACTATCCAGCGCCGCCCTCGACCATCGAACCCTAGCTCCCCTCCACCTCCCCTCCCCACTATCCATATAGCATTTTATTAGGTTGCATATGAATATTCTTTAAACAATTTTTTTATTTATCAAATACTAAATAATAAATAAGAAACTCATGTATTTCAAGAAAATATTACCAAACACTCCCTAGCTTAGCTAAATCCAATAATTCCATTTGCGTTAGCCATCACTATCCAATTGAATTAGTCTCAGCTACCCACATTAACTCTTAGTGGAGAAAATAAAGGCTTAGCCAACAGCCTCTAAAGTGGATCCAGATGTCCAGTAAGTTTCTCTTACCAAATATACACCAATCTTCTAGGATAACGCGCAATAAATTGAATACTATGTATTGACATAATTGATTTATATTCATTAATAAAAATAAACTGTGCAAGAAACCTGCTGATGGGCGATACCACTACAATTCATTGGCCAGACATTCACATTTCTTGTGAAATGACTAATAGGAAAAATCATACATTTTAGCAACCAACCATTACATCCTTCGTCTATCTTTACTTATTCTTTATTAATTTGGCATACGAATTAAGGAGTAATAAATAATAAGGTACTTTTACCAAATTATTCTTTAAATATAATAAATACAATTTCTTGAAAAATATAATGGGAAAATGATTATAATTAATGATAAGAGTAAATAAAGAACTAAGTGTAAAATTATCTCTTGATTTCATAAAATGGACAAGTATTGTTGAACATCCCAAAATAGCAGGGGACTAATAAAGATAGACGGAGGAAAT
This sequence comes from Solanum ossicruentum, assembly GCA_025774065.1. Taxonomy (NCBI): domain Eukaryota; kingdom Viridiplantae; phylum Streptophyta; class Magnoliopsida; order Solanales; family Solanaceae; genus Solanum; species Solanum ossicruentum. The sequence goes on along the minus strand of JAOTQR010000097.1, from coordinate 18,484,024 downwards.
ACATGGTAGTATTTCTATTACCAACTTAGCAAAAAAAATTCGTCATCAAAATAAATACATTCACTTTAGGAATTCAAGACAAAAACTTGTCTTTGATTTTTCAATTATACGACCATTTACTTTTGATGACTTGTACATAGTATTACTATTGCCAACTTAAAAAATATTCTCTCATCTCAAAAGACAAAAATTTACGTATGTTTTCTCAACTATACTCTTACACTCCGTCTTTTCAATAATGTTCAATTTCAAGAGAATTAAATAGGGATAGTTCAATTTTGGAAAGGACCTCTCTATCTCTATGAAGTAAAAAATAGTAAGTTTTTGCATACATTTTACCCTCCTCAACCTCACTTTCGGGATTTCGCTAGATATGTTGTTGTAGAATCTAATCAAACACTTAATTTGCAGAATCATTGAATTTGTTTCACTAATCAGAAAGTGTATTCACATACAAAGTGAAGTATACCATATAAAGTCACAGTCTATAATCGTACCTTGTTACAGTTGTTCGTTTTTCGGAGAAGCAATCTACACAAGAATCTTCACTTGAACTTCTTTTTGAATCGGAGAAAAGGAAGAAGGAAGGAAGAAGAAAAGAAACGTTCTTTCTCTTTGTTTTTTCAGAGAAAAGTTACGTTCTTTCTTTTCAATAAAAGAACCCTTTTATACTTCTAAAGGGACACAACTTTTCAAATAGTTGTATCTCTTTTCTTTTATTAATATTTAAATAAATATAAAAAATATATTATTATAAATATTAATATCCATATAGGCTGACCCACATGGGTGACCCAATCCAAATTCCTTCGGTTGTTGTTGTTATCATTTTAATCTTAAAATAATGAAGCGATTACCTACGAGGTACAGCTGTTTAAGAGAGATAATAAAGTCAAAGCTAGGATGTTTTAAAAGGGCAAGACCAACTCTGGACAGTAACATAGCAGTGTAATCTCATAAGTGAGATATCAAGAGGGTTGTGCATACATAGTCTTACCCCTACCTTACGAAGATAGAAAAGACGATAAACCCTCAAGCTCAAAAAAGAAAACTCGGTAAAAAGTTAAAACTTTTGTGTGGATGCAAACATCTATTACAAAACTTGAGCCTAAACGATATCACTATTGCCCACTACACCAACTAACTCTAACTAACGTAGACTTTTAACACTGATTCAAGATAAACAGAAACCCAAGAATCTATCGCACTCGACTAACACACTGATCATAGTTAATGATCTTACCGTGCTTGATCACTCAGACACAAAATCTACTTAAAAGGCTATTATACTTGCTTTATCAGGTCTCTCTGAGTAAAAATTGTGTTGTTGCTGTGAGAGAATAATGTTACCTTTTCTTTTTGCAAAATGCATACTCTATCTGAAACACGCTCAAATTGGATGTAAACTATTCTTGTACATGAAGTGAAAAGAACCTCAATAGCTCTCATTAGTCAGTCCGTACGAAATAGAAGAAATTTTGTAATGTATAGACTTAGTTGGTATAGTGGGCAATAGTGATATCATTTAGGCTCAAGTTTTGTAATACCTTTGTGTGGGTGCAAACACGCTTCCATGGAAATTCTGGAAACCAATAGCTAATTACGCGATCTGATCTCGTATAACAAACTAAATCTTTGTAACAAGCACAACAGGTCAAAGAGTATAAAATCTTAGATCTTCTAAGGAAGTTGCATTTGTACAAAATGGAATATACTTTCTGTTAAAGTATATTAAATATTAAGATATTCACTTGTCCACAATCCTTGAGTAGTTCTACCCAAAGTAATATGAACCATGCGGAAACCAAACTCTTGACCTCTTCAAATTTAATAAAAACATACAAGTCACAATCTAAACCAAGTTCCATTTGTTGCTTCTACTGACACGATGGAAGCAAGTTCAACATCATTACACACAATGGAATGTGTATTTAGAAATAGCTAGGGAATGCCATCTAGCAGGTTAATCAGGATCTGTATCCATAATCTTTACTCCTTGCCTCTCTCTTCTCAACAACGTCACCCTACTAACACGAATACCTGCACTCGAAGTTTGTCTTTTTCTCCTTTTCCTTCCTAATTGCATTTTACTGGTGCATCCAAAGGAAGATTTCATGTCAATAACTCCAACTTTTTCATATCTTTTACTTCTGAGCCTCTGGCACAAGAGCTCTGATGCTTGTTGGATTCGACAAATGCCAAAGTGGTAAAGGGGGTCAACATTAGAAACAGATGAAGATACGATGCCTTTGATATTAATTGGCTTGACAAACTCAAAAAATTTTTGTAACTCGGGAAAGCATGAATGATCAGAATATGGAACCGTATATATGTAATGATCATATCTCCCTGCACTTAATGAACCTCCATTTGGCTTGCTTGAAGTACTAGAGGTTGTAACATCTGTGTGCCACCTGTTATGAAGGAGCAGAGGAGGGGATTCCGATGAAAAATTTCCCTTTTCTCTAAAAGCTTTTGGCGCCCAAGGGAGACCAGATGGCATGATCCCTATGGTCGGACGCATTGTATTCAGTCCCTCCAGAGTCTCAATGTTAAAACTATAACGAGGAACTGCACGAATCCTTGTCACTGAAGTTTTCGTTGTAAAGATGTCATGGAACCCAAGAAGATGCATAGTTTGTAAGCGTTCTGGCCACACCCAAATCTGCAGGACAGTTGAAGAGAAGTTGAAGCACAAATACTTGCCAATGGGTCAGCAGTGTCCAAGAGCACATAATGAAAGGAATACCATTTTGTAGTTTTAACATAAGTATATCAATAATACCCAGAGGAAACAATCTGTAGATTTATTAACTAGGTGTAACTAGAAATTGCGATTTTCGAGCAAGAAACAAATATTTAAAACGGACAAAGAGATGCCATCAACTGGTATCCTCATTTAGTATTTCTACCTCCAAAAAATAGAACATAGAAACTTATTGCCAGTATAACCGTATTAGTATTGACAAAAATAAACTTGTAAATCCTGGTAAACTTTCGAGTTCTCATAATATTGACTCACCTTATGTTGTAAAGTTATGTCTTAAAGGTAGGAAAGTACCTTTGTTTTCAGGACACGTGATATGTACAGCAGAAGATTTTCTTTTCCCAGTGTATCAACAGCAATGACAACATCATGATTAGGATGAGAGGATATGATGCTTAAAACCTGGAATCATTTATCAGAAATTAAACCAATTTGTCAATGTTCTATACTGCAACTTCATCAATCATGACGGAAAATAAGCAAACTATTTAACAGTTTTTACAAGTTGGCATTTCACAGATTGAGATTGAAAAGGAAACTACAATTTATAACATGGCATAAGACACAGGACACTTGATGATTTTTACAAAATACCAGCAATAAAAGCATATTTTGAACGATTGAATAAGTGAACTACTGAATAAATCCATAGAGAAAAGCTACACATCTGAGCGACTGATTTTTTTTTATAATTGTACTGCTTAGAATTATCTTTTGATATAAGAAGATTATGCTAAAGAAAAGTTCAACAGAGCTTCAGGGGTACAAGGAAATGATACTAGTAAGGAAGGGTTTATTCATTTAAGAAAACACTCAACCAGTCGCAGTACACCAACAATATGTCTTTACACACAATTGCTGCCAAAAGAGATAAGAGATACGAAAAAGAGCATTCACCTGTCTAGCAGCAACTTCACGTGAAGGAAAACAATATGTCGGGTTACAGTAAGTATTATCCAAGTAAAGCATGTCAAGCTGTACATCCTTCATAGCTTTAAGCAGCATGGTCCTTCCAGTTTGTGCTCTCTCACTTGTACTCTCCCAACGGAAATCCCCAGTATAGAGTGTGCAGCCGAATTCACCACGAAACAGATACATTACTGCTCCTGTATCAGTGCTTATACTTTAGCAGAAGAACTGGGACAACCTCTAGCAATTTAAGCATGATAATTAGTTGTTACAACTTCAAGCTCAATAAGATGTAAGGTTCTGTGTTCACGGGGATGAGATTCCAAGCAAGTATAAAGGCCAAACTTCTAAAGAGCTAAATATTACAAAAGAAACGGTTTCAAAATTCTACAGAGAGATCCAAAAATCATGTCACCTCTTCTTTAACTTTACAACAGCATATAACCCCCACCACCACCAGCACCACCACCAGCACCAGCATCACCAAAACCCCTCTTTTGCCCCATAACAATAAGGAGAAAACTGAACAACAAAAAAACTTCTGAATCTACCACTTACTGATACCCATAGTTTCAAAATTTCTTGACAGTTCACAATCATGAGACGATACAACAAAAACATACCCAGTGAAATCCCACAAGTGAGGTCTGGGACAATCATGAGACGATAAACATATGAAAATGGGTCAATTTATATACTCCAATCGTCTATATAACAGTATTAAAGACTAAGATTATGACTTTGTCAGGCCAGCAAAAAGAATCCCCTTTTGGAACTAATTTTGTCAGCGAATATCCATTCAATTGTAAATTGCAACTACCTATTAATGTTATGAATCAAAAGCTTGTATCACAGTAGAAATTAATCAAACAAGTAGCGTGCAAACCAAAAATGCGCCTATTTCAGCGATATACCAGGGCAATGATGAGCATCTATAGCCATGAAATAGACAGTAGTTGAACAACCAGAAGAAGGAGATATTAGAGAAACAGAGTGCCATTGACCAATTTCAACAATTTGAAGTAGAGACAGGTCGAATCCTGGGAATTTGATGGGAAATAGCTTAGCAGTGATGCGTGAGCAATAAAGGGATCCCCTCGACCATTTGGAAGTGAGTCCACTCAAATGGTCGGCGTGAAGATGAGTTAGAAAGTAGACTTGGCTTCCAGAAGTCCAACGGTCCACTGATACCATTCCACTCTCCATAGCACCCCCTGCTTCAATGATTACCAACTATTCTGCATAATTGCAAGTCACAGGCAGGGAATTTCTCCATTTTGAGCGTGTAAGCATACACAAGGATCATCCAGATCGAAGATTTGGGGAAGAAATAATGAGAAATTGAACAGCATTTTGGTTGGCGGGGGATTTTGATTGAAACTTTAATGGTGGCGCTTTTTTCAGTTTTTTTCTTTTTTTTTTTTGAAAAAAATAATATAATTAGGCAAAAAAAAAAAAGACATGTATTTATATTATACATTTACAGTTTGAAAAAATTATAACTTACAGTTATAGTTAGAATTTTATTATTATTGTTAGAGTTTTATTGATATTTTCTCTATCGTCTCTTCCTCTCTCTTACCTCTATCCTCTCTCTCTTTGCAATTTCTTACAGATATGCAATTGCAAATGTATACCAGTTACATATATATATAATTCAACTTTTTCCACTCTCGCTTGCCTCTCTCGTCTTTCTCTTGATCTCGCTCGCTTCTCTCTTCTCTCTCCTAATCTCGCTTGCCATATATATATATATAAATTGACAAATATATATATACAATTCGTCTCTCTACTCCCTTTCGGGTCACTTAGCCGAGGCTATATTATGTAATTACATGAAGTATAATTATTTGACCATATTAAGTTAAATTCTCTTTTCCTTTTTTTCGATGTTACTATTTAAAATAGGAAAAATTATATAACTAAGCTAACATCTGGTAGTTAATTATAATATATACCAACAACAACAACATACCCACTAGAGTCCCACAAGTGGAGTCTGGGCGGTAGAATGTACGCAGACCTTATCACTATCTCATAGAGATAGAGAGGTTGTTTCTTGTGAACCCTCATCTCAAAACTTATAAGCAGAAAAACAACTAGATATGACACAAACAAAAGGGGGAGGGAACAAGAAGAAGACACAACTACTACTGAAATGCACATATAAATATGGTAAAAAATATAAAAGTAGCACACAATACGGCATAAACTGAGAGCACAAGTAGACCCCTACCCAAAAAAAAAAAAAACACAACCACATACCAAGCTCAAGCAACCGCCTAACCTTACCATTTAACCCACTATTCTAATATGCGACCTCCACATCTTCCTATCTAGGGTCATATTCTCAGTAGATCGAGTTCCGCCATAACTACTATTTAATTTAATTACAAATAATGATTATAGTTTCAAATAAAATGGCTATTAATTGGGTCCCATGTTTTTAATTGGTATACAAACCTACAACTCTTTCCTTCCCTCTTTTATATAAACCAAAACTATGCTCTCTTAGTTTATAATCTAATCCCTAAAAATATTCAAATTCCCTTAAATCTCTCAACAAAATCAACATTAAAAAATTTGAAATTTTCTGATTTTCTCTCCTAATCCTTTATACCCATATCAAGGTAACCTACATTAGTTTAATTCCTTTTGCATTTTTGTGGGTTTTTTTATGTATTTGTATTTTTTTCAATTTGTTCCCGTTGTTTCATATTTTCAGTCATAATCTTTGATTGTTTTAATGTAATCACAACTAGGGGTGTACAGAATCAAACCGCAAACCGCACCAAAATGACAAACCAAGTCAATCCGAAAAAAAATATGATTAGTGGGTTAGTTTGATTTGGTTTGGTATTGACAAAAAAAAAAATATGACTATATTTGAGTTGGTTTAATTTTGATTTTAAAAAACCAACCCGAGACCAAACTAACCCGACATTATATGTATATAATTTATAATTTTTTTTATATATAAAAAATATTTATTATAAAGATTTAAGGGGACAAGAGTATGGCTGTTCTCAAACATGCTTTACACTTTATACTTTTCCATATTTTTATTATTTTACCCATGTTTATCATCTTTTAAGACTCCCCTATTACCTATTTTCCTGGTCCCCATTTTTCTCTAAAATCAAACACCTTACTTTACACCAAGAATGAATGAAAATGAGTGAGGCCACCTGAAATATTATGTGTTTTCTTCTTTGCTTTTTTAATTTGTTTTCTTTCTCCAAGCAACCAGAAAGGTCTGTTCAGCAGCTATAGATGTATCTAGTAACAGTAACTCCATAGCCGCCCGAGCTCGAAGATCCCAAAATCTGCCCGCAAAACCCCAAACCTGACGCCCCCAGCTTCGAACGCAGGTAATCTCTCTTTCTCTAACAAATGCCTACATATAGATTATTTTTCCTTTTTTCAGTTTTTCGATCTCTATTTTTTTATTTAGATGTATATTTATTTTTACTGTTTTTAGGCTTTTTCTGATTAGATCTGTAAACTGTAGTGATTATTTGGTATAACGTTAGTGCTATTCATTCCTGACTAGTTTTAAAGGCTTTGTTTTTGCTTGAAATGTAATTTAGTTAAATGGATCTGCTTTCATTTTGCTCTTAGTTGTGCTTTCAGAGTTTTTTTTTTTGGTTGTAGATAAATGTTTTGATTATGAAATCTGCAGATCTTGTCAACAAGTCTTAGTATTATTATGTCCATTTTGTGTTGTTTCATTGTGCTTCTCCATAGTCAAACATACAACGATTTTTTAGTAGTTTTTAAAATGTATTGTGAAACTTTTGTGGTTGTGGTTGACTTGGGTTTACTAATCACTAGTTTAATATGTATATCCGTATATATTGCTTTTCATATAATTGATTCGTAAATAATTGAAAATTGATTGGATTTTTCTTGTTCTTGTTATAGTAATGTATATGAAGAAGGCAATAATAAAGGAATTGCTACAATTTAGTTTGTGAATATGCAAATATTAATTTTGATTT
>JAOTQR010000097.1:18452555-18463431 GCA_025774065.1 Solanum ossicruentum | reverse complement strand
TAATATAAAATTGATTAAATCATATTTAAAATTCACAAATAATACTTATAATATGTATTATTTATTGAATTTAAAATGTATTATATTTATTTTTTTATCATTTTCTCTTATTAATGATTTTAAAATAATTATTATATTAAAAATATATTCACACATAATATTCAATCTAAAATTAAATTTTAAATTAAAAATTAATTAATATTTTGGAAAGAAAGAGAGAGAGAGAGTATTAAAGAGAAATGGAAGAGAAATATTGTCTTCTCTTTCTCCTTCTCCTTCTCTATAAATTTTTGGTGATAAAAGTATAATTATATTTGACAAGAGTTAAAATTGTGCTAAAACTCGTAATTTAAATTAAAAAATATATTATTTATATAAATGACCCTATAAAAACTATAATTTATAATATTATGATATACAATGTAAAAGTATTAATACATGGAGCATAGTTCTGAGTGTGACTAAGTGCAACTCTACTCTTATCTTGTGAAGATAGAGTTATTGTTTTCAATAGATCTTTCGGCTCAAGATAAAACAACCAGACCTCAACATCCAATTTCGGAGACAGAGAACTTAATTGAATCTGAAAAAATATTCAAGAAATTTGAAATTTTTATGGTACATTGCCTGCACATATGAGGCTAGCAAATACTGCCACACAACTATATTGTCCTTAAAACATAATTCAACAGCTAAAGCATAGAACTGAAATCTGCGGGCACAGAGGCACAAGTCGACTGAAGTTCGCAACTGCAGGCAACCTTGCTGATCTTCACTGGGAAACAAAATCTAGAGGGGTAGGGGATAGGGACAAATTTCCCTAATTATTAAACTAGTTCAAGCATTGAAACAGGAAGACCACGGCAAAAGTATCTTAAGTTAAACACTTTGATCCTCAAATCACACCAAGGGTCCCAACACTCCGGCTCCTGCGCATAGACAGGTCAGGTCTGAAGCTAAGAAGGTTGCTGCTGAAATCATATACCTGCTGCCGTGTAGTAGTTTTAGTTCCAACTGGGGGCAGGCGCGCAGCAGGTCTACTCTTGGATGGTTTTGTTGAGGTCATTTTTTGACTTTTACGACCATGGGTGGATGAAGATGATGCTTTGTGTGTGACAACACCATGGCTTGCCTTTCGCATAGCCTTGGCCGGCTTGAGGCCACGAACTATCTGATGAGCACCAATGGCTAATCTAGCAGATCTGTCTGTTGTATCCTTCACCTTGACGGGTTTCCTGTTGAAGTAAATGAGATTCGGAAGAAGGCTTTGGAGATTCTTTTTCAGTTGTTCATCACCAACATTCTTCTGTGCAGGGTTTCCTTCCAGGCTGATTGCTTGTAAAGAACCATAATTAGCTGCAAGTTGGCCCAGACATTTGGCTGTAGATATTTTGTTGAATCTCAAATCCAGGACATTCAATTTTAGGAGGCGGTGAAGACCCTCAACTTCACTGATTTTATTCCCAGCTAGGTAGAGCTCTTTCAAGGAAGAACAGGAAGCAAGACCTACAGGCCAAATTGTCCATAGTAGAAGTAATTTAGCTCAATTACAGTCTATTTAACTAATAAGGCTGAAGAACATAAAGGGAAATCTGGATAAACAAAAGAAAGGTAACTTAACGTTAATGTATGGAGAAATTATATGGCTTCTCAGTACACAAACAAAGAAAATTTTGGATGGATGCAGACATCTAGTAAGATATATATTAATCTAGCTATATTAAGTTGACTTGCCAACTTTAATTACTGAGATAACAAAAAAGATTTAATAATGGATCAAAGCAGCACTTCTATGTTCTTTCTTTCACAGAAAAGTATATTAATTACAAGAACACTCTAAAAAATGTCAAGTCCTCAGAAAATCCACAAATAAAGATGACTTAGCAAAGAACCAGCTAAGTCACGAAGGTGGCTAAACTTGTAAGGTATTTTTCAGTTTATTTAACATTCATACGGGGTTGCTACTGCATTAGATCTAGGATGTTATGCAAAACTTGCAGCAAACAAGACTGTCAAGTTCATAGGGGATATAGGTTTCTCCACTCATCATGATATTAGCAATTATTCCTTGAAGTTTCTCAAACTGCAAAACATCCTTTCAAGTGGGAAATTTAAAAGTTGCATGTTCATTCACATAGATGAATAAAGAATTACCACTATTGACTTAATGACCAGTTATTAGGACTTCAACAGACAATTGGTGTCTACATCAAGTCTACCAACAATGTCATAGTGCATCTTGAAAAAAAACATACCATGTCCAATCCTTACTAGTCGATTGTAGCTCAGGTCCAGAACACGAAGTCGTGTAAGTTCACGTAATCCTTCAATAATTGAGATACTGTTCCTGGACAAATTCAGAACATGAAGCCCTCTAGGAAGAGCACCAGCAGTTATCCTCACTGGGGAAAAGATAGAAGCGAGAAAATAAACTCAGAGTCCTAATTATATGCAGACTTGGAGAGGAGGAAAAGGTGAACTCAAGCCAGCAGAATAGAATGTATGAGATACAAACCTATGGAATTCCCAGATAAGTTGAGTGCTCTCAAACTCACAAATGCACTGAGAAATGGAATGAAAACCAACCCATGATTTATCATCTGAGCTGATGTGGCATTGGCACTCAATGAAGAGATATATTTCTTAATACTTTCTGCACCAGGTCTGCCCTTACCATCCAACTTTGCAACAGGAGAAGCATCCAAAAAAGCTTTACCTTTTTGCACTTCAGGGTCATTCTCACGAACAGGAACGTCATCTGTTTCCTCAAATCTGCCACAATGTTGAAGGTCTGCAACCCACTCCTCAATACGTTTTGTCTTAAAATCACTGCCTGTCAATTCATTCCACCGGTAAAATGTAGATTCTCCATTAACATGCCTCTTCATGTTAACATCATCCATCCCAGGTAGTATCCAGTCTTTGGCTGAGCCAACATAGTTATATATATCAAAATTCTCATCCGGTGGGGTTTCATCATTACCTTTTCCATTATTATGTAAACTATCTTCTTTTTCAGGTTTCATCGCCTCGTTTGCTACCTCATCCCCAAAATGTTCTTTTCGTCTTGCATCTAAAATATTCAAGTCCTCAGCAGATCTGGAGTGACAGATGTTGCGGCTAAATGGTCGACCTCGGGAATGAATATTAGGCAATGAACTTGATCTTACAATACAAGAAGTGTGTGGTGAACAGTCACCAGACTCATTTGCATTAGACAATGGATTCTCATAGTTCTCTTGTCCCTCTTTTTCTGACTCTTTTGCATCTCCAGTGGAAAATATCATCTGATTGTTAGCCAAATTAGAGTTCTCTTGAACAGAATCAGTGGGTCCAGCTTTTTGAAACAGATCAAGCAAATGGGTGTCAAATTCCTTCCCACCGTTTGCAGTTGCTGATCTGCATTGATCATCTGATTCATCATAAGAATATCTACCACTCTCATGCTCTGAGTTGAAGCCACTGGCAGCTCTTCCTTCCAAATGCAAGCTACTACCCAAAGATAAACTCTTCCTCATCTGTGCACTGCTATGTATTTTGACTTCACTATCCGTATCAGATTTGCCCTTTAATTCCTCAGATTTATAATCATGATCTAAGTGAGAAGAATCTGAAGGATGATCAGAATAGTGCTCGAGAGCATCTCCATCCACTGCACATGATGCACTAGTTGTGGACAAGTAAGCAAAACCCTTCATGGTGTGATTCTGAGAAGAATCTTCAAGTGTTTTATGCATTGCTTCAGCAGATAATTGAACTGTTTTCTGATTATAGAAGAACATAGAATCAGCAACGTTTTAAATTATGTAAGCAAGGAAAAGTAATATGTTCATAACATCCAAAATATTATTTTCCTTACCTTTTGCCTGTGGGAATGGATGTGAGCTGGGAAGCATGAAAACTTAAACATCTTTACATGAGATCTAAGCACTTTTGAGATATTGAACAGCTCTAATATTCTAATATTTTTCTAAACTGTAATCTGTAGAATTTCAGCACAATAAGGTCACATGACTGTAGGACTTAGCACAGGGAAATCTTAGCCATAATCAAGTGTGAGGCCTGCTGAGACACGACACAATCTCCAGATATGTGATGATCTTGATCTCCTCAAAACACATAGTAAAATAACCCCCTCGTTTTTGCCCCACACCCACTTAGAGGTGCGAGAAAAGCAGGAAGGTTTTACAGCGGCCAGACTGGAAGAAGATAGTCAAAATGTAAAAGAACCCAATGATTGCTATGCCTCAAAGATACCCACCTGTTAAAAAGGAAAAAAGAAGCTGAAACTGTGATGAACAAAGGATGAAAACCAAGAAATGAGCAATATATCATGCCACAAAGTTCAAATCAATATGGTATAATGAAATACAATATTTGATTTGTATACTACCTACAGATTCCTATTCCCTTGCCCTTTGGTTTTCTAAATTCATGTAATAGACACTAGGTCATATACCCTCAAGCATTTTCATTACAACAACAATAACATACCCGGTGTAATTCCACAAGTGGGGTCAAAGGAGGGAGGAGTGTATGCAAACCTGTCCCCTACATCAAGATGGAGTAGGACTTCACTAAGGCAGATATAAATCTAACCAGGCGCAGATCCATAGAACATTCAATATGGTTCACTAACACCTTGTTTCGATGGTTGTTACCCATTGGGTTGTATTTATTGTTAGTTTAAATATCATATTTGTTACTTAAATTTTATTGTACCATATATCTATAGGTAACGACAAAGAGTCTCATTTTGTTAATCACCGATTTGGTGGGATTACCTTGATATTTTCTTATCATTTTATATTTACTTATTATTTAATATTCCTGTTATATTCTTTGACTTACCTTTTTATAGTAGCTCGACCTAATACCCTTTTTTCTTGTAGGTTTATCACTCAAATTATTGATGTACGATATTATGTAACTATGAAAAACAATACGATCTATTGAAATATTGTATAAATTAAGACAATACAATACAATATAATAAGATACATTATGAAACAATACATAACAACCATTGAAACAAAGTGTAAGTAGTCATATCTTTCTAGTATAAGTCAAAATTGGAATCAAAACAGAGTTCACCAAAATGGATTGCCACATAAATTACCAGACGAGAGAGATTCTACATGTATTTTTCTTCCAACATTTAAATAATAGTACAAGGCAGCCTCATTTACCATACCATGAAGTCAAACAACAACCATTTCCTATAAGTTCTAATAAAATCTTCAATTCAAGTAATAGCAAAAGTTTGAATTGTATACCATGGTTTACCTGATCAAATTACTAGACAACAGCATCAAAGCCCAGGAAACATATCAATACACAATCAACCACTACTACAACAACTCCTAAATCTCGAACAAGTTAGGAAGTGATACGAATCCTCAAAATCTAGTTTACCCAATTCTGATCCAGTTAACCATCTATTACAAAATCCACACCTTCAAAATCATAAATTCTTCTAACATCTTCAATTCAAGTAATAGCAAAAGTTTGGATTGTATAACATGGTTTTACCAATCAAATTACTAGGCAACAACATCATAGCATAAGAACATATCAATACAACAACAACTACTACTGCTACCACGATGCCTAAATCCCAAACAAATTGGAATCCGCTATATGAATCCTCAAAATCTATTCTACAAAATATTGATCAATTTCAATCCAGTTAACATCAATATCAAAATCCACACCTTCAAAATCATAAATTCTCCTAACATCTTCAATTCAAGTAATACCAAAAGTTTGAATTGTATACCATGGTTTTCCAATTAAATTACTACCCAACAACATCAAAGCCCAGCAAACATATCAATACAACATCATCAACAACTACTATTACTACTATGCCTAAATCCATAACAAGTTAGGATTGAATCCTCAAAATCTATTCCACCCAATTTCAATCCACTAAACATCTCCAAAAAACCACACCATCAAAAGCACAAAAACAAACACACACCAATTCAGAACTTCCATCAATCAAACTTTTCTCACAACAACATATTCAATCCAACCAAAAGAAAAAACAAAAACCAATCGAAGAAAAACAAGATTCAAAGATCTAACCTTCTACTAGCCAGCTTTACCTTTACGTATTTGAACTGAAAATTGACCCAAAAAAATGGGAACAATTTTTTTTTAGGTTTTTTTTTTCTTTTTGTGGCTTTCAATGAGCAACAAGAACAACACCAATAATGGCAGCAGCAACCACAACCACCCTACAACTATATTGTGAAAAAAGTGTTTGGCTAAGAATTTATAGCTCCATTTAGCGGCACCTGATTTTTTTCAACTAATTTTATTATTATTTTTTTATTATTATTTTTATTTTTGTTGATTAACATAACAACTCAGCTTTGAATATATTTCGTTCAATATTATTCAGCAGTAGAAAAAAAGTTAACAAAAAAAACTTTACTTTATTTTATTTTTTAAATGATTGGTAACCACTAAAAATAGAATTTTGAGATCGAATTTTATGACCACTTTATTGAAAGGAAAGGAGTATTCCTCTAAATGTACATGCTGTGATTTGTATAAATGTGACGGTTCAATTATAAGCGTTGATTTATTTATCAATTTTTAAGTTGGTGATTCTTAGAGGCTTTTGATCTAATTAAAAGAATGCTTTGAAGTTAATTCAAGCCAAATTAATTATTATTAATTTTGGTTGTATTATTGAAATTGAATAATCTTTCATGCAGTTGTGTACTACTTGTCAAAGTTTTCAATAATTGATTTGATTAATCTTGTTAATTAAGTTAGATTGAGTTAATTTATCATTTAAATAGTTAATCAAGTTGTGATATTTTTTATATTAATATACTTTTTAAAAAAGGTCATCTTAAATTTTTAATCACAATTTATATGATTTGAATTTTGAGAAAATAAAATGTGTCAAGTATTTGAGGAGAAAGGGGATATGCTTATTAGTTGTATTTACAAATTTTGATAATTTGAATGATTAACGACATCAATAACAATAACATATCTAGTGAAATTTCATTACTAGGGTCTGGGCAGGATAAAATATACGTAGACCTTATCACAACCTCATAGAATTGGAGAGGTTGTTTCAAAAAAATCTTTATCACAAAAAAATATCATCCCCAAAAGCAAATACTTTGACTCAATTATGTCATATTAATTACTTTTTGTCGAGTTGGGCTTTTATTTTCATTTGGGCTTACTCAAACTTATTTGTAGCTTCTAATTTTCTATCAATAAAACGGCCCAAAAGGCTAAGATTGATTATTTATATATATAAAAAAAACTATTATGGTGCATGATTATTCAGTCAAAATGATTAAAAAAAATAGTCGTTCATTGTATAAATATGTATAGTTGATCTATATTTCATGTATTATCAAGTTGTATTCAATTTTTAAGTGTTCATAAAGTATATTCAGTATATAGCGTATGTATAAGTAAATTTATATTGTACAGTCAATGTATATTTTCTAATTTCTATGACTTTTGGCAAGTTATATTGTATAGTCATATGAATTTTATATGATTTTAGACTATTTTTTATGTAAATAAAAGAGAATTATAGTTATTGAGAGAATTATAGTTATTGTAAATTAATTAATTTATTATATATATTTGAAATTATCCCAAAAAAGTTGAAATTTTGATTCTTCCCAAAATTTATACTGTTTTATAATATCTGTAAAATAAAAGTAAACAAGAACGAACTAAGAGTTACATGCAAACCCATCATAACTGAGAACATTTAAAAATTCTTATAACAAAAACATCTAGAAATTTTTTACTTTCCTGTTAGTTTCCTTTCTATTTTTGCCTAGATGGGGCATGGGAAGATTTGACTCTATAATAAAGGAAAGTTCCATCGAGAAAACGAAAAGGAAAAGAAAAAAGAAAAGAAATCAGAAATGTTATAACTGTAACATTTTTGAGATTGATAAATTTAATATCAATAGAAATATCCTTCTAGTTAGGAGAAATATAATAACAATATCAACATATTCAATGAAATTTTATAAGTGGAAACTAAAAAAAATAAAATGTATGCACGCCTTATCACTATTTCATAGAAATAAAAAAACTATTTCCGGAAGACTAGTCCAAAGGAATATTAGTAGTAAAGTCATCCGGAGGAATATTAGTAGTAAATAACTCTTTGGAGTAAAATGAATTCTACAAGTGAATTATCACCAATGATAATTTTGATCGGATGAATAAAGATATAAAATCTTATTATTAATAAAAATAATAATAATAGACTTTTGGTTGAATCTATCTAACTATATATGTGTATGTTTTATTGGACATATTTGTTAAGTCAAATCTATCTATAAAGAGTGTTAATTAGGCTATTAATCAATTAGTTTGTTTTCCCTTATTAATCAAGTATGGCTTGTTTTTGTTCAAATCTTGTAAACAAAAAATACCACGCATGGGTTATGGATCATGCGAGTTTGATATAGTTCATTAACCCATTTGATATTTTCATATTCGAGAATCAATAAATTTGACATTTTCATAAAAAATATTTCTATTACAAAAATTTATCAAATCAAATTTGTTTATATATCAAAAGTAAATATCAATTAGCTTGTATGTCAATTGACATTATTACAGGTGTTAGAAAATCTAACAACCTTTCCCCTCTCCATAAGTGGCAGAGTTAGCATTTGTAAGGATGTTCATACTTTTAGAATATGATCGGGTGAGTGATTTTTGTATTAAGCGTATTCAACAATTGATATATATCAAAATATCTATATTTAACCTATATATTCGAAAAGATTTTTCGACAAAAGATGTTCATTTGACCACACTTGGATGAATGTAGCTCCGCCCCTATCTCCACACCAATATGACAGCTTGAATTACAATAGAATACACTTTGAAGAAGATATCTAGGTTATTAACAAAGAAAATCTGTATACTCATTGATTACTTCGGTGAGAATTTTCGAATACGAGTAATACAAATCGTTGTTAATTATTATACATTTGTTTGGCAATAAATGAGATTTCAAGTTCAAATTCTAATGAAGACAAAATACTAGGTGATTTTTTCGTATCTATTTTAGTCATATTGGGCAGAGTTATCCAAAACATGTTAATGATGAGATGTGTCAAATATCTTATAGAATTAATTGAGGTACGCATAAGCTAACCCAAACATCATAATTATCAAAAAGAAAAAAATCATACACATTCTCTTTCTCGCCCTCTTTCTCTCTCTTTATTAATATTATACGATTCAATATAAATTCTTTTTAATAAATCATATATAATATGAATCAAATTAATTATTGTATCGAAACAAGCCAATATATGTTACTGATGAAATATATCAAGTATCTTATAGAATTAATTAAGATACGCATAAACTAATCCAAATACCATAATTATCAAAAAGAAAAAAATCATACACATTCTCTCTCTATGTATCTATTAATATTTTACGATTCAATATGAATTCTTTTTAATAAATCATATACAATATAAATCAAATTAATTATTGCAGATACTCACATGTAACATTTTTATCTAAAAATAAAAAACCTGCAAATGAATTATAGAAACTTGACTTAAATGGGTCTCTATAACGACACCTTTTTGGCCGGTCCCCTGACCCGACAGCTGACATATAAGTCATAATTTGACGTCTTGATAATAATAGGTAACAATTAACAACGAAACTTCCTAACAATTAGTCAGTATAATAGACATTTCCTTTTTCTCTCCTTATCCTTTACTCCTTTAGTAATTTTCTTTTAAGTCCTTTTCCGATTTGATATCATATTACAATTTGATTATTTGATTTGCATTGAATAAAATTTTATTTGGAATCTTTTTATATTTAAGATTTAATTACAAAGTCTTTAATTAATTGAAAAATAATTTCATTCATTACATCACATTCATTGATTAAATTTTTTATTTTGAGTTCTATTACACTAAATGATGTAAAAAAAAATTCCACAATTAACACTTGAGCTGATCAATATTTTGATTAGGAGTAAACCAAAACAACCATTTCTCATTAATTTTGATTAATTGTTAGATAAACCTTCACTTTTATAATTTTAACTCGCGGCTACTAGCCTGTTTCTTTTTAAGAAATTAGTATTCCTTCCATTCCAATTTTCTATATTAGTATTTTTTTCTGTTTAAAATTAAAGAAATTCTAATATACTTTAGATATCTTGAATTTAAAATTATAAAATTCAAAAAATCTTGTTAGACACATTTAAAATTAAAATTGAAAAAATAAAATAGAAAAAGTACAATTTATTTCCACATGCTTGTGTGGTGTCCCTTTCTTCATGCATCAATCCATTTAGGTTGATATTTCATTTGGTATTCCATATACTATATATTGGAGTAGATTAAATTTGGATTTGCGACGAAAAGTCTCGTATTAGGTGATAAAGTGCTCTTTAACAAAGAGAATTTTATATCTAAATTAGAAATTCAAATCAAAATTTCTAATTAAAAATTAAAAAAAATACTTTATCACCTATCAATTGCATGACACACATCAAATTAATTATGAAGTACTGACGTAGACATTGCAACGTGGAACAAACTTTGGTATGTGTTGCAACTTGCAATAATTTTTTCATTACATAAAAGTTATTTAACACAAAAAATTATCATATATATATTTTTTTCATTTTATATCATATAAAAGTTAGTATATAATTGTAAATACTTCATCAAAAAAGTTATTGTTGACACCCAATTTTGTCCGCCCATTTCATAAATCATTCGTCAATTTGGGAACAACTTTTTGAAACAAATATCTTGACAAAATATACATTTTTTATCACTTTTTAAATTGAAAATCTTAAAATACATAAAGATTTAAAAAA
>JAOTQR010000097.1:18423283-18451351 GCA_025774065.1 Solanum ossicruentum | reverse complement strand
TGGCGACTCTGTGTCCTTTCGAATTTTGAGAATTAATTTTGCTTAAATTAATTAAGTTTGGATTGATTCTCGATTTTTGAACAATTATTTTTAAATTATCTATAAAGTCGGTCATATTTCAGCATAACAGTTATCATTAAATGTTTTAAAGGTTGATTGAAAAATAAATTTTACCTGACTTTTTATATTTTGTACCGAAGATATGGCGTGACATTTCAATATAGATAACTTAGCTAATAGACATACTATCTTAAATTCATTTGTCTTGCTGTCCTTATTCAAAATAGTTTTTGTTAAAATAACTATTATTTCAACAAATCAAAATATAATTAGTTGTTTGTTTTTACTTTTACCATAGTCATAATATAGAGACATATCAGCCAGGTGCAAAAGTGAGAATTATTAAACAGAGAAGAGTAATAAACAAAAATAATATATTCAAATTATTTTTTAATTAATAATTTTTTAAAAAGTGTGAAAAATAAAATATGATAATAAAATAAATTTTTAAAATATTAAATTAATGAATTAACTTCAGACCTTCCCCCAAAATTTTCTTTTGTTACATTGATCTCCTAGATAGTGTACGAAATTATGTTTAATAATGTTTTTCAATGCATGCTTTTAGTCTAGTTTTGTCACTTGTCTTTTCCAAAATTGACACATTTACGCTTTAATTATTCATGGTGTGCCTAAATTTAGATTTACATCATTTGACTATGACTTATATTATAATTTTATAATGATTAAGCATATGACGACTTATTATTTGTATACAATATATAATAGCTTCAATGGTTGAATCAACTTACTTTTATATAATATTTATAAACATCTTTCATATCATTTTTGTATTTTGTCTATTTCAAAATCTATCTTATCCTAAAAAAAAAACGGTATGAAATAACTAAAACAAGGAATCATAATGTATGCATCTCTCCCTTTAAAATGACGTTCTACCAATTCCTCAAGTTAGAGTACAAATGAAAAAATTCAAATTTGCTATTTCAATTATATTCTTGAAAAATAAATGGACAATGATGTTAGGCACTAAGAACAAAGTTTAAAATAGAAAAAAAGGGGAAACTAGGTATAGTGAAGTTGTTGCTATTGGTCTTATAAGGTAGGTAGGGCAAAATAGCCCAAAAATAAATATCCACATAACTCGGTAAATTTTTTATGAATTTGGCTTAAAATAATTTAGAATTGAATTAGACTTTAGCTCATTCAAGCGTGATCCATTTTAAAATGATTGTTAGCTTACTTTTGTTTAATTGCAAACTCAACTCGTTTTTTTGTTATTGTTAAATCATAAATTTTATCCAAATATTTTTTTCGCACATGATAATAAATATAAATCTTTAATTCTGAGTTGAGGTTGAGATTCAAATCAAGGTCAAATTGCAAGTTTCAGATCTCATATTGGGATTGAGTCTTGATTCAGGATTGAGTCTTAGATTAGTGGCAAGTTTTGGGTTAGGGTGCCCTGAGTCTCGTGTTGAAAACAAGTCTGGGCTGGGGCGGGGGTGGGGGTGGGGGGTTAGTGGTTTGAGTTGGGTCTCGAATCTTCAAACCAAGGTAGAGTCTCGAATCTCGAATCAAACTCAAGGTTCGAGTCAAGATTACGTTTGGGTAAAATATGTGCCAGAATTGGTGCTCAAGTCATGGATCAAGATCAAATCTTGAATCCTGAGTTCAAGTTGGATGCTGAATTATAGTTGAATCTTGATTTTGAGTCGAGCAGGTAGATCAAACTCGATGACTTGAGCCCTAGTAGATTGTATTAGGATTGTAGATCAAACTCGACGACTTGAGCCCTACTAGATTGCATGGGAGGGGTGTGCTTGAGCAAAGGAGTGGTGCGTGGAGCAACAGTGATATGGATAGGGCTATCAAGGTGGAATTTTTTTTTGGGGGGGTTGGGGAGGGGGGGTGAGATATTTTGTGGAGTGAGGAGGAGATAATCAATGTGAAATGATATTTGTGGAACTGAGAATCAAAATAAGCCAAATATATTAAAGTTACACAAATAGGTCATAAAACTAAAAGTGAACAAAAATAGGTTTAGTGTAAATTTTTTTTACACTTTTCAAATTGTTTGTAACGGGCCATTGAAGGGAAGCCGTTTGCACTATAAAGTGTAAAAAGAATTTACACTTTGTTAAGTGTAATTTTTTTTTATATTTTGTAAAGTAATAGTAATATGGACAATAGTAAATATAGTATCATAATTTATTATTTGTTCAATTTATATAGTAAAAAAGAATAACAATAAATATTAATAGAGTATCATAAATTTATTATGGACAATGCTTTCTTCAATTTGTATATATAAAAAAAAAGAATAAGCCGAACTACTAGATAATTTGTTTAAGCTACAAAAATTTATTCAAACTATAAATAATACTAAGTTCCACAACCTTTCTTTGGAATTCGTAAAATATCTTTCGGCTTAAGTTCTGTATACCCTTCATCATCTTCATTATCTTTCTTCATCTTCTTAGCAGGAAGATCCTTCATGTTCACTTTTTTTACAATTCTCTTAATGATTTTTTCATTCTAGGTGTTTGAGGCATATCATCTACCGGGATAATGAAAGTAGCATCTAGAGATGAGTGTAGAGACAATGCAGTATGAATCTACAAAATAGAATAATATAATTAAAGTTTAAAGTTCAAAAATATAATCCTAGCTCAAAGTTTAAAGTTCAAAAATAAATAAAATAAACCTGTGCCTCATCATGATCTTCAGTGGATGTCGGGGCTACATCAGCTATAATCGTCATAGAGGTGGGATCAACGATGGATGAAGGCTTTGTAGTATGAATATAAAAATAAAATAAAAAATTAATTTAAAATAAATATTACTAAATAATAATAAATTAAAATTATTTTAAAATAAATAAATATAATAAACTTGTGCCTCATCACAATCTCTAGTGGATTCATCTATAATCATCGTAGAGTTGGGATAAATCATGGATGGAATCTCTATAGAATGAATCTAAAAATAAAATAAAGATTTAATTTAATATAAATACTACTAAATAATAATAAAATAAAATTATTTTAAAATAAATAAATAAAATACATTAAGAGCAAAGGCAAGACATTGTTGTGGCACTTTACTCTCTTCTGTGATGCAATATTGATGTTCTCCAACTTAAACATGGTACAACAAAAGCACTACATTGTTGTGGCACTTGAAATGAAACGACTTTTGGTTTGTCAGTAAATATATTTACTGTAAAAAGATGAAGTGCAAGACAAAATGTAAACACAAAGTGTATTTTTTTTTTTTACATTTTATAGTATAAACAACTCTCCTTCAATGGTTCGTTACAAATAATTTAGAAAGTATAAATTTATTTTACACTAAGCTTATTTTTGTTCACTTTTAATTTCATGACTAACTTTAGTGTATTTGTGACTTATTTTGGTTCTCAGTTCATATTTGTGTGAAATTTATATTGTCTATAAATATAATTATTAGGAAAGTCTTTTCCAATGAATTTCTTTTTCAGCAATTTTTTCTTTCAATTCTTTAAAATTCAACCAAATATTGTCTTCCATGCCAAGCACACATTATATAGTCAAAATTGTTGCTATAATATACTTGTATATATGTATTTTACAATCTCTGCATCTTATTTTAAGATCATCTTTTTTAGTTAAATGTTTTTAACATGTATGACAGGAAAAAAGAGGAGGTGTAGTTTTTGGGGGTGAGGTGGCATAAGAAGAAGATTTTTTTTTCCTTTTGCAAAATTTATGTGATGTTTGGAGTCTCTGGGAAACAGAAAATCAAAATAATAATCTCCATATTTCTCACACATGTTGCATAGGGTGTAATTTATGCAAGCCCGCTAGCATTTGAAATTCAATCATACAGTATCGCTAAAAAATATTTTTTAAATATTCCAACTTTTATATGACATTATCACATATAAATCGATATCAAATGAGAATAGACAAAATATGTCTGGCTCAAATTTCGTGGCTAGTAACGACTAATAACATCCTACATGCATATTGGTTGGAGGAAACAATAGCAGACGATTGGGATTGAATATGTTATGGTATTAAAAATTTTGTTACATAGTTTTAAAATATTATTTTATTATTACATTAAATTAATTTAATATTTTAAAGTTTAACTTTGAATTTTGATATTCTGTGATAAGATAAATCAGTAATCATAGTTTGATTGACTACAACTTATATATATGTGTGTGTATGTATGTATATATAATAGATAATTATGGCTTCGATTTCTTACGAAACGATTCAACTATATCATATTAATTTATACATGTAGAAATATTCCAAAAATAATACAAATAATTTCCATCTGTAATCAATTACATATACAAAATAACTGCGAATCAAGATAGCATAGTAAAAAAGTTCAATGTCTAAATAATTAATAAGTTCGTAGCTATAATAATACTATTAATTAATACAAACACGAATACACATACATATATATTTTGTTACAATATTTTTCAATAAATATCAAATATATCATAATATTAAAATTGTGATATCAATAATTTTAATTTTAATATGATATTCGATATGATATTGTATGTCCATCCCTAATAAATGACATTAATAGAATTGTGGTACAAGTATACGACTCTCGTGGTAGTGAGAGTACATCAAAGGAAATTATTAGTAGTAAGCAACTATAAGGAACTTGTTTAATTTTCGGACGAAAAATTCGATTTATAATTAGGGGACCAAAATGAGCGGTAAAATTTGTATATATTTTATCTTTTTCAGATCTTACTTGTGAGGTTACAGTGAATATGTTATTATTGTTTGTTTGAGAGATGAAATAAAATAATTCTATGTTAAAAAAAAATAAAAAAAAAGAGTTTATAATTAAGAACTTAAGATTGTGATTGCATTTTAACTTTACTTGATTAAAGATATACTTTTGTTTTCAAACAAAATATCATTTCAATTTAAAGTTAACTTTAAAATATTTTATTTTACATTCAAAATAACTTTTATATGGTCATATACTCTCTTTAGTGGTTGAAGAAGAATATCATGTGACTGCTTATGATTATAATACTCAAAATTAAAAAATAAGCCCTTTCCTATACTTTTCCTCCACAGTGATATTTTAATTGCAAAATAGGATATTTTTATTTATTAAGTGTGACCACTTACATATTTGCTGTTGTGGCATTTCATCAGTCAGAGGTCGTCAGGTCAGGATGCTCATTTTGACGATACTAAAAATGAGTTATTTTATTAAATAAATTATTTCATTATATATGAAATGATTTATTTTATTAGTATTATAATATCAAAAGTGAGAGAAATAGTTTGAAGAAAATTTAATATCTCAAATTAAATATAAAATAAAATAATTTTATATTTTACTTTCAAATTATTATACTTTTAAAAATATTTTTTTTATCGGTGCAATATTTACCTTCAAGCAATGCCACTTGCATTGGAATTTCAATTTGCATTTTGGTTTAATAGTTAAAGCTTGAAGTGCGACGTTACATGAATCAAAGCAACAAATATCTTGGGACGTAGGAATTCTAGAGAGAAATATTTAAAATGCTACCGAATTTAGTATAAGTAATTAATTTTATTTTTGAATTATTGATAATTTTAAGAATATTTTTCTAGTTGATTAATTAAATTTAAATACATCCCCAATCTATTAAAACATCTTTTAACTTAGCAAGAATTTAGAGGTATACTTCATTCATGTTGCAAGATTAGGGACGTATTTAAGTTTAATTACTCAAGTACAAAGGTGTTTTAACACTCATGAAACTAATACTTTGATGATGAAACTCGCGTTAAATTTAGGAACGTTTCAATACTTGTCTCTTAAAAAAATATTATATTATGTAAGAAATAAATTCTCCCTCCTCCGCACCCCTCTCCTGTTTACATTTTAATCTTTAGAAATAATTTTTATGCTAAAAGAATTCTATAATAATATGTATTTAAACTTATAATTATTATTTTCCCTATTTCTAAATATATTTTTCAAATAAAGTAAATTTAATTGAAATTCATGTGGGGAAGATGGTAGTGAGTGTCATATCAATCTCTTTATGTGAAAATATATGCACAAAATCTTTAGAGAAATTATACAACAACATCTTTTTAGATAAATAAATTCAAAATCTTCGTTGCATATATTTGCTTTAGTGCAATTTCAATTCGACCTTTTTCTTTTTGTTAATACTACATTAAGTTCAGTTTTTTTTTTTCATTCATTTGAGTTTGTTTAACATATGTAAATGTATGTTTCAATGATCATCCTTCTTTTCCTCGCAAAAAAAGTTATAACAAAAGGAAGCAATAATAAAAATCATGATATTTCATCATCCAATAATTATAATCGAATGATTAAGATACTCCATTTTACTTAAGAATTTTGAATTTAAATATAAAATAATTCATATCAAAAGTATTATTGAGATTCTTCCGACGATATTTTTTATTATATTCATTACTATACCATCATTAACTCTACTATACTCAATAAACGAGATAATAATAAATCCAGCTTTTAATCGTATTTCAAAGCAAAGCGAAATAAAAAATAAAACTAAAAAAACAAAGCTCTGGAGTAAATGGGATTTGTTCATTGCACCTAAGCAATTAAGGAAAATTGTTTATATACGCTACTAACCAATCATGGCACGTGAAATTTTATGAAATCCAGTGTGTCAATAAAAAAAGAAGTGTATTTCAATCACTCCGCGCACCACCATAAGCCGCGTTTTGTGCCTCCTTCGGTCCTACATTTGACGGACGGCGTTTACCACTCATTTCTCTCTTTCCTTCCCCTTTCTCTTCCCGGCAAAAAACCCTACCCCCGATAATTTTCTCCGATAAAGCGAGTAATTCTCCGGTTTCCGCCACTGCTATAATACTAATACATGGATCGAGCTGAAACTGGCAATGCATCGATTGCCAGGAATCTTTGCTCAGAAGAAGCGCGTCGATTCTAAGCAAAAACGCGCCGATTCTTCCGTCAAGCCGAAGCCGAAGCCGAGGCTACAGCGGCTGAACGCTCGGAAGGATATCGACTACGAACCTTCTATGCTCGAGTTCAGTGGCGACAAGAGCTTCCGAATCCACGGGAAAGATGGTGAGTTCATCGAATTTTTTGAGAAGTTGGGGTTTTCTGGTCCTGATGATTTTGCTATTCCTACTGATGAGTGGGATGCTATGATTGTGCGCTCCTCTTCGGATAATCATGTGATTGATGCTACTAGTAACTCCAGCTGTTGTGGAGACGGCGGTACTACTGAGTGTTCGGGTTCTGGAAGGGTAATTGATCTAGGTAGCAACGTAATTAAGGAGAATATTTGTCGATATTCTGATAGTCCGAAAGCTAGTGATGTAATTCAGCTGCAAGTTCAGTCAGTCGAGTTAAATTATGACAGCGGTGGAGTTGTTTGTGCTGGTAGAGTGATTAGTGATGTGTCTGAACCCGATTCTAGATTAGATGATGGTGTTACAGCGAACGGAGTTGATTCAAATGGAAATGGACCTGTAAGTTTACTTGGAGGTGGTGGTGGTGGAGGGATAAGGGGTTTAAGGCCGTCTCTTCTCGCTCCTCCACCCGTCATGTCACTGCCAATTGTGGATGATGAATGCTCTACTTGGGATATTTTTAGGGCCTTTGGTCCGGAAGATCATAGGGAATCAGGAATCGTGGGTCATGGGTTTAGATCTGAGGTTTCTGATGGTGATGAAGAATGTATTAAGAATGAGGAGGATGAGGACAACATTACTAGGAGGATAATGGGAGTGGGTAGCATACTCTCAGTGTCCAGTTCTTTCACCACTACTTCAAATGACGACGATTCTTCCAGCTCCACGACAGAGCGTATGTCAATCATCTCACCAAATGGCAGATTCACACGCTTCATTACACAATGGGACAAGGGAGGTCTCCTAGGACGTGGATCATTTGGATCCGTATATGAAGGAATTTCAGAGTAAGTCCAATGCTTTTATGACTCATCTTCAGTTTCTTTTTGCTTTCCAATTTTGAGCATGATTTCCTAGAAATAAACTCCCCGTTATAATGGGGTTCTTTATATGGTGGATCAAATTCTTCATTTGCAGCTACTTTATTTGCAAAATCTCTTTCCTCGAAATTAATAGACCAGGGAAGAGATTTCTGATAGCCGCGGGTTATCTTGAAGGAAAGCACATCTGTCTGTTTGAAAGTGGAATTGCTAAATAGAGCTTCAAGGAATGAAGGTTTATGTAGTAATTGATGTATCAAGATACTACGAAGATGATATTTGTGATTCTAAATCTGAAGGAAGTATTATATTCTAAGGATTTGGTAATGGAAGCTGTTAGCTATTTAGCATTATTCAATCTAGGTATAAGACACTTTATATTTCATATTTCAAAAGATAATCAATTATTAAGAAACTAGTCACTTGACATTCAGTGCTGAATATATGTTGTATGAAGATACAGTGTAATTTAAGATTGGTTACAGTTAGGGTACTCAGTTGATACTACTTTATGAGATTCAAGAGACATAATATGTTGGTTAACCCGACTATAGCAGAGCACTTAATGGCTAATAGGAAAATTTATCTTTTTCTCTTCTGCAATAATGATTTATTGATGAGTCCAACTTGTTGGATTTTCTTGATAGATAAATGTAAGCTTTTATTGATAGGAAGGTAGCACTGCGAAAGTGCTACAGAAGCATTACATATTGTGCAAAACACTGAGTATGTCTAAATCATGATGTCTACAACTTTACATTATTTACAAAAGTCAGGCTGCGTGAAGAAGATATTGGTTAAATCACCCAGAATACAAAGGAAACAAAAGATTGATACGTACTTCATAAAAAATTATAGTGTTTCTGGCTTCAAATCTCAGCGGAGACAAAAACACTTGGTGATTTCTTCCTGTCTGTCCTAGTGGACATAGTACTAGGACAGAGTTATCTAGTACTTGTTGCTGGTGAAGGTGACATGTATCCCATGGAATTAGTTGAGGTGCATGCGAGCTGGCTTGGACCCATGGTTTATTAAAAAAATTATAGTTTTCTGGCATACTCAATTTTGGACCTTTTCACTAATATTCACTAATTTAAAGGTCTTTCTAATGTCTATATTTTCAGAATTATGACTTGTTTAACGTTTCCTGCTTTCACAGTTTCTATTGGAAAGTAACCTTCTGTGTTTACATTGCTGCAGTGATGGTTTCTTTTTTGCTGTGAAGGAAGTGTCATTACTTGATCAAGGTGATGGGGGAAGGCAAAGTCTATACCAACTTGAGAAGGTTGGTCCAATATTTTGAATGCTGCTGGAATTTATCCCAAAATACTTATTTGTGCTGGAATTTTGAGACACACCTCCAATAAAAAATTAATGGAAGTGGAAAAAAGAAGAGTTATTTGGACTAGAAATGGACCATCCTTTCATAAGATCTATGAAATAAGTTTGAATGATGAAGCAAGCTACTATTATGAGCATAGAAAATTGTCATTCTTTGGAAAGTCCATTATATTCCAAGATTCTCATGCTTTCTCTTTTGTGCTTCTTGGTGACCTATGATCTACCTTACTGGCGTATTTACTGATTTGCTTTTGTTTCTTTTTAATTTGATTTGTTTAGGAGATTGAACTTCTAAGTCAGTTCGAACACGAGAACATAGTCCGGTATTATGGAACCGACAAGGTAATGCCTTCTCAATTTTTTGCTTCTGCTTATTTCCTAAAACGTCTCCCCTCAGAGGAACTTCTTTATATAAAAGTGTTTTGTCTGAGTTACCATTTCTCAAGAAAAAACAAAACTAAAAAGTGTTTTGTCTGAACAGTGCACATTTTATTCACCTACATTGATCCTATATGCAGAAGTTCATTTCCCTAGTCAAATTCTTTGATCCGTATGTCTCATTCTCTATTGTTTGGCAGTATAAATGTCAAATGCTGTCTTATGTCTCATTTCTAACTTTTCAAGGTTGTTTATTTTCTGTATCGTGTCTACCCTTTCAAAATTCACTTCAGTTATGTTTTTCAGTACCATGACTAAATTGGATAAGCTACCTGTCTTAATTGCTCTTCAGTCTTTCTTGCATTCTCTAGTAATCTTCTCTCTGTAGTTGATCTTTTTCGTTATTTCGGGTCAAATTTTTTGCAGAGTGATTCAAAATTGTACATCTTTCTTGAGCTAGTTACACAAGGATCTCTGTTGAATCTTTACCGGAAGTATCACCTTCGAGATTCACAAGTATCTGCCTACACAAGGCAGATTTTACATGGTTTAAAGTATTTGCATGACCGAAATGTGGTTCACAGGTGACAAATCAGTGCAAAAAACCTTTGCTATCTATACTGGCCCTTCCTTTTATCCTTATTAGATCTCTTTTACCAATTTTGTTTTTTTCCCCCATGTCTTATGTATATTGTTGTGATACACCGGATACTGAATAGATCTCTTTTACCAATTTTGATTTTTCCCCCCATGTTTTATGTATATTGTTGTGATACACCGGATATTGAACTAAGGAGTTAAGCCTACTGTCTGTTTGAAGAAGAGTATAAGTTGTTTGTGGATTTTTGCGGCTTGCAAGTTAATGACATTTAAGTGAATCTTTTGGATTCAGTGAATGTTTCATTTGTTGATCCGTGAATGATACATTTAAATTCAGTAGTGCCTCTTTATTTAGTTGACTGTGGTCGATCACTTTTCTCATCTGTTTTCAAAGACTAGAATATCTTTATGAATTGTTTTCTTATCTTGTTTGTTGGTGAAGTTTAGGAAGATGAGGAATTATAAGGTTAAATGATCTAGATACTCGAGCATACTCACACTAGCATGTGATTAGGTTGTACTTTTAAAGAAAAGGCACGCGAATTGTGAAGGATTGTTGAGAAGGTGGCCCTTCAAACCAATATTACCAGTCAATTATCTTTAGGAAAAGTTATTTATTAGAAGAAGGAACTACATGAAATTGTTTGTCTTTAGTTTTTATATTTTTTCTTATCTTATTTGCAGTTGATAGCACAATAACATAAATTAATTCTTGTAGGTTTTTGATATTCTTTTATTTTATTTTTCTTGTAGAGATATTAAATGCGCTAATATATTGGTGCATGCTAATGGATCAGTCAAGCTTGCTGATTTTGGCCTTGCAAAGGTTGGCACATCATCGCATTGTTGTTCTTTATTTTTCTCTCTCATTCCGATGCCTTTATTTTCTTCCTAAACTTCAAATAGTTTTAATCTATTTTGTATGTGACAATTTCTGATAAGTGGATTCATTCAACACGCATGCAGGCTACCAAGTTGAATGATGTCAAATCTTTCAAGGGTACTGCACTCTGGATGGCTCCTGAGGTAAGTTTTGATTTGTCTATTGAGTATCAGCAGGAATTTGGATAATCCAAACTTGTATGTAATATTGCAAATCACTAGAGGGGCCTGTGTATTGGTGTGATAAAAAAATCAATTTTTGTGCGTTTTTGCTACTTAATATAGCAGAAATCAAATTTTAAGAGTTCTTAATATAGTTACAGAGTGCATTAATGGGTTTGGAGTTCATTCATTCTTGCTTCTTAGCAATCATCACTTAGCATCAAGAAGCAGATATCATACTTTTTTGGGAGAACATATACTGGCACCATGCAACTTGAGTCTTGTGTTCTCATGCTTGCTTCTCAGCAAATTACCAATCAGCTTAGAGAAACAAGATTTAGCAATCTTTGAACGAACCAGCATTTGGCACATACACTAAGAGTCTTATGGCCTTTTAAATGGCTTATGGTGTTAACCTTTTCACGTGGTAAACTGTTAAAATATGAATTTGAGTGTTTCTATAGTTATTATCATCCTTTTGAGTGAAATAGTACTTGTAGGCAGATACAGAAAATTGCTAATTGACAGGGTTTCTTAGTCATCCAATATGTAATGGTTTGTGTGTCAAACTACAACCTAGAGAAACTTGTTTGGGTTGTTTCTTGCAGTTAAAAAAGTTCAAAACAAAGTTATTGATCGCAGCTGCTAGCCTATGCCTCATGGGCCACACTATGATCTCATATGTATTGAGGCAAATCTTGTCTCCTCCTTTGTTAAAGGTTGAGCATATATATCGCTCAATCGGAAAATAGGTGATGCAAATTTTTAGTGATGTATGGTGTGCTAGAGGTGGTTAACATGGCATATGTAGATCTTAGGTTTCAGGACTGTTAATTTTTACTGTCAGCTTGCTTATTTTACCTTCTTATGCCTATGTTAAAGATTAGATGTGACAATTCTTTGGTCTTCTCAATTCTTTAAAACTTCCACAAGCAAATCTAAATAACTTGTCTATTTATTAATTATAAAAAAAATTTGTCTATTTATTCTGAGTTTGAGGTTGTAGAATGAATTCTTCAGTGTTCTTTTTGGGTTCATGTGTATCCAAACAAGGAAGTCATAGGAGTATTTCTAGACGAAGCTAATGCACTTATATCACTAATTTGTAATACATGTGGCAGACATTCTAATCTCTATATAGTTTTGCAAGTTTCTCTTGAGTGTACCATTGCAAAATCTTGTTTGCCACATAAAGATGGTGTTACATTGTGGGTTATTAATCCACTTATTTTTCTTTCATTATTTGAAATTTGAGATTCTTCATGCAGTCTGTACTATTTTTACGGTCGAGTATCAGAAAGAAAGTACATTCTTTCCTTTCCTCTCCGTGTGTTTCAAATTGTTAGTGGTTTCAGGTGCTTATTTATATGACCCATATTCTATGTAGGTTGTGAACAGGAAGAACCAAGGTTATGGACTTGCTGCTGATATATGGAGCCTTGGCTGCACTGTCCTAGAAATGCTTACTCGCCAGTTTCCTTACTCCCACTTAGATAATGTACGTAACCACAAACTTCATATTTTTTCCTAAAAGAATATTGACTGGTCGGACATGTTCCTCAGTGTCTTTGATCTCATAACCTCCTGGAAATAGCTTGTTGTGGTACTTGTTATTGGTAAAATCTAGAGAGGTGTTATTACTGAATGGTATTCATTTTGCCACATGATGCTCTAGTATACTTTCCCTTAATCTGGTCATCTAGTTCATGCTAAATGTTACTAATTTCTTATTGTATTTTGAAATTTGATATCTAGTTGTTCACTTTGATTGGACGATGTGCATATATTTCAGGAAGGATGAATGCTCTGTTGTTGAAACATCTAGAGTGTAATTTAATGCATGACTAAGAGGGTGTTAGGATTGATCTTCTAAAGTAGCTTCTTTTTGTCCTTTTTTTGGCTTAAAAGTAAGCGCTTAAAAACATTTTTTTTCTTTCCCAAGCACCACAAAAAATAGAAAAAAGAGCTTAAAAGTTGAGCACTTAAAATAAGCAATCCAAACACCCTCTAAGCTGTCTAAACCAAATTGTATTTATATTTATACCTAAATGAAATGCCTATTGAAATGTGGAATCATCCATGCCTTCGACCTATTATATACTTTGGTCTTCTCTCTTTCCAGTTATTGTTAGGAGGATTATTTTTTGTGCGCATTATTAACTGTAGGTGCTTGGGATCTATATTCTCACATGAAATGTGTTTATTTATGCTACTGGGCTATGTTAAATGATCTTTAGCTTGTTATATTTGATAAATGGAACATCACTGATTGAGATATGTGTGTGTTGTATGTGTATGTTGATTCACGGAGTTTCTTCTGTATATTGATATAAAAATACTGAACTTCTTTCTCGGACGAGGAATAAGATGCCTAGTCTGTAAGTTGGAACTTACCTCATAATACATGAGGCTTCCTTTTGTTGTATTTCTTATTATGGTCAACTTGGAAAATGTTATCCTTGTGCAATTGCCTTTAGCTTGTTTATAGGAAAATGAAAACGAGGTAGTTGGGGGGTGGGGGGTTTAAGATTTCTTTGATTGAACATCTTCTTTGTGGAGAAGCTGAATGCATGCAAATTCACTATTTTTTGAAGAGTGACCATGTATATTTTCGGTGGAACAGCCAATGCAGGTACTGTTTAAGATTGGGAAGGGGGAACCTCCAGCTGTCCCTGATACCCTTTCGGTCGATGCACGCGATTTCATTAACCACTGTCTGCAAGTGGATCCAAGTGCCCGTCCAACTGCTACTCAGCTCTTGGAGCACCCGTTTGTGAAACGAACACTCCCTTCTTCCTCAGGCTCGGCTTCTCCTCTCCATCTTGGCAGGAGGCTTTGAAATCTTGTTGTAAGTTCCAAATGTTACCTGGTCATCTATTTTTAATTATGATAGTCACTTGCTCATCGTAGTGTTATGAATTTCAAAATGCTACCATGTGCACCTTGACTCCTGCCATTGCTTCAGTTAAGTTAGCAAAAAATTGTGCCATCTAATTATTGAAATCTGTTTTAGTTAAATTCACAGTCATTAAAAGAGAATTTTGTATGTTTTGTGTCACTTGAACAATTACAGCTTCGTCATATGTCTTGTGTCACTTGAACAATTATAACTACTACTAAGCCTCAGTCCCAAATAAGTTAGGATCTTGGTTAGATCCGTAACTATCTTTTGGATAGCCTTTCCTTCATCACTCCTAGTACCATAAACATCATATCACCATTGTACCATTAGTTAAAACCATCACTATGTTTACCCACATGACCATTTCTCTCCCAAAGAAGATGTGTTGGTCACTTGAATCATTAATGTATCAAAAAATGAATGGCAATGTAAAAGAAGCAATATGTTTCGTTAATATCCATCTGTGTCAGAATATGTAATTTCTTTGTTGCTTTCAAGGATAAAAATCAGCTAGTCTTCAGATTCTAGGGATTATTAGAACCTATATAGAATTGTTAAGTATGCCAAAAAAAAAAAAAAAAACTGAGCTACTCTCTCAAAGTGGCTATTAAAATGTTCAAATTTATTTGAGAGGATCACAGCATACGCAATATTTCAAGTGAAACATTGGCCATTTTGGGGGAGAAGTTCTTTTTTTTCCTTGATAAAAGTAACTTTATATTCACATCAAAAAACTCATCAGCGAAAGACTGATGAGGTGGGATTTACAGGCCCCAGTGGGCAATTTAAAGACGAAAACTGGGCAAAAACTTCAAAATTTTTAGGGAGAAGCTAAAATGTACCTCATTAATAATACGTATACTTGTAAAAGAAGGTAACTCATTGACGAAAATGGCCCGGTAATAAAGAAAAGAGAGGTCTTAAACTTATTGATATTATCACCATCCTTGGTGATTTAGACAGCCCTTGTTACAAGGGCCTGAGCCTGGTGGGTTCATTAGTTGATAGACCATTGGGTCAATACAGATGGTAGGGCTTTGACTGGCAGATTCTGGTTCGCCCTATGCAAACATTGAGTTGGTCAATGTGACGTGTGCAATATGAACCGGTTTTGTGGGCTTTAGAGAGGAGGGTAATGTGTCAACCTGTTTTGCCAATCCTCTTGAGATTTTAGTCTCTTTATTGGAAAGACCTCTGATATTTAGCCTTTCATTGCGCTTCTCATTCAAAGTACATTCCTTTCCTAGTACATTCTGCAAAGACTCTGTGTGGTTTAACTTGTTGCTTTCTCAAGTACGCCGACTCACGTGAAAGGGCACTTTCCCTGACAAACATCATAACAATCCAAAGGGTATGGCCTTGTGAGTAATAGGGTGCAAACTTTGGAGAACAGGGTCTAACTCCAACAGAAGCTACTGGGTGATTTCTCTTCAACTGTCCATTACCAGACACAAGGTATCATGTTAGTGAAATACTGGAGGGACATGTAAGCTGGCCCCAGCAAGACCAATATAAAAGAATGAACAAAATAACTGACGAACATAATAACAATGCTCTGTTCTGAAAATCCATAAATATATTTTGGATTTTGAATGTACACAATCTTGTCAGTCACTTGGTAACAATCACGTTTCCCTTTCTACTATGTGCTTTTGGATGGACTTTGATGTTTTATTACAATCTACTGGTCTCTCTAGACGTTGCTAGTTAATCTAAAGATATATTTATGTAATTTTTCCTGCAGTTCTTTTCTCGTCCAGTGGGTCCACAAAATTTTGGTGGGAAGTAATGCAGATGCGTCTCCCAGAATTTGTATTTTAACACTGAGTTTCGGGCACTTGATGTTTCTGAAACCACATTGACAGCTGTTCGTAATCGTGGTCAATGCCTTTGCTGCAGTGTAATTTTGAGCTCCCAACCCCTGTGGTTCTTTCCTCTTCCTGATGTCTCTTTCCCACCCCGCCATGGAAGGAAAGAAGCGGTCGGGGTATTGTGTTGTATATGTAGTTTAATTCATAGTTGAGTGCTTGAGCCGGTAATGGGATGTAAAGATAGCTAACCCATTTGAAATGTATATATCATTAGAAGAGGCCCATTTATTGCTTCCTACCTCTCTTTTCTTTTTTTTTTTCTTTCCTTTTTTTGTTCCGTTGTGTTGATATCACGTGAACGAGAATATGATTGGCTTTTGAGAAATGAATTAGTTCTAAATCACTTTACCAGTTAAGAATGGAGGAAGACGTCCAAAAGTATATAAGCATGATTTCTTTGGGGAATCAATTTGAATTGGTTCATAAGAATCAAATGCACAACTACTCTCTAGACTACAAAATTTCAGAAATATATTTAAACTTTAATTTGGTCCTATTATTTCTTCGAGATCCTTTATGTGTCTATTAAACATGTCTAATCAGTTAAATTATATTGTGTGTAATATACACGCGGGCCTCATATGCCACGTAGACAAATAAGAGGCATTAAATTATGAAAAAATAAGTTCAAGAACTAAGTGAAAATTTAAGTGTCTTGGGGATTTTGATTATTAATGTTAGCAAATTAATATTTTGAATAATTTATATAATAAAATAAAAAAATCATCTAACAAATATAGTTGATGTAAAAATTTATCAAAGATTTGGCCTCTTTGCATGAATACATTTCGCACAAATATTGTGCAACATTGCATAGTCGAAAAAATGAGTACTACTTTTTATTTGTTATATACGTATGCAATACAAACATTTTAATCAAGTTTTGAAAGAAAAAGAACTAGAAGCTCAAAATTTCTTACTTGAAGTCAAGTAGCAGGTCGTGACATATCGCTCTCAAATTTTCTCTATTAAACTTTTTGAAATAAAAATACACTCTAACATTTTTTTAGCTCGAACATATCCCTAAAACTAATATATCATATTATATAATAAAAATTGGAGATATAAAATAATTATTATTTTTAAATTTGTGTATTATCTTTTATAAGCAAACTTTAGATAAATATTTTGAGTGCCCCCCAAGACAATAATCAAAATTCCAAAAATACACTTAAACTTTTACTTGGTCCTATTACCCCCGAACTTATTTTTTTAATGCACCTTGTTTACCCTTAATTACAAGCCTAAGTTTTCGTATGTAGTATACGCGCGGAACTCACATGCCACATAGGTAAATAAGGGATATTTAATTACAAAAAAAGATAAGTTCAGGGGGTTAATAAGACCAAGTTAAAGTTTCAGTATGTTTCTGAGATTTTGGTTATGGTTGAGGTGAGTGTGTGGGTGGGTGGGGTGGGGTGGGGGTTACTTGTGCATTTCCCCTAAACTTTTTAGAGAATTTATTCTTTTTTGGGATAATGGCTAGAACAAGAGTAAATTTATCAGAAAATTTCTGAACTTTGAAAATTTGCAAAAGAATTTTATTGGTGTTCGGTACCTACCTCTATCAATCATATTCGGAGAGAGACGTACTAATGTGCTGACTTTTTGACAAACGAAGGATTCAAACGCGGTGAAAGTTTAATAATTTGAAGAACTGAATGTCCGCCCAAAATTTAAATTTATCAAGTGTACAGTATTTTGAAATAATATTACTAGGGAAGCATTAGGAAACTACCAGAATTTAAACTTCTTGATAGTGATATTGGGGTTGAATTATGAGTGCTGTCAAGTTCAAAATTTGACATTTTAATCATCGTATTTAGTGAAAATATTTTTACGATATCAGACTGCAGATTGATGATAATAGTAAATATACTTTAATTAAATTACCATAATTTTCCAAATTATTGATTATTAATGTAATAGAGGTACATATTCCTTGGTGAAAAAGTCACGGTGATGAAATAATGGTATCGCAATGTGTTAAATATGACTCCACTATGTTGATGGTACATTTGCATCCGACTATCCGAGTGCCTAAATAGAGAAAATAATAAAAATAATCTTTTATACTTAATGAGGGATTTAAAATAGTTTTTTTTACAAGTATTTTACACTGAAAAATTTGATCCTTAAAGCTAATTATCAAAAGTTAATATTTTTAGTCTTTTGTTAATATTTAGTGGCGTGTTTGGTTTGAAGGCAATTGTGAAAAGAAGAAGAGAAAACGACTAGAAACCCACATTTGGAGGTTTCAAGTTTTTAAAAGCTTTATACTATTTTTGTTTTCTTCTTCTATCCTCATCAAATCTAACCTATAAAATTCAATATACATTTAAACACAGACGAAGAGTTTGTTTGGCTAGAGGAATTCGAGATGATTCTAAGAAGTTTATTTTATGTTTAGTTGAGATAACTTATTTCGAGAAAAAAAAATTTATAATGTAATTTTTATCCATATTAAAAGGAGAATAGTAATCGTAGAATCATTAATTTTAGGATAATTGAACTCGGCATAACCTATTCGACAAGTAAATTTTAAAATTAAATTATTTTTAATTAAAGAAAAGTAACAATTTTTTAAAAATGAATTCAGATATTAAAAATAAAATAAAGAAAATAGTTTTTAACAAATTTAAAAGAGCAAAACTGTTGGAAGTGAGATTAGTTTGATTCAAAGGACCCTTTATTTTTTCTGCCCCGAAAATGGGAAGCAACCCGACCCGTAAAAGAAAATGAGTGTAAATTGCGCAGATATAGTGAAAGCCGAGAGGTGCAGGAGAGAGAAAGCAATTGTTGGACGCAAACCCTCAAATCTTCCGGAAGGATTAGAGGAGCGAGGAGAGTAGTGCACTAACACTTTCTCTCTCCTTTCTTCTCTCTCCCCCATACAAATTCTTCTTCTTCCTCATCTTCAAATCGGTCCATACAGAAAGCTGCACATAAACCTAACCTCTAATCGATTCGTTACGCTATTCAGGTACGTTTGTTCAAGATCTGATCCGCTTTTCTTACCTGGTATCCAATTTTTGGATTTCGATTGCTTGATTCCTGCTCTAATTTGATGTAGCTATGTTGATATTTGTGTTTAATTAATTACTCATGTGCTGTGTATTGATTAGGTTTTGCTAGTGTTAAAGTTTGGGTTGTTTTAACATTATTCTATTACTTGAAATTTTTTATATTCAAAGGAAAAGTACACCATGTATTTCATTTAGGAAAAGCACACGTCATTTGCTAATTGTTCCATTACATATTATAAAATTCTCTAGGCTATGTGACGTTAGCAAAAAGGATTTGAATGGATGACATTACCTAAGAATTTCACTCATAGTTGGAACCGATAATGGGTCTCTTTCCGTGGAAGAGCCAGGATTTTGTCTAAAGGGTGTCATAATTCGAAGAAGTAAAATCACTTAAAAGCCAAGAGGTGTCAATATGTCATATATATACATAACAGAATTATTTTACCTAGCTAAACAGTGTAGTTTCCTGACGACACCCCGAAAGTGAATGTGGTTCCGCCATTGGTCTCTTTTTGTGTTTGGGAGTTTCCAAGAGGGCCTTTTGGCTTGTTTTTCTATGTATTGCAATGATTTATCTACTTGAAAGTATGTTATTAGTGATCTCTGGCTGAAAAGAGGAGAAATGGGGATCCTGTTCAAAAGGGCCAATTTGGGAAGTAACTACTTGTTTGAAGTGTTGCTGATGCTATTAACTAATACCATTGAGATATTACGTTCTATAGTTTTGTTCAGTTGTTTGTGGATATATTGTATAAAATTTTAATAACCTAGTTAGAGGTTAAGGATCCCCAAACACAAATTGGAGGGTCGTTATCCTCCTAGTTGAATGATCTTGCAGCTCATACTTGAGTTTTCGTCATGTATAATTGCTGTTGTTTTTGTATTTTTTCCGGTTGCAAACTACCAAAGTTAGGATATTTTATTTTTTTCTGGTTGCAAACTACCAAAGTTGTGATATTTAAAGAGATGTTGATCCTTATTGTTCTTTTACAAGTTAAGCAACCTAGACTATCTAGTTGATTGCATTGCTCCTATTTAATTCTTCCTCCGTTCCAATTTATGTGGTGCATTTTGGATTTTGAAAGTCAATCAAGTTTCTCTAACTAAATATTTTCACACGGCCCATTATCCACCGAGTTTAGAAGGTTGTGGTTGGTTTAAAGGATGGGCCACCGATGGATTTCTCGGTTATCAAAAAAAAAAAAATTCACATGGCTTTCAAAATATTTTAAATTGTCAATTACTGGGAGTTATTATACATTTTTCATAGTTTTGAGATAGATATTCAAGATCTAATGTCTGATTTAATGATCATAATGTTAAAAATTGGCGCTCAAAATCCAAACATTGGGACAAAGGGAGTATATAACTAATAATTTGTACTTAGTTTTCCCAGATGGAGAAGGGTATGCTTATAAAATTGTTGTTGCTGGCTTGATGACAAATTTGGAAATTTTTTTTGGCCGGGGGGCGGGGGATTTGGTATCACCCTGCTCCTATATTAAAGGATGGTAGTTGTAAGATAATTGTATTTGATATCTATAAAATATTCTGATGTTAGAAAGGTATAAAAGAGTTGCAACATCAATATACCCGGATGAAATCCCTCTAAAAGAGTTAAGAACTGTTCTTTCCGTTCCATTTTATGTGGCACCTTTTGACTTGGCACGATGATTAAGGAAAAAGAAGACTTTTGAACCTTGCGGTCTAAAATAATTATTAGATATTTATATGACTGAGATTCATTTCAGTAAAACTAAAAGAGAAATTTTAAAGTTAAACTGTTTCTATTTGTAGTAAGTTGACATTCTTTTTGGGACGGATTAAAAATGAAAGGCCACCGCATAAAATGGGACAGGTGGAGTATATATATTTAAATCCTCAATCTGCTTACAATTTGCATTGGCATATATTCATTAAGATAGGATGGAAACAATGTTCTCTCGCTAAAGGGACTCCTTTGTTAGGCACCTAAGGATCCGGCCTAGTGTTTAATAAGTGGGTTAAACTCTTAGAGATCATGGATCAATTACAATAGAGAGCTAAAATTTTATTAAATGGAGTTTGTTGGTACTTTGTTGGTGGATGATAGTGGGTATTTGGTGGAATAATTGAGGTGTACACAAGCTAGCCTAATCATTATGTTTGTATAATTAACTTTTTTATCATTAATTTTGTGCAGTCAAACTCCCTTTGATGTTCGCCTAGAAACATTCTCTCAATTCTATTTCAAAATCATGACATTGGCAAGGGAGTTTATAGAGAGGCAAT
Source organism: Solanum ossicruentum (assembly GCA_025774065.1). Lineage (NCBI taxonomy): Eukaryota > Viridiplantae > Streptophyta > Magnoliopsida > Solanales > Solanaceae > Solanum > Solanum ossicruentum. Next base: position 18,429,889 of record JAOTQR010000097.1, on the reverse strand, counting down.
ATCTATTTACCTTTTGCCAATTTTGTTTTTAAAAGCACTTATCCCACAACTAATAGTGTGGCCTTAAAAAAAAGAAAAACTGAGCTCCACTTGTGGGATTCTCATCGGTTATGTTGTTTTTTTAGTGTGGCCTAGTGCTTCATAAAAGTGGAACTCTAGGTTTAATTTCATCTGCCTAAGCTTTGTTAAACAGAGTTACTGGGTTCTTGTAGTAGTGGGAGATAACATATATTTGGAATAATTGAGGTGCATGCAAGCTGGTCCAAACACCATCTTTTTACTCTCTGCGTTTTAATTTTATATATGATACTATTTTCTTTTTAATTAGTGCCAAAATAATGATACCTTTCTATATTTATTAACAATTTGAACTTTAAAATGCTCATTTTACCTTTAATGAGATGATATATAGTCACATAAATGTTTATGATTTATTTTAGACCACACATGTTCCAAAGTCTTTTCTTTCCTTCTTAAACTATGTTCCAAGTCAAACACCATCACATGAATCGAGATGAAGTGAAGGTAAACTTTTTCAATCACATTAGCTTGTAGCTGTTGTTTGAATCCTATTCCAAAAATCATGGTATTGATCAGTGATTTAGAAAGACAATGTCTATTTTTCTTTCTAAATTAGCTACCTACAATTCTTTTCCTCCCTGTTTTTTTCTCTTCAAAACTTCTGCCCTTTTTCCATATCTTTTTTCTTTTTGCAAAGTTGGTTAACTTGAATTCATGTTATTGTTCCCATTTTTTTATGAAGTATGTTTTTGTTCCCATTCTTTTCACTTTAAATGTTTTACCTACGATTGAGTGTAGTATGTTATTTTAAAATTATCGATCATATAAACAGAGAAGCTCTTGTAACTTTTGTTTTTTTAACCTTTTTGGTACTTGGTCAAAAAACCTTTTACCTTAGCAAAAAACAAAATAAAATAGAGCAGCTCTTTAAGAATTTGTTGCTGATATTGTCATGCTCAATTGCTATTTAATTTTAAGTGCATTAGATATTAACAATTAAATAAACAGTGCACTGGATATTTGAGTGTCATCTCTTTATCAATTTGTAGGTAGAAGCTTGAGTTCGCATTGGCATTTAAACACTACTACGTAAGTAGGAACACTTTTTTTTTCTTGTAAAAATCTTCCATTCTTCAATGTTATCAATGAGTGTCTTTTTGACTATTTAGTTACTTTTTTGACTTTTTAAATAAAATTTTATTGTTATATAGGTGAGTCAAATAAGATAAATGAGAAAGGGAAGCACAAATAATTTTGTAAGACACAAAAAGAATCTAAAACAAGCTTGGAAATTGGAGGGATGAATAAACATTGTATTTATAAAATTACTTGTCAATGGTAATATTTTGAGATAGAAGCGGGAAAATATCTATGGTCTAAAGTCACAAGGACAATGATGTTTTAACGAAAAGTTGGCATAAAAACTTGGCGAATAAACTAAGTCACCTGTAAAGGGCATAAACTTGTGGTCCACTGGAATCTGTTTAATACACCAGTATGTGTTGGAGGTGATTTCTTCCCATTGGTTCTAACCTTGGTGGTCAGAGTTACTTGATATATGTTATTGGTGGGAGGTGGCATGTGTCCCGTAGAATTAGTCGAAGTGCGGACAAACTTGTCCGGCACCACGATTTTCAAAAAGAAAAAAAGTATGTGTTGGCTTTTCATGGAGCACATCTTTTTGTGTGGTCGAGCTGGTTCATTACATGTGCATTTAACTGGTGTAGATTTACTTGCTGTACTTCCTAAACTTGGTTAGATAGATGAAACAGAGAGGATGTTAGTAATTCAGTTCTCATGTTACGTGGATAAGCATTGTGTGCACTAAGCATTTTTTGGTGATTTAAGACATATCTTTATCCTCTAGCTTTCTTCATCAAAGGCAGCAAGTTTATCTGCTTTATCAGCAATATGTCTGAATGAACGCAAGTTCTAACAGCTTGTTTGGATGGTGGTTTGCCATGGTTTCATAATGTATGGTACTGTATGGTATGGTATGGTATCGTACATTACAGTACCACACAATGTTTGGATAGACTGTATGGGTTGCTATTGTTTAATGATAATTTGTTGTTTGATTTGATTGTATGGTAATGTATCGTAACTTATAAATTTTCAAAAATGTCCTTAATTATTATAAATATAAAATTTATCAATATTTTTTAAATAATTTTGTAAAAATAAATACATAAAATCAAGTAGGGAAACATACAAACCAATATATTTCCAATCTATACAAACAACACGAGAAAATAAAAAAGTAAGAACTTAAAAAAAAACGAACCTAAAAAGATAGACTAAAACGTTAAAGAGGCGGAAAAGAAGTTTCAAAAGTTGATGCGGAGGAAAATAAATAATACAAAAACAATACGTATATTATGATAAAGTTTAATAAAGAATAAAGGATAAATTAGAATTATTTAAATTTAAATAAGGATATAATTGGAAAAAAAATAGGAGAACCATGGGACACCACCAAATTGAAAGTTTCAAAAAGTGAGGGTTTTCATGGTTACAAAACCATGAAACAAAACCATACCATACCATACCATACCATATAATTAATGAAACAATCAAAACAAACGTCGTTCTCTTGATAACCATACGATACCATGGAAAACCACCACCCAAACAAGCTGTAAGTGTATAGTTTGGGAACATTTGATGCCTTGCGTGATATCTTTTTCTTTCTTTCCGGTTATTATTTTAATAGTTAAGCTTTGCTTGTTCAGCAAGAATCTGGTTTACTAACCTCTACCCCTGTCCCATCCTTTCCCACTGGTTTCTTTGTGCCTTTTATTTTGCGGGTGGGACTGTTTATTCTTTGCCAGAAATGACAAAACCAAGCAAGGTGCGACGGATAGCTGATTACCGTCACCATGATTTGCTGGCTTGCCGCTCAAAAATGTGCAAAAAGCTTCACCATAAGGAGAAACGACTAAAATCTTCAGAGAAGAAAGAATGGGAAGGGGCAACTTGCTCAGTTTGCATGGAGCACCCTCACAATGCCGTGCTGCTGCTGTGCTCATCTTATGACAAGGGATGTCGTCCTTATATGTGTGCCACTAGCTGTCGTTTCTCAAATTGTCTTGAGCAGTACAAGAAAGCATATACTAAAGTCACATCAATTGAGGGCTCTGGACCAGGGTTACTGTCAACTGATGATCCTAATTGCTCATCAGGAGCAGGTTGTTTAGCTGGGGATTCAGTGGCTGAACTTCTATGCCCACTCTGTCGTGGGCAGGTAAAGGGTTGGACAGTTGTGGAACCTGCACGCAAACATCTTAATGCAAAGAAGAGAACATGCATGCATGAAAATTGCTCATTTGTTGGGACGTACAAAAAGTTAAGGAAACATGTAAGGCGGGAGCATCCTTCAGCACGCCCCTTGGAAGTAGACCCTTCACTTGCAGAGAAATGGAAGAAGCTTGAGCACGAGAGAGAGTTGAACGATGTGTTTAGCACAATCAGATCTGCCATGCCTGGGGCAATTGTAATGGGAGATTATGTAATAGAGGGCAATTTTGGAGGCCTCCACAGGAATTTTGCATTGGATGACCATCTCGATGAGACTTTTTTTAGATCAGAACCTTTTGGCAGTCGGTGGACTGATAATGTCCACTCAGATGATCTTTTCGATGATGGCTATCATTCATTTGATCAGGATGATTTTTTCGTCCATCATCCTGGCACTGAGACTGCATCTAATGTTTTCAACAGAATCTCTAGACTTCACAGTAGGCTCTTATTGGGAAGATCAAGGAGGCGGCAACGACATCGAGCTAGTAGCAGAATTCGGTGATTTATCAGGAAAAGGAAGTTTTCAAGAGTGTTTGGGATGACGAGACGTGTTTGTTTGACTATGATTTTCTCTGTTGCAACACAGAGAAAAATATGTCAGACATCCACATTGCGGATCCTAACCTAACTGTGGTTCCTGCAGGTTTTTAGAGGATTGTTGACTCTGCTTACAGCAATTTGGAGTTCCTTTAGTTGTCTGTAAATAGGAACCTCATTGCGTAGTTAAGTAAATTCAACCCTCCTCCCTACTTCTAGGTACTTTTATTTCATGAACTAGGCAATATTTTCATAAAAATCAGGTAAGTTGAAAGAAAATCTCTCTTTGGATATATCCATCCTTGAGGAAAGAAGGTTGCAACATTTGTGCATTTCGTTATTTATGAACTAGTACTAATAGTTTGCTCGTATTATCTTTGGTTTGTGCTTTTGATGATCCATGTAATAAGCTTTATTTGAGAGTACCGGTCCTTTGTGTTTACGGCGGCTTGCAATGCCTGTGATTCGTCGTCTTATGTTTGATAAAATCATAGGGGCTAATACGGAGAATACCACCCTATCAAATGACAGGGAAAAAAAAATATAGCAATTCATTTCAAGTGGTTCAATTTTGGAAGCAACTTGGTATGTCTCGACTGCTTTGTCTATCTATTCTATTATGGTGGATTTGAAGATTAAAGAGGAAGACAATCATCACTATTCGAATGTGATCATTGCTTTATTCATTTATTGAACCTTAAGTTCATCATTGGTATTGAGTTCAATCACGACACTATTTCTGTCATACATATGACATTATACATGAAGCGAAAGTGCATGGTCATCAACATATACGCTTTTATATTTTGACCTTTGATCAATTCAATTATAACTTAACTTGTACGTGATTTAATAATAGAAGCTATTGATAGTATCGCGGGGTGAAATACTCCTATAATAATTAGCTTATCAAACAAACGAGTCATCAGTTTGAGGAAGGGAAAGAGTTGCCTTTGGGAAACCAAAAACTTGCTAATGACTAATTTTCCTAGTGAATATAGAGAAAAAAGTGTTGTGCCTTATATTCTAAGCTTTGCCTTCTTCCTTTTGCTTAGTTGCCTAATTACTTTACTACTATATAGATGAAGTTTAGAAGCAAGTTGCGATGTGCCAGCTTTTAGCTGAGAGCATTTATGTAATTTTATATTTCTTGTTTAATTTATTCATCTTATTTTTATTTGTCTTTTGGATGTTTGAACAACAACAACATCAACAACATTACCCCAATGCCTCGTCTTTTGGATGTTTGAAATTTACGTAAAATAAATCCTACAAATCACGAGTATCATAGAAGAAGTGACATATATTATTTGAAATGATGTAGAAAGCACTATAAATTACAATGATTAACAAGTTGAAATATTTAAATAATATAATAAAAAAAATTTGACTCTTGAAATAGTATCTATTCAACATAGTTTGGAAACTATGTAAAAAATGTACTATAAATCATACTAATTAGCAACTTAAAATATTTTAAAAAAATAAATAAAAATTTGCACGAATTTTTAAATTTCAATTATCACGTAAATTTGAGACGACGAGAGTAACATGTATTAAATTTGTATTAACACAGATTTCCATGTCTAGTATCATGATGTATAAGAGAATATTTATTTATTTATTTATATATTTCAACAAAATATTTTCATTCAATATTAACTCACCTATAACAAACATCAGAATGTAGTTGCTTTTGATGATCAATTGACACGATACATAAGATAAAAATGGATTAAATGCAAATACCTTATTGCACCGTTTATACTTTCTTTTTTAGACAATATGTTATATTATATATAGTACGCACTATAGTTACTATTTGCTCTAAAGTGTATTGGGTAAAACTATGGTTTATGTTCAAAGTCCAAACAAATCTTATAATCTCATATTCATGAATTTACTTATCCTTAATGAAAAAAAGGGAGGAGGTTTTGCGTTATAGAACATGAAATTCAATTTTACATACAAATCGAAAATAAAAGGGAAGAATGAACTAAGAAATTAAGTCGATGATTAACTAATTATACCTAATTGAAAAAAAAACAGTTACTTTCTAGTACAGGATATATATGTAATCCAAATAAAAGCGTTGCATTAGGAAAGTGATAATCAAGCAAACAAGTGCTCTCTTTTTTGAGAATTGATTCTTTATAGTAAGGTGGAAATGATCGCATAATTTATTATCGTGATCAGTTCTCAATGAATCCTTCGAGTATTGAGAATAATTCTAATTTTGCAATTCTCATATCTGGTAACCAAACGAACCATATTATTTGTGGATCATAATTCACAAACATTTAGCTATTTTATGTTTCAAATTCTCCAAAAATGGTGTTATTTTTTGGCAAATTTGAATTACATCCATTAATACTTCTAAAGAATCCAAACAACATATATAGACTGTGTGTACCAACCAACTATAACTGAAAATGAATTTGAAATATCTTGTACAATAAGAAACTTCAAAAATTCAACTAAACGGAAGAATACTTGATCATCACGATTGGTAATGTAAAATAACTGGATTGGATTAAATTTGAACAAATTTAATAAACTATTAATCCGTCAAATTTGAACTTATTGAACAGGTCATATTTTTATGAACTAATTTTGCCATTTCTAAATTTATGATTGGTTACGGAATTGCCAAGCACCTAAGATGCCCTTGAAGAATCCCTTCAATCTATTCTGCATAACACAACAGGAATATCAGAAATGGAGTTTAAATTCTTTGCACTTATATAT
>JAOTQR010000097.1:18372081-18392763 GCA_025774065.1 Solanum ossicruentum | reverse complement strand
ACAATTTTTAGAGGCTTGCTAACATGACTTCTTGTTGCATGTATTTTACTTATACCATTATCTTTCTTTAACATTATGCATTGGTAATTTTATCCTTTCTAATTCTTTTTCTCTTTATTCGCATGAACACTTTAGGAGCAAAAGGAGTCCCGATTCGGGACTCCCGCAAAATTAAGTCTTAGGACTCGACACTATCATATTCATGCATGGAGTCAACATGTTAGACTATCTTGACTAACAAGCCAATGAAAGGACCTCGATCGGAGCCATCCATGATTGTATACATGTTCATTATTTTGTTCGTAATACTTGCCTGACTCTCACATTGTTATTGATTTCGATCTAATTAGACTCCCTAGTGATGTCAAAACCGTTTAGGTTATTTTTCCTTTAAAAGGGAATTTTACATTTAAAAATAAAAAAATAAAAAATATGATTTTGCCATGTTTTCAAACTCAATCAGTTTTCCAAGTTTAGTCCACTGCTTTTAGTTTAATTGAAGTCAAATCTTTTTTTAAGTTGAGTAAAAAAAAATTAATTTTGTCAAGTCAAAAGTTAGTCAAATCACTTAATCGCCGGATAACCGCATTTAGTGGTCATTTCGAGTGCGTAAAACCTTCTCGAAGAGGAAATATGAACCCGAACCCATTCTCTGGATTTTTAAAAAAAAATTCTGTTAGGTCTTTTAAAATAGTTATTGGTTTCCTAATTATCCTTAAAGTTAGGTGGCGACTCTGTTTTTCTTTAAAATTTCAAAAATTGGTTTTATCTTAAATAAATTGAGTTCTAAACTGATTTTTGAATTTCCTCAAATAAAAGGTCATTTTTCGGCATAACAGACACCAGATCCAATATATATAATTCATTATTTCTTTATCATTACTTCTCATTTCGTTACCAAGGTTTTGACAAGCCTTCCTTATTCAAGACATCACCATGAAAGATAAAGTTTAAGATTATAGGTTTCATGGTCTTGGGATTGCAGACCAATCACAATAATACATCAGTCAACTGAACCACAACAATTAAGTGCGTGGGAAATATCACAACTTTACTCAATGACTATCATTGCTATTAAGAGTCTCTTTATCAGATAAAACAAACCATAACTTACCTCGATTGAAGAAACGAAGTCAAGCAACCTAGTTCACCACTGCTTTTCCTTTCTTCAATATCTCCGAACGTTTCAAATCTATCAAACAGATAATATTCATAAGCAAACAAGTCCAAAGATACCCATATTCCTATATGTCTAGACTAAACCCCAAAGCTCACCCATTCTATAATTAAAATACCCAAATCTCAAGTTCAAGTTAAATCTTAACTCCTCCAAATGACATGACTTTAATAATATAAATATAATACAATACACTTATTGCCTTATCTTAGTATATTAAACTCTTTTGGATGTTAAAAGACATAATAGGAAGAGTTCCTATAATTAAAAATCTAGAAGGTACCCAGTAGATTTACTTTAGAAAAAGTATTCAAAAACTTAGCTTCCTCCCACTCCATTTACATAGATCCTAAATTAATGCACGCTTTCCAATGATAAATCTCTCAAGTGCCACCCATCACTATCTTACATAACATTCAATATGAAAAGAAAAGGAATAGGAGGCAACACCTTAAAACCTCTATTCTAATTTCTCTCTTTCACCCACCTATCCAGTAACAATATACCGAATTATATCCTTTTACCTCATCAATGATCACGTGATAGAATTTAACCTCAATGTTCAACCGACACCCATTGCAACTCCTTTCATTCCACATCCATCAATCTATTAATTAAAAATAAAAACTAATCATAATCCTACGAAACTATTCAAGTTAAAGAGGAAAAATCTTACGCATTGTTCTCCTCAGTTCGGCGCTTCCTTGTCTTTTCTTTTTGGCCCTCTGTTGCACATCTCTGATTCTCTTTAATAGGGTTGTTGCATGCAACCCTTTCTCCTTATTTTTAATTATTATTATTTATTTGTTTGCTTATTTTATATATTTAAAATGATAAATCCTATTAATCTACTTTTAATAAATATGAAATAACTAGTATAGGATATTAACTGAATAAGTACTTTAATCCACCAACTAAATTAATTATCTGAAATTATCCCCCAACTAAATAATGAAAATTATTAAATGGTCCAAAATGCCCCATTAAATTTCACGAGATAAATATTTTAAATATACGAAACCTATATCTCAAAACGACTTAACAGGTCGTTACAATAGATACCAATTTACCCACTGTTCGTTCCCGAACAGTCAGAAGAAAAGTAAGGGTAGGAATGGGTACCTTACTCAATGAAAAGATGTGGATAATGTCCCCACATATCTGTCTCATTCTCCCAAGTGGACTCCTCAACTGGACGATTCTTCCACTGGACTTTCATTGATACAATTTCCTTTGATCTCAACTTATGAACCTCCATATATAGGATAGCTACAGACTCTTCCTCATAAGACAGGTTCTCATCAAGTAAGACCGAAACCCAAAGAATAATGTAGTTCCCATCACCATGATATTTCTTCAGCATAGATACATGAAACACTTGGTGTACTCCAGATAAACCTGGAGGCAAAGCTAACTCATAGGCTACCTCTTCCACGCGCTTAAGAACTTCAAATGGTCCAATATATCTCGGACTGAGCTTACCCCGCTTACTAAACCTCACCACACCCTTCATGGGTGAAACCTTCAACAATACTTGCTCTCGTTCCATGAACTCCATGTCCTCCATGTCCCTAACCTTTTAGTCTGCATACTCTTCCTGCCTGCTCTGTGATGCTAGAAGCTTCTCCTGAATCAATTTCACCTTCTCTCACGACTCCATTAGAAGATCAGTACCCCAAGGCTTCACCTCAAATGAATCAAACCAACCAATAAGAGACCTACATCTCCTCCCATATAATGCTTCAAATGGAGCCATGTCAATACTCGAGTGATAGCTGTTATTAGACCAAAACTCTGAGCAAAGGTAGGAAGCGATCCCAGTGACCGCCAAAATTTATCACATGTGCAAAGCATATCCTCCAACACTTGAATTATCCTTTCGAACTATCCATTAGTTTGAGGGTGAAAAGCAGTAACAAGGTCTAACTTAGTACCTAGCTCAACCTGCAAGGTCCTCCGAAAATTAGAAGTAAATTGCATACCTCTATCTGATATGATGGAAATTAGAACTTTATGCAGACGAACAATCTCGCGGATATAGAGTTTGGCTAACTTCTCTGCATTAAAAGTCACCTTGACAGGAATAAAGTGGGCAGTCTTTGTCACCTATCAACGATCACCCATATTAAATCAAACTTACCCAATGTCCTTGGAAGACCAACCACAAAGTCCATGACAATTCTTTCCCACTTCCATTCAGGAATGGACATTCTTTGAAGAGTTCCCCCAAGCCTCTGATGCTCGTACTTTACTTGCTGACAATTGGGACACTGAGCAACAAAATCAGGAATGTCATCCTTCATTTTACTCCACCAATAATGTCTCCTCAGATCACGAGACATCTTGGTTGTACCAGGATGTATAGAGTACCATGAACTATAAGCTTTTGCAAGAATTGTCGGAATCAAATCATCCACCTGGGGCACACATGCCCGCCCCTTAACCCTTAGAACGCCTTCCTCATCAATCACGACTTCCTCGGCCTCTCCTCGCAAGACTATATTACGAATTCAGCTCAGCTTCTCATCATTAAACTACTTCTCTTTAATCTTGTCAAGAAATGACAATTTTGCCTCTACATAGGCCAAGAGTCCTCCTTCGCAGTTACTTCCAACCTTATAAGGTTGTTAGCTAGCACTTGAACCTCTTTAGCTAATGGACGCCTAGAAACCTGCAGATGAGCTAAAACTCTCTATACTTCTTGCTTTTCTACTCAATGCATCAGCCACAATATTAGCTTTACCAGGGTGATACTATAGTATTTTAGCAATTCCATCCATCTTCTCTGCCTCATATTCAAATCCTTTTGCATGAATATATGTTGTAAATAGCATTGATCAGTATATACTTCACATTTGGCCCCATATAGATAATGCCTCCATTGCTTCAATGCAAACACAACAACAACTAACTCTAAATCATGAGTGGGACAATGACTTTCATGCACATTCAATTGCATTGAAGCATAGGCAATTACATTTCTCTCTTGTATTAACACTGCACCTAAACTAGAATAAGATGTATCACAATAAACAATGAAATCTTTACCCTCCACCGATAAGGAAAGAATCGGTGCGGTAGTCAAAAGGGTCTTCAGTTTCAGAAAACTCTCTTCACACTCATCTGACCATATAAATGGAACATTCCGCTTGGTCAAACTAGTCAGTTTGGAAGCAATAGAACCAAATCCCTTGACAAATCGTCGGTAGTAGCTAGCCAAGCCAACAAAACTCCTCACCTTTGAGACATTAGTGGGCCTTACCCAGTTTTCACTTCTTTAACCTTCTGAGGATCCACCATAACTCCATCTTTAGAAACCACAAGCTCTAAGAAGGAAACTGAATCAAGCTAGAATTCACACTTAGAGAATTTGACATATAATTTCTTCTCCCTTAGCAGCCTTAGAACAATTCTCAGATGCTCTTCATGCTCCTTTTTGCTCTTTGAGTAGATCAATATATCATCAATAAAGACAATAACAAAGACATCCAAGTATGGCTTAAAGATTCCATTCTTCAAACTCATGAAAGCAGCAGGAGCATTTGTAAGTCCAAAGGACATTACCAAAAATTTATGTGCCCATATCTTGTTCGAAAGGCAATCTTTGGAACATCGACCGCTCGTATCTTTAATTGGTGATAACCAGACCTCAAATCAATCTTTGAGAAGATATAAGCACCCTGTAACTGATAGAATAAGTCATCAATATGGGGAAGAGCGTACTCGTTCTTAATAGTTACCCTATTCAACTGTCTGTAGTCTATACACATACGACAGTTACCATCTTTCTTCTTCACAAAATGAACTGGAGTACCCCAAGGAGAGACACTTGTTCTAATAAAACCTTTACCTAACAACTCTTGAAGTTGGGCTTTCAACTCTCTCAATTCAGCCGGGGACATTCTGTAACATGGAATAGAAATAGGACGAGTACCTGGCTCCAAATCAATACAGAAATCAATATCCTTATCCTGTGGCATGCCAGGTAAATTTGCAGGAAAGACATCCACAAATTCACTCACTATCAAGATGGATTCCGCTGAGGGCACTTCAGAACTATCATCCCTGAGATGTGCCAGAAAGGTTGAATAACCCCTACTCACTAACTTCTTAGCATGCAGAAAAGAGATGATTCGAACGGGAGAAGGAAAATAATCCCCTTTCAACACTAGTTGATCCATCCCAGGCTTGGCCAATGTCACAGTCTTAGCATTGCAATCCAAGATGACAAAATTTGGATAGAGCCAAGTCATACCCAAGATAATATCAAAGTCAACCATCTCTAAAATAATCAAATCTACATAAGTCTTTTAGCTCCATCAGCAAAAGCAAAAGATATATATGAAAAAGTGAATCCAGGATCAAATAATACGAAGGTAGTGAGATCATAGACTAGAAGGATACCTGTGATAACAACATCTGATGCCTCTGCCTCTGGCCTCCCTATAAAAGCATAACCATGGGCTCTATCACCTGTCTGACCATTTCCTCTGCCAGGCTACGTACCAGTTGCTCGAACTTGCCCGCCACCCTGGCTGGATTGGTTACCCCCACGACCTTGGCCACTACGTCCTTCAGAATGACGACCCCTACCATGACCACCTTGACCTCTAGGTACTAAGCCCCTATAACCCTGATCATACCAAGGCTGACACTGTCTCGGACAATACATCCTAACATGCCCAACCTTACCACATCCATAACAAGCCCTAGGATCAAGAGTGGGCCTCTGTGAAGATGAAGAAGGCTGAATATAACCCCCAAAATTAGGGAGAGGCTGGCTAGTTCCTGATGGAACCCCCATCTGAAACCTGCAATGAAGACTGAATCGGACGGGCTGAATAACCACCTTAACTCTATCCTTTGGAGTAAGATCTGCTAGACCCTTTACGGAACTTCTTAAATGTTGTCATCTTGGTGAAATTATCTGGCTTCACCCCCTCTACCCATCTAACAAAATCAACCACCTATTGAAAGGACTTTGCTGAATCAACCACCTGCAAGGCTGAAATATGCAAATCGGACCTCAATCCCTTCACGAAACTACAAATACTCTCCTCTTAACTAAAACAAAGTTGAGTAGCATATCTAGATAGAGAACGAAATTTGGCCTCGTAAGCTGCAACAGACATCTTCCCCTGCTCTATATTAAGAAACTCATCTCTTTTCTTGTCCCTCAAAGTCTGAGGAATATACTTCTCCATAAAGAAGTCAGTAAAGGTTGTCCAAGTCATAGGTGGTGCCTGTGTTGGCTGACACTCAACATGCGACCTCCACCATACTTTGGCACCTCCCTGAAGCTGGTACGTCACTAACTCAACACCAAATCACTCTGTGATATCCATCTTATGAAGCAACTCATGACAATCAACAAGGAATTCATAAGCATCCTTCGACTCAATGCCTCTGAAGACTGGAGGTTTCAACTTTAGGAACTTGACAAAAAGCTCATGTTGGTCACTGGTCATTATAGGCCCTGTAGTCAATCGAGGAAACATATGTGTCTCCAATGATGCATCTATACAAAGAGTCATAACAGTTGCATGTTGTAATCCCTGAACCTGAGGTACTGGAGGTGCTTGGCCCTGATCGAATAACCTACTGAGATAGGTGAGAACCTGGTGAATCATCTTTGGGGTAGGCTGGGGTGGTGCTTCCTTATCATGCGACTACTCATCCACCACCTTAACATGCTCTCTAGCTACCTCATCAGTTGGTAGAGGGGCCGCTACTCTTTCCCTGGTTGGACCAGATGCTTGGCCCCTACCCCTGGTGGGCTTTCTCCCACGACCTCTCATTACTCCTCCTTCTCCGCCTACGACTGGCTTAGGCACTGTTATTGCTCTAGTTCTAATCATCCTGCGAAATAGAATGAAGAGAGTCAGATACCAATTTGTATCACCTAGATACCAATTGGATTCAGGTAATAACACGAAAGAAATAAATAAGAGAGTTTTCCTAAGGTCCTATAGCCTCTCGAAGAAAAGTAAAGGCATCCCGTTACTGTTCCATGAGACTCTACTAGACTTGTCCTTACGTGATGAGATTGCTGAACCTAAAGCTCTGATACCAAGTTTTTCACGACCTAAAATGGGTCGTGAGTGGCACCCACACTTATCCTCCTAAACGGGTCGTGAGTGGCATCCATACTTACCCTCCTAGGTGGGCGAACCAACATATAAATCCTAATTGATACTAACGGTTCAACTTATAAAATATGATAATAATCGAGAGGTTAAACTCATAAGGCAGAATTAACCGAAAATTACTAAGTTTATTACTTAATGTTCCTCAAAATCTGAAAGTCATCACATCAAGGACACTAATATCAAAATACCAAGTCTAAGGATATCAACTCCAAAATGGAAAAAAACAAGTGGTTTATGTCCGAAAGCTTAGGACACTATGACAAGACTAATAGGATCCAACAGGATCTAGAGAAATAGCTCACCGTGGACCCTGATGTGTTGCAGACTAACTAGAGTTGAGGGTGAGTCGAAGTCGGTGGCACACTCGCTACACTCCACAAAATAAAACAAGAAAAGTACAAGTAGGGGTCAGTACGGGCAACATGTACTAAGTAGATATCATCAACCGATTCAAGATAGTAATCAATATGCATAAAATAAAAGTAGGAATCAACCATAGCACTTAACAGGGAGCAACAACAGGGACAAGTACACAACTATTCAACGATAGCAATGATACACATGAGGATTCAAGCCTCCATATCACATTTCTTTTGAGAGATAGGTTCTTTGAATTTGAGTATAGTAAATTATTTTAAGAAGTTTTTCCTTATTATTATTGTGTCGATACGTGACACCTGATCCTATAATATATGTATCGGAATGTGACACCCGATCCTATAATATATATGTGTCGGAACGTGACACCCGATCAAATATATATAATTCATTATTCTTTATCATTACTTCTCACTTCGTTACTAAGGTTTCGACAAGCCTTCCTTATTCAAGGCATAACCGTGAGAGATCAAGTTCAAGATTATAGGTTTCATGATTTTGGGATTGCAAACCAATCACAACAATACATCAGTCAACCGAACCACAACAATTAAATGCATGAGAAATATCACAACTTTACTGAATGACTATCAATTGCTATTAAGAATCTCTCTATCAGATAGAACAAATCATAACCTACCTCGATTGAAGAAACGAAGTCAAGCAACCTAGTTCACTACTGCTTTTCCTTTCATCAATATCTCTGAACATTTCAAATCTATGAAACATATAATATTCATAAGCAAACAAGTTCATAGATACCCATATTCCTATATGTCTAGACTAAACCTCTAAAACTCACCCATTCTATAATTAAAATTCCCAAATCTCAAGTTCAAGTTAAATCTTAACTCCTCCAAATGACATGACTTTAATAATATAAATATAATACAATACAGTTATTGTCTTATCTTAGTATATTAAACTCTCCAAATGTTAAAGACATAATAGGAAGAATTCCTATAATTAAAAATCAAGAAAGTGCCCAGTACATTTACTTTAGAAAAAAGTATTCAAAAACTTAGCTTCCTGCAATTCCATTTCATATATCCTAAATTAATGCATGTTTCCCATTGATAAATTTCTCAAGTGCCACCCATCACTATCTTACATAACATTCAATATGAAAAGAAAGAGAATAGGAGGCAACACCTTGAAACCTCTATTCTAATTTCTCTCTTTCACCCACCTATCCAGTAACGATATACCTAATTATATCCTTTTATCTCATCAATGATCACACGATAGAATTTAACCTCAATGTTCAACCGACACCCATTGCAACTCCTTTCATTCCACATCCATCAATCTATTAATTAAAAACAAAAACTAATCATAATCCTATGAAACTGTTCAAGTTAAAGAGGAAAAATCTTACGCATTGTTCTCCTCCGTTCGGTGCCTCCTCATCTTTTTTTTTTCTTGGCTCTCTGTTGCACCTCTCTGATTCTCTTTAATAGGGCTGCTGCACGCAGCCCTTTCTCCTTATTTTTAATAATAATTATTTATTTGTTTGCTTATTTTATATATTTAAAATGATAAATCCTATTAATCTACTTTTAATAAATATGAAATAACTAGTATAGGATATTAACTAAATTATTACTTTAATCCACCAACTAAATTAATTATCTAAAATTATTCCCCAACTAAATAATGAAAATTATTAAATAGTCCAAAATGTCCCATTAAATTTCACGAGATAAATATTTATTAATATACAAAACCCTATATCTCAAAACGACTTAACGGATCGTTACAATATGTTTTACAAGATGGAAGCATGAGGCGAGACGTAAGCCCCGAGACACAAGATGTAAATCTCATGGATCTAAAAAGCGTACATTTTATGTATATTCAATTTTATAATTTTATTACAAAAGAATAAGCATATCGTAAAACTTTCAATGATTTTACAAATAAATTTTAATAAATAACCAATAATATAGAACAAAGTTGTTATTATTACTTGAGAAAGATATTAATGAACAATAATATAGAAAAAAATATTTTAAATACTATTTGAGAAAGGTAACAACTAACAACACACACAAAAAATGATAATAACCAAAATAAACTTTAAAATGAAATCATCATACATCTTCATATTCACTATTACTATTACTCCTTTCATATTCTCAAAAAGTTGTTCCATCGTTCCAACTATTGAGTTGCTAAATTCAAAATAAGAACTTTAATTAACATATAACTCTTATGTTAAATTTCAACATAAAGTACATAAATATGATTAAAAAAATAAATTTATAGTTTTATTCAACTTTAATTTTAAAAATCAAATTACTAATAAAATCATGCTAGTGAAAAAATAAATATAAAGGATAATATGCAAAATTTTCATGAAATCACATGAAGTAAAGATTGAGAATGAAAATGAAATGAAAAATAAATATTATAAAATAAATATAATTTTAGAAAATATTAAAATAATAAAAATAAAAAATAAAATAATAGGAATTAAAAATAAACTAAAATTAAAAAAGAGGAAGAAAAATAAAAGAAATAAATTAAAAAGTAACAAACTTTTAATTAGCTATTTAATCACCAATAACTTTTTTTTTAATGAAGAAATTGAAATTTTATTCATAAACAATGTGAATACAACTCTATCTATCCTTTGATCCTTCTTTCTGAATTTCTCTTTAATTTGAGGACCATTGATGATTTATTTCTCAAATAAAGATGTTGATTTGGACTTGATGGCCCTCGTGATTCAATGGCCTTTAGTGGTATATTTCTCGAACTAATTGGATGATTTGAGCTTGATCTCCATAAAAAGGATTTTATAAATCTTCTTGACTATTTGGTTGTCAAGAAGAGTTCAGACATATTTTTTTCTTTTCTCTGTGAATATTTCATGAATCTATGAAAATTTTGAGATTAATTATCAGTAATTCACAATATTCTCTGGTGAATTGAAAAGAATAATTAAATTTAATTAATCAACTAATTATTTATTCAATCAAATGAATAAAATAATTTAATTATACTCAATCACACCAAATTTAATTACCAGGCTTTCCAACTAAGATCTTAAGTGAAACATTCACATTGAATTGAAAGAAAAGATGTGGAGTAGATGATTGGAAATTGTAGTGCTCTACAGCTTAGAAAACTAGGGCGGAAATTCACTATTTAAAAATTTAAAGTTTGGCTTTGACCTATATTTTTTCTTGTGTATCAATCACTGTATTTTGAAAAATAGAAACATTACTACTTTATAGTCTAGCATCCAATTAAGTATATTATTTAGCCTTTTTATAGCATGAATACCAATAAATAATTGGTTATTCACTAAAATATGAATTTGCTTTGTTAGATAATGGATGTGATAAAAAAAGAACAACAAAATTATATACTCCCCTTTGTCATGGACTCCGAGCTTCGTTAGGACTTCCGTGCGATACTTGTCAATTTGCTCACTAGTAACGGACCGTCACACCTTGTTTCCAAAAGAATAACTTATTTTTTTTATTTTAGTCTGTTTAAAAAGAATACTTACAGACTTTCCAAAACAATAACCTACTTTTTATTTTCCCTTCTTTTTTGGTAATATTTTAATCTTAACTTTCCACGTGATATGTTTAAAGTCACAAAATTAAATGAAATTTTGATACATTTGACATAACATTAATTTACAGCTATAAAGGTCGAACGGATGACTTGGTCAATCATAAAGAGTAGGCAATGGAAAGCAATGTCGGAACTTAAAGAAACAATTAGTCATATAGTGTAGGGCCTCACTGACTTGAAATAGTGGTTCTATTATAGACTACCCATTTTAATTCATGTTCTTCAAATCATCAAATATATTCCATAAACAATGCTCTGGAATCATGTTTCTGGAATAATAATAAATATTACAACTAGTAATAAACAATGGAATTAAGTTATTTTGTCTTATTGTTGCTGATTTTACATCGATGTGATGCAAGGAGTATCATCGATGTAAGGAGTGAATTAATTGACAATGGGGAAACACTCGTATCTGCTGGAGAAAGTTTCGAAATGGGATTCTTTTCTGATGATTCTGGGTTAAACAGATATGTAGGCATATGGTATTACAAGTTGAGTCCTCGAACAGTTGTATGGGTTGCTAATGGGAACAATCCGATTCGATATTCAAGAGAAAGGAAGGAGAATATTTCGGTAGTCGTTGAAGATGGTAATCTTAAAGTGTGGAATGCAGATAGTAAATACACTTACTTCTCCACACAATTAGGTAATGCTTCTAACAGGAAAGTAGAGTTGTTGGATCCAGGGAACTTGGTTTTGATTGATGAATCAGGAGGTATAATATGGCAGAGTTTTCTGAATCCAACTAATACTTTCCTTCCTGGAATGGAAATGGATAGTACTAGTTTGAAGTTGACTGATTCGATAAGCGGTAACTACACATTCCAATTAGATCAATCGAGCGACAAGAAATATGTTATTCTTTCAAAGCAGGGCGGAATTCGCTGGAAAGGGTCTGCAAAATTAGCTACTTCTGGACAGTTAAGTTTTGGTGAGATGCCTGATTATGTCGCCAACATGTTATCTAATAGTTCGACAGGAACATTGACTAAGCATAGGCTCCTAATGAACTCATCTGGGGAAATTCAATTCTACAGCTGGGATAAGGAGATCAGTGGATGGTCTATGATGTGGTCAGCGCCAAAAGATACATGTGATGTGTATAAGTATTGCGGAAAGTTTAGCATTTGTAACAGCAAACGCGAGCCAGTATGCAAATGTTTGCCCGGGTTTGAGTCCGATTCTGCTGAAAATTTAAAAGCAGGAGGATTTTCAGGTGGTTGTTCGCGGATGTCAGTTAGCTCTTGCAATACAGACAATGTAGAAGCACTTGACACATTCTTGGATCTGAGATTAATGAAATTTGGGAGTCCAGACCAGTTATTTCATAAGATTAATGCCCGTGAGGACTGCAGGAGATTTTGTTTAGGCAACTGCACGTGCCAGGCCTATACTTACGATGATTCTGGATGCTGGATTTGGTTCTCTAGTCTCAAGAATCTCCAGGAGAACTACACTGGTGGCTTCAACCTCTCTGTCCGTGTCAGCATTTCCGATATAGGTATTTTCTTTTTCAATTCAACTTATGTACACAGACAGTTTAAATATGAATAGTTAACTAATGTGTGACCACAAATAGTACAGTAATTTAATTTTCGCGCTTTGCAGAAGCAACAAGGAGAAATTGCAAGCCTTGTGGCACAAACTTAGTACCCTATCCATTAAGCAGTGGACCATATTGTGGTGACCCATTATATTATAGTTTCTCATGTAATGATTTATCCGGTCAGGTAACCTTCCACACATCGAATGGAAACTATACTGTCATTAATTTTGATAACCATAACAAAACATTTGTTATAGAAGCAGTCCATAAAGAATCCACTGGTAATTGTGATGATAAAGGGCTGGTGACAGGACGTTCTTTGTTCAACCAGTCATCACCTTTTAACGTGACAAGCTGGTGTTACAATCCCGAAAAGGATCTCACTTCAGAACCTTTAAGTCGAGGGAAAGATTTAATATTGATCAGTTGGAAACCACCATTGGAGCCAATTTGCACTACTTCAGAAGATTGCAATGATTGGCCAAATTCTACTTGCAATATAACAAAACAAGGAGAAAGAAGATGTATATGCCAAACTGGTTACAAATGGGATGGCTTGATTTTAAATTGTTCCTTGAGCTCAGGTATGGATCAATGTTAGTTACTACAAGTGATTTTCTTGCCAACAGTTCAATGTTACCTTTTTCTATGTTCTCAATATGACCTTTTATATGACTAACACATGTTTTCTTTCTTAAATTTGTGTCAAAATTTGGAACACAAGGACTATTTATCACGAACCCAGCATTCTCGCGGAATCAGAGAACTCTTGTTATTTCCATATCTGTTGTTCTTGGCATTATAATTTTGTGCAGCATTAGTTATATAATTTACCTGAACAGTAGAGTGGCAAAAAGAAAAGGTAACGATCGAGAAATCTCATGTGGATTTTCTCAATTCCAGCCTTTGGAGATAGATCATGTCTAAGTTCCTAACTAATTACTCAAGTGGTATGATTTTAGAAGCCAGAGATATTGTTTTGGGGCATCCTGCAGAGCATTTGCCTCGTAGAGAAAGCTTCAGCGAAGATTTAATCACTGCAGATGATAAGAAACATATTGATGTCCCATTTTTCAGCTTGAATAGCATACTAGTAGCTACAGATAACTTCTCGAGTGCAGCTAAGCTCGGGCAAGGTGGATTTGGACCTGTTTACAAGGTTTGGTCACTTTCTTTTGCCTGACTTCTGTTCTTTGGTTGATATACAATTTGGATCTATTTATTTTCGTTAAACAATGATTCTGAAAAAAATTATGCATACAGGGTAAGTTTCTCCAAGGTGCAGACTTGGCGGTGAAAAGGTTGTCAAATCATTCCAGCCAAGGTGTTGAAGAATTTAAAACTGAAGTAATGTTAATTGCCAAACTGCAGCACAGAAATTTAGTCAGGCTTGTAGGATATTGTGTTGAGGCAAATGAAAAGATCTTACTATATGAATATATGGCTAACAAAAGCTTGGATACATTTATATTTGGTCAGTATACTCCACTCCCTTCCTCAAAACTCATCGCAGCGTTTTATGCAAATAGACGGTTTATTGTCTATTTGGACAATAGACAATAAATTCTTTCGATTTATTTCTCTAAACTTAAACTTGTAAACTTGCAAATAGATCATACATTCAGCCGATTATTGGACTGGAGGATTCGTTTCGAAATTATATTGGGTATCGCTCGAGGGCTTCTTTATCTTCACCAAGACTCAAGGCTAAGGATTATTCATAGAGATCTTAAGACAAGCAACATATTGTTAGATGATGAAATGAATGCAAAAATATCAGATTTTGGCTTGGCAAGGATTATTGAAGGCAAATGCACAGAAGCTAATACAACTAGAGTTGTTGGAACTTAGTAAGTCTCCGAGTACTGTTTTTAGCTTTGATCATATGGAGAGCAAACACACACACACATAGAGGCAGAGACATCTAAAATTTGGTCTGATTTCACTAAATATAAGCTTCTTTTGATGTCTCATTGTATGGAACATTAAAAAACAGTGGCTATATGTCACCCGAGTATGCCTTGGAAGGACTCTATTCAATCAAGTCCGATGTATTTGCCTTTGGAGTGGTAGTGCTTGAAATAATAAGTGGGAAGAGAAACATGGAGTTTTTTGAAGATGTAAACCTCACTGGTTATGTAAGTACCCAAAACTTCCCTCAATTAATTTGTCATTTTGTTAAACGGTTTCATTAACTCGAAAATAATAATCACAGGTATGGAGACTGTGGATTAAAGACAGGGCACTAGACATGGTGGACCAAACTATTGTTGATACGTCTGAGGAAAAGGAATTGATAAAATGCATAAGCGTGGCACTTCTATGTGTGCAAGAAGATCCAGGTGATCGTCCTACCATGTCAAATGTAGTTCTTATGCTTGGCGGTGAAAGCATGACTCTTCCAAGACCAAATCAACCACATTTTATCTCAAGAAGAAGTGCTTCAAGTACATCTTCTTCCTCTTCTAAGCTCTACAGCACTTTCAACAAGGAGTTGATGATAACTCATGAAGGAGAATAAGACCGATACATAGAGATGTAAATGCATGATGAATAACTCAACAGAATTTCAAAATCATCTATATCTTTCCTTTTAACTCAATAGTGAATCTTCCTGTTAACTGTTTTGGCACACAGAATAACCCATTGTATCTTCCAACAAGTGACGACAAGTCACTAGAATTCAAAGTTATATTCATTGACTGATCAGCATTTTTTCCATAGTTGTTGATGTAAGATTAGCCTGGAACAATATATATCACACTTTTAGTGTCTTAAAAACATTTTCCCTGATGTCATCCAAGGTTATATGCATTGTTGCTTTCTACCAAATGTGGGAGCCGAACCCATTTGTAATATTATCTGCTTTAAGTCTAGATGTACACGACTTTAAAACACATTAGAAGGATCTAAGCTGTCTCTTTTATATGACTAGCATCTCCATTCTGTTTTGTCAACAAATTTCTACAAGTTAGAAAGTATAAAATCGTTGTTCCTTCTTTAGTATGTGCAAAGACTTTTCAAGTTGGACTTTAATGGCAACAATGCTGTGTTCCCACCTTCGTGAGTAAATGTTTCAATGAGGGTCGAGTTACCCTTTCCAATCCATCGTCAGCTCTTTCCCACTAATTAACCAAGTCAACGTTGCTTCTTTTTTCCTTCCATCCATTCCCCTTTGAAGATTGAAAACAAAATAGTGATGATTAACTGTACTAAATATCATCTCCATCAGTTGATTTGACTTGGTGATTAAGAAAAAAAACCTTTGTTACTTGTGGTATAAAACAATCCTTAAATATTTGTATGATTATATAAATAATTTTATTGAGGATAAAAAATAAAATTTAAAGTTAAATTGTTTCTAATTATAGTAAATTAATATTTTAGCACGGACAAAAAAAAAATGATATCACATATTATTTACGACTGAGTAGATAACCCTTATTTTTTTTTTCCTCAATATTTTCCCCTGTACTAAACGCTCTTACCCATTAGAGCTGCATTGGATGCTACAAAGTGGAAAGAGAGGGGACCTCAAATTATAAAAATTCTAATATAATAAGAAAATTGATACACATTGATGAATGGAAGAAATCTCACATCGGTGAAGTAGGAGACCCTGGGCTCCTTAGAAGATTTCTGTATAGTTAACTTGAGTTAGATGCAAAATACATTTCTTTGCATTCTATCATAGAAGTAACCATCTCAATTGGGCGAAAAGGAGATGAGATCCTTGTTATAATCTTCCAGGTCCCAGACGCCTATTTTGACATGGTCTCCTTATTTCATATAAAGCACACCGGAATTACGAAAACTGCATGCTTTTTGACTTTAGACTGTTAGACAAGTCTGCGCTGAATCTGATCAAACAAAAAACAGAACCTAACCACGACTAGCAACATGATGCTCCGTGATCAAATTTGGTGCAGCCATGGAACTGCAACATTATTCGTTTCTCTTACTTTTTGTGATCTTTACATGTTTATCTATCAGCATCCATCAATCTCTTGGAGTTGATATGATCTCAGTAAATCACTCTCTTTCTGGAAACCGAAGTATTGTTTCTTCAGGTGAAAACTTTGAATTAGGATTCTTCAAGCCAAGTAATTTGCAAAAGTATTACTATCTTGGCATAAGGTATATGAATTTAATTCCACAAACAATAGTATGGGTAGCAAATAGGGAGAAGCCACTTTCTGCAACTGATATGGATTCAGTGGAATTGAAAGTTTTAGATGGCAATTTAGTGCTCATCACTGAATCCAAAAACTTGGTCTGGTCCACAAATATCAGCAACACAAATAGTTCAAATACTCTAGTGGCAATTCTTTCTGATGATGGTGATTTGATTTTGAGTGATGGATCAAATTCAACTCCACCACTTTGGGAAAGCTTCGATCATCCGACTGATACATGGTTACCGAATGCTAAGGTGAAGTATGACAAACGTACTAATACAACAAAAATTCTTACTTCTTGGAAGAACTCAGAGGATCCTTCTCCGGGGATTTTTTCCGTGGAGATGGATCAGAGCAATAGGCAGTTCTTGATAAAGTGGAACAGGACCAGGACGTACTCAGCTACTGGATCTTGGAATGGACATACTTTCAGCGATATGCCTGAGATGAGTTTGAATTCTGACAGATACAAGTTTACATATGTTGATAATGAAAATGAGAGCTATTTTACGTATTCCCTCCGTAACTCTTCCAAAATCAGATTAACACTAGATGTCTCAGGGCAAATCAGGCATCTCATTTGGGCAGAAAATTTAAAGGAATGGCAAATTTTTACATCTCAACCAAGACAACCCTGCGAGGTGTATGCTAGTTGTGGTGCTTTTAGCATTTGCAATAAGGAGTCCGCGACCTTCTGTAATTGCTTGACTGGTTTCACACCTAGATCTGATACAGAGTGGGACTTGAATGATCATTCTGGTGGCTGTGTAAGTGAGAAACGCATGCAGTGTGGTGATGGTAAAATGAAGGGCGGGTTTTTGATGAATTCCAATGTGACATTGCCTGAATATTCTATAACTGTTCCGGCTTCTAGTGCTGAGGAATGCCGTTCTTCTTGCTTGAGTAACTGTTCCTCATGTAATGCATATGCTTATGATAATAATGTGTGTTCAATTTGGAATGTATTTTTGAATCTGAAGCAACTTGCACCAGAAGATGGTAGTGGAAGTGTGATATATACCAGACTATCTCACGAAGCACTCGGTGAAGGTAAGTTAATAGTCAGGACTTGTCTGTTTTTCATTGCCTGATGTATAGGCTTAAGTTGACAGGCCTAGGCATGAGGGGTCTTAAGTTCCCACATGAAGCTTGGACAATCATCACGTCATGAAGCTAGCTTTTAGGCTTAAATAAGGGACAAAATTATATTTCTTATCACAGATTCATTGTGATGAATTTATGGACCCCATGGTAAATCTTATGTTTCTTCTTCTCTGTCACCAGATGCAAAATCAGGGAAACTTTCCCTGAAGCTTAAAGTTATCATATCTGGCGTGGTAGCCGTTTCAGTTCTACTTTTATGTAGCTTTAGCTACATTTATTATAGAAGAATGATGGCAAAGAGAATAGGTACTTGTGTTGCTATTACTTTCTCTGGAACAGTTGTTATACCTCTACCAGAAAAAATTTCTCCTTCCCTTTTTTTTCGAATCAGATCCAGAGATATATATCAAAAGGCTGCTCTTGTTTTCTGATCTTAGCAAGCCAACAAAGCACAGGAGGCAATCCAGTGCCACATTGGTTCAACAGAGAAAAGGACGCACAAAACCTGATTAACGAAAATGATAAGCAAGACATCGCCGTTCCCTTCTTTTGTTTGGAAAGCGTAGTAGCCGCCACAGATAATTTCTCAGATGTAAATAAGCTTGGACAAGGAGGTTTTGGTCCTGTTTATAAGGTTAGCACTAATTTTTCACTTCAACAGTTCTACTTTATGTAGTCATTTCATTGCATCCTAGTTTACACATCGAAAATTTTTCAGGGTATATTTTCAGATGGACAAGAAATTGCTGTGAAAAGGCTAGCAAGCCAATCTAGACAAGGCATTGATGAATTCAGGAACGAAGTCATACTGATTTCCAAACTTCAACATAGAAATCTAGTCAGACTTTTAGGATACTGTATCACAGGATACGAACAGATTCTGCTTTACGAGTATATGTCAAACAAAAGTCTAGACACCTTCATATTTGGTTAGTATATATCTGAAACTTACCTTATTTCTTACTCTCTCTATTTGCTTGATCGATGTTGCTAAATTTTCTCCATGGTTACCAAAAAAGATCCAACACATAGCAAGTCATTGAAATGGAAAAGGAGATTTGAGATCATATTAGGAATTTCTCGAGGGCTTCTCTATCTTCATGAAGACTCAAGGCTCAGAATTATTCATAGAGATCTGAAAACAAGTAACATTCTTTTGGATCATGAAATGAACCCAAAAATATCAGACTTTGGCTTGGCAAGAATAGTTGAAGAAAAAACAACAGAAGGAAATACCAAAAAAGTGGTTGGATCTTAGTAAGTAATAAAAAATGACAATGTTATAGACTTTGCTTAATTACATCGCACAGCTAACTCGTGATAATTCCATCATTTTTTGGTTGATTTAGCGGATATATGTCTCCTGAATATGCATTGGAGGGGGTATTCTCGATTAAGTCAGACGTCTTCAGCTTAGGAGTAGTTATTCTGGAGATAATAACCGGAAGGAGAAATACAGGATTTTATCAATCTAAAGAAGCTTCAAACCTTTTGGTCCATGTGAGTGCCATAAGTACTTTTCTGAAGCCAAAAAATGAAACACTTCTAGTTAGTCTTTTCCAATTTCATTATTCTAAATCATCATGTCACAGGCATGGAATTACTGGAAAGAAAAAAGGGCGCTACATTTGCTGGATCATTCAGTGCTTGAATCATGCAATCCGAAAGAAGCAATGAAGTGCATAAACGTGGGGCTGTTATGTGTTCAAGAAGATCCAGGCGATCGTCCGACCATGTCAAATGTTGTGATGATGCTTCGTAGTGAAAGTACATCTCTTCCAAAACCAAATAAACCAGCTTTTGTGTCAAGGAGAAATGTTTCTAATTCGTCGTCTGTTTCATCTGGTAAACCACATAGCTTCTCCATAATTGAGTTGACAATCACAGAGGAAGAAGGCCGATAGGGCGATGAATTCACTAGTTTTTCAAATGCATTTAAACCTTATATTTTCCACATGAAATTATTTTTTCACTACAAGGGTCTATTCAGTATTGTACGTAGTCATACTTTGCATTGATAGGTGACAACTACATCCTAATGGAACGAATGTCTGAGAAAAGTTGAACCTAAAAGAAAGGCCTCATGGGACATGAAGGTGAAGATGGATCTGTATTAGTATCATGATGTTGAGAATTATGAGGTTCTTGCTGACGAAACTCCCAAAATGAAGATTAGGAAATATGAGCGGATTATGAGGTTATTTTCAGGACTTAATACTATATATCAACTAATATTTATTATTAAATTCTCTTATTAATCATTATATTTCTTAACGAGCGTGCAAAGTCTAAAGTTGATGTAGAAAAAATTAACTGAAAAAGTATAATCAAAATTAAAATCTCTTTTGAAAATATACTCTTTAACACTCATATTTACTAAAGAGATAGCATGATCTGGCCACTTCATATTCTCGTGCTTAATAAACCGATCTCTTCCATCACATCCCAAAGCCATTTTTCTCAAACAACCTCCATTCCATTTCCCATTTTCCCAATCTGTCGATAATTTAGGTTCAAATCCGGTTAAACATCTGCATAATCCATCTGACTTGATCC
>JAOTQR010000097.1:18334480-18349722 GCA_025774065.1 Solanum ossicruentum | reverse complement strand
GGCGACGAGCTCGACGAAGCTTCGACACCACCAAAGATACGAATTTCTCTGCTTCGAACAAGAACTCTGACGAGTTTCTGGGAATCGACGTGAGGTTTTTGAAACAAAAATAATTAAAACCAGGTAGTTTTTGCTAGGTTTTTTGAGGTTGAGAACCGCTTATGGATTTCGATGGCTGCCTCAATTTTCCTCCCTGTCCACCGCTTATTCACCCCTCCTTTCAACTAAAGAAGATGAGGGATTAAATAGGGCACCATTTCAGCCTCCAACGGATTGATTTTGAATTTGAAGGAAAGGGTATGCATGACCGACGGTGGATTGTAGGGAAAGTGACCATTGGGTCGTCGGGGAGGGGTGCGGCGTGATTTCTGGTTTTCTTTTTTTATTATTTTTTGGTTTTCTGGTTTTTTGAGGGTTTTTGGGCTTTTGAAAGGGGAAAGTGAAATGAAGAAGAAGAAGGAGTAATAGAGAAATTGGGGGCGCGTGGCCCCCACGCGCTGTGTTTTTTTTTTTGTTGAAAATAATGGTTCAAAAATCATAAAAAATAAAACAAAGCTCGATGACTAATTTGACATCGCGGAAGGTAAAAATTGGGTGTCAACAGTCACGTCCATATCGATTAATTTATTGTTTACTCAATGTTGAGTTTTTATCTTATATTGTCCACGTTTTTGATGTCAATCTTGAAGTGTGATGGTGTTTATTTTTCCATATCAACTTTTGATATTTATTTGATTTCCAAAGAAAAATGAAAGAATGACCAACTCATACAAATTACTGATCCAGATTGGATAAGTTTATTTCTTTTGATTTATGAGTCAAATATTGTAAGTTAGGATTTTATTTTATTAATCTTTTTTATGTAGATATAATGCTTATAAGCATTTTTTCAATTTATCCAAAGCATTCCAAAACTATTTTAAATTAAAAAGTATCTAAAATAGGCTATAAACCTACTGTGCATATTATCCATGAGATCCATTAATTAACGTGCATATTATCCAACAAGATCCATTTCTTTAGGCATTGTTGCTTCTAATTATGATTATGCATGTAGGTTAATTAGTTTATAATCTAAGATACTTACATTATCCTGATAAGCAATATTAATTAGTACTCTAACAGAATTAATTTCTTGAGATTGCTAGTAAAAGACAGCTAGAAATAAGAATTAAAGGATTGTTGATTAAATTTGGGGGCTAAGGAAAACTATGGCGTTAACTATACATAATTTGAGCAACGGACTTATTCCTGGAGAAGGGCATGACGTGGTAATACGGTATCTAAAGTTTTAGTTCGATAATTTTAATTTTTAAAAATATCATATTGTTGCTATACTAAATTAATTTAGCGTGAAACATAATATATATCTTAAGGGGTTTACTTTATTTTATAAGAAAATGAAACATAACATATATGGGAAAAAAAAGGATTGTTAATTTCAAAGGTATAAGTGAATCAAAAAAGTGAATGAAAGATATTTTGGGATCCAAAAGTAGATGAGGAATATTTCAAGCCCAATAAATGAATGAAGAATATTTTTATACCAGACTCTTTTTCGCTAAAACAAAAGAGTTATAGTAATTTTTAATAGATATTAGAATAGACGTCGCAAAGAGATTATTTTCTTGTATTATTATGTGTGTTTAATAAAAGATATATATGGATCATTGACTTGGGGTTTGGCATTATCAATTTATCATGACCCTTTTCAAAATTTATCCTTTAATATTCATGTTATAAATGCTAGACAAAACATTATCACATTATATATATAAAGAGAGAGCACTTCCTTTTGTCTCATACATGACATCTTTTTTTTTTTTTTGTCTGATCAAAAAATAATATTATTTTATTTTAATTAAAAATAATTTAATCTTGAAACTTTTTTTATTCTTAATAAAATGATTCTCGATCACATAAATATTCAAGAATAATTTTAAATCATAAATTTCAATCTTTTTTTAAATAATGTGCCAAATTTAAAAATATTATGTAAAGGAAATTGGAGAGAGTAATATTAATTGCAAGTTTCCTTTTGTTACTACGGTGTGGGGCGTCAGCAATTGCCTCTCCCACAAAGAAAGATTGATCTATAAAAAGTAAAATAAGAAAAAGAAATATGGATATTGTATTTAGTCAAATAATCATTATCATAAATGGGATTGGGTAAAGCACTATTTAGAACCTAAATTAAAACAAGATATAGTAGTACTTAAATTATAATATAATGTGATATGCATGAATGTAACAAAGGAAGTGAGAGAAGAATTTTTGGGTAAGTTTGGTAGAGGTTTCCTGGAGATTCCTTTTCCAAAGTTCCCTTGCAACCCAACAATATTCACACCTATCATGTGACTCCACTTAGCAAATTAACAATTCCCTGCCTACCAAGACAGACAAATCTCTTTTTTTCTTTAGCAACTTTTTTAATTTTAATTTTTTACTTAACATGTGTTTATGATTATAAAATTAAAAATTTTATATCGATTAAAATTAGATAAATTATAATGAGGGAGTACAATATTAGGAGAAAATAGTCTACGAGGCGATGCAGTGGTTTGGGCTTGAACTTTACATGTTGGAGGTTTCAAATTCAAAATCTCTTATCAGCAAAAGTAAGGAGTTTGCCTTTTGGATCGAATTTGTCGTACCAGACTTGTCTAGTATGAGTTATCTTTCCTATGTGATTTGTAAATTATCGCATAAGAATATAGCTTTATCCTGTGCGCATTCAAAGAGTAGCGACCGCATGTTATTAAAAATATTAGTAAAAAATATTAAGGGGTTGTTTGATGTAAGGTATACGTTATAATAATATTGAGATAAAATATAGGATTATTTTATTCTATATTTTATTAGAGGTATAAGGTATCTTTGAACTATTTATCTTAATATTTTGTTTTAATAATGAAATAAATTATCTCATATATATAATGAATAATCTAATTTAAATAAATTTATTTTGAAATTAATTATAATGAAATAACATGTTGTGAACCAAATGAGCCTAAAGATTCTACAATATTTCTCCTAGCAGTATGGAGCAGGTCAAAGGGGGACCATGGAAAAATAAAAAATAGTCCATGTGTGAAATGACTGTAATTGCCCTTGTGAGAGTGACAGGCTGACAGGTTTCTTATGAGAAACAGAGAGGCAATTGCATTCTGCAAGAACCCAAGCCGACCAGCAATTAAATGTCTGTGATTTGGTTGTCATCCATAGCTGACCCCCCTAGTCTTCCTCTTTCCAAGAATTAACCAACCCCTTTATTTCCCCCAATATATTAGGGAAGAAGATCATCATATTGTCCCCAATTGAAGAGGAAAAAGGTTTCAATTTTCAAGAAAATAATGGCTGGTACAAAATCGAATGATTTTCAAGATATGTTGCCTATGATGGCAGATAAGCTTGGTGGGGATGGTTTAATTAGAGAGCTGTGTAATGGGTTTAGACTATTGATGGATAGGGAAAGAGGGGTGATAACTTTTGAGAGTTTGAAGAAGAACTCAGCACTTCTTGGATTGCAAAATTTGAGAGATGATGAGTTGATGAGCATGCTGAGAGAAGGGGATTTGAATGGAGATGGTGCTCTTGATCAGATGGAATTTTGTGTGCTTATGTTCAGATTGAGTCCTGAATTGATGAAAGAATCTGAAGATTTGCTTGAAATTGCTCTTCAAGCCTAATTCAGCTACCTCATTTTTTTGATTTGATGCAACTCATTTGAGACTTTGGGGAAAGGGAAAATTATTTGTCTTAGTTTTTTCTTTCTTGAATATTGACTTGTTTCATGTTGAAATTTGCAAGGAAAAATTGTAATAGCAACAAGAATTGGGAATTTGATTTCTTACAACAAATATACATATTCTTTGTAATTTTTATTTTTGAATTTTCTTCTTCAGGATTCATTTTTCCAGTTGTTTATAATCATATCTGCGTATGATGCGATGAATAGTGGGCATGTCGTAAGTCATAGAAGCAAGAGTATCAACGGGATCGGTAATAAGTCGTTCGACATGAGGTATAAATATAATGATCGATGTAGAATTATTTTTATCATATATTTAATCGAAGATATTAGTAGTTCTTGGATCGTTTATTTCAACAACAATTATATCATAATGATGAAATAAATTAAATGGTGAAATATTTTATTTCAAATATTTAATCTGATATAACTTATTTCCAACTAAAGAAGCCCTTAGGATGAGGCTTAGTGGCTCCAATTCAAGGCGTGGCTGACCTTGATGGCTCGAATTTAGGTTGATCTTCGATACTTTAATCGTGAACACTATTTTTCACATACAAATTTGTAATAAAAGATTAAATTTTTTGCACCTACTAGCAAAAGTGCAAGTTGAATGGGAAATTGATTATTTTCTCAAAATTGGCCGAGTGGGTCAAGCTAGATCTAAGAAAAACTTTTGGAAAAAAAATAAAGAGAAATCATTTAAAGTGAATATAGAATTTTTACATACTTGCAAATTAATTGAACTTCAGCATTTTTAGCACATAAAAGTCAAGAATGGGCTGTATGTCAATGTTGAATTAAAAGTGCTAGTTCAATGTGTATTTCTAATATAATACTTATTCTGTCTATCTTTATTTATCTCTTTTTAACTTGACACATGAATTAAAAAGTAATAAATGATAGGCATAATTTTATCAAATTATCCTTTGAATATAATAATTTGAATATAATAAATTCAATATCGTGAAAAATGTACTATGAAAATATTTATAATTAATGATAAATATAAAGTAGAGATTAAGGCTAAAATTATTTTTTGATTTATTAGACAAATAAAAATGGACGAATAGATTAATTTCCCTAAGAATTCCCAAAACTTTTTTCCCACGTGGACATATTATGTTCAAACAGCAGCTAGGGGCTGTGAGCTTTCACAACTTTTTTCTTCTTTAACAAAAATAATATTTGATTCTAAATGTACCAATCACGTGGATGTTTATTTAATCATGGGATAACATATCACATAAATTAACCATGTTTACAGCTAGATTAGTACTTATCCATCCCCTGATTAGTAGGATTCAAGTTACTAATTTTTTATCGCACAGTAGTGTAGACTTAGCTGTACTGTTTGTTGGTCCTAAGGATCAACAACAATTTATGTGACATATTTATTCTTTTTAATTTGTTTTATAAAAGTACTCTTTCTTTTTCTATAATTATAAATAAAATGAGAATTTTTTATAAATAATCTAGACTTAAAATTTAATATAGTTAAACAGCTATATTTTACATATTACATGGCATAATTGTGACCTGGAGGGAAGGAGAGAGGCGAGCAAGATCAAGAGAGGGAGGAGAGAGGCGTATTGTATATGTATATTTATCAAATTGTATGTGTATATCTGTCAGATAATTGTATATGTGTAACTAATATACACATGTATTTGTATATCTAACAAGGGAGATTAGAAGAGAGGCAAGCGAGGTCGAGAGAGAGAGGAGAAAGACGAACGAGAGAGGGTAGAGAGGCGAATTATATATGTCTATTTGTCAAAATAATTGTACAGATGCAGCTATATACATATGTAATTGTATGCCTGACATGAAATTGCAGAGAGACGGGAGAGAGGCGAGAGAGAGGAAGAGAGAAGAGAAAAAATAGCAATAAAACCTAACTATAGGTATAAATTATAATTTTTTCAAAATATATATAGTTGTATAATATAAACGCATATCATATGTTTGTCTAGTTACATTATTTTCCTAAATAAATTCACTTAAAAGTTTTCCTTTATTCTTAATAAAATTATCTCTATGTAACCACACAAATGTCTGCGATCTTTGGACGATAAAATGATGTATAACTTACAGAAATCTTACATTGAGGGAAAGAAATTTCAATTTATTCCAATATTTTCCATATTTACAAAAATTTCCTAAAAAAATAATTATGCAGATACACTTTATTTTTACTGATACACTTTATTTTCATAGAAACACTTCATTTTTAAGGATATACTTCGTCATACATGATTCATAAGTAATTCATTCTAATCAATATCTAATGCGGTGAATCAGCCATGTGTTCACTATTTTATTGCAATGAATCATATTGTATGATTCATTGTCTCAATGAATCAACCCATTGATATGATTCATTAGTGTATCATCCTTGTATGATACACCCAATGAATCATCAACCTATAATAACTAGAAAAGTGTTCAAACGAATCACTGTATTCAATCCATACAGTTCTAGTGAATCAACAACATATATGACTCGGTTTTTATATACAAAATGAATGATCATATTTAATGAATCACCATAAAAATGTGTGAACAACTCATAGTTTTGAAATAAATCATCATACAAGATACATACTTTTGTTTATATAGATGAATCACCATAAAAAGTTGTGAACAACTCAGTTTTGAAATGAATCACCATGCAAGATACATACCACACACATGAATCGTTATATTTTTCATAAACTCATATAGTCCCTATGAATCAACAACATATATGACTCAATTTTATATCCCCATGAATCATCATATCTAATGAATCACCATAAAAAAAACCTAAGAAGAAAGCAAAGAAGTGGTGCAAAGAAAATCAATGTTCTGTCTATGAGAAGGAAGACAAACTATTTTCACTCTCAAATCCTTCTTCTATTCTCCACAAATGTTGCTTCTTCTTCCTACAATTCTAGTTTTCTCTTTGTAAATTTTTGGATCTGGGTCAATAAATAAATTTGAATCAAACGAATAACTATACAGATAGTCACAAAAAAAGTGAAGGAAGAAGTTGAAAATGAAAATAGAGAGGATTTCGTTGATGTTTTGCTTGGGATTTACAAACAAAGCATGGTGGATGGTTTTTCTATTGACAGAGATACCATCAAAGCTCTCATTCTGGTGAGTTCTCTCTCTCTCTCAAATTTATATCTGATATGCTTGAATTATCTCCCTTTACAAACCCATATGAAGAAAAACTATTCATTTGGGTCTGATAGTCCTAAATCTTTTCAGGTGATTTAGGATGATGGATTTTGTGGGAATGGGAGAGAGTGTATCAGACATGGGGAGAAAAAAAAAGTGAAAAAGGAATTTTAATAATTTGTAAAAAAAAGAAAATATTTGAAAATATTTTAATATAACGGGGGATTTTTGTAATTTCTCCTAAAATGATTTGTTGTGACGGAGAATAACAGCCGTCGCCAGCCCAATTATGAAGCTCTAATCATAGGCCCAATTAGAGTATGTTTAATGGCAAATTACACCAAGTGGCCACCCAACATTTTACGTTACTTTAAAATTAGCTTAATTTTCAAATTATCAAAATTGATTAAATATGTACTTCTTCTTCCTTTGAATTCAACCATTAATGGTTTCTTCTTCCTTTCAATTCAGCCATTAAGGACGGCTTATATTTCTTCTTTCTTGAATTCCGTCATTAATGAATGTTTCTCCTTCTTTCTTTCAATTTCGCCATTGATGGTTGGTTGGTGTTGCTATTTCTTCCTCTTCTCTTTTCTTTTTTTAAAAAATAAAATAAAATAAATCACCGTACTAAAAATGTGAACAATTTTGAGCGAGAGGCTAATTTGATATTTAAATTTTGAGATTGTTCGGTGATGATTTTGAGTTGTTCAAGATTTAATCATCATTGTATACGTCATATATAGTCAAGTTATAAATTATTTTTTGAGTGTATTGTAATGTATAGTCATTGTATACTCTATTTATACTTAAATTGTATTGTCTTTTTGAGTGTACCATAATGTATAGTCAATACATAGCCCAAGTATAAGTAAGTTATATTGTATAGTCTATATATGGTTTTAATTACTTTGACAAGCTATATTGAACCGTCCGTATATTTTTTTTTATGATTTTGACTATTTTTTATGTAAGTAAAATATATATAAGAAATTGTCCATACGTAAAATCCGAATTATTGATACGGGTCTTTTCCACAAAAAAGGGGAATCTTGTGTTTCAATAGAAGCAGAAGTGATGTGGATTATTCAAGAATCGAAGTCGATTTGCTTTATAAAAAGAAGATATCAATGAACTTCTATGAAATAGTTTCACGGGATTCAGCCAATTGTCTTGATCGTGGAATATCATTGAGAAATAGGAATCCGGGTTATCAAAGAAATTTCCTACGATTATTTCGAGTATGAAATGAGTCAATCATATATATATATATATGTGTGTGTATCATCACAATAATCAAATCACAAATAATCAAATCACACCCACAAAAGCATGATTTCATATAGGAGGAAATTAGTGGATGATAAGCTCCTTTCATTTTCAATTTTAAAGTTACGAGCGAGACAATAAAAGAGTAAAAACGAATGAGAACTTTAATGCGGTAAAAGATTAATTTGAGAGATGAAGTGCCAAATAAAAACTTAAAGTAGACTTGCGATAAAAATAAATGTTCATTGCAAGATATGACAACTTGAATAACATAAATAATTACTAGTAATATTATTGTAACTGGTTACATTGAACTAAATAGTGCAATTCCTTTTTCTTTTCCAGTTTCACTATATATTAATATTACTTAAATTCATCTTAAAGAATAAAGATTGGAGATCAAATGGAAATATATGCCTTTTTGATCCGAGATCTCTCCAAGTTTAATGAAATGATCACATAACGGTGTTTTAAATATATTTTCTTCAATTTTTTTTAATCCAAAACAGGAACCTGTATTTAAATCCATAAGCTGTACATTGTAAATGCAGAAGAAGCTTTTTTTTTAATTATTATTTTTATTTTTACTTTTGCATTGTACCAAGTAATCCCCTTCGTGGTTGAGTTATGTACAAATTTACTTAGGAACACATGAAATGACCGAATTATAAGGAGAATAGTCATTTACTGAATAATCATGTATACTCAATGTATATTTCATGCACGGTCAAACTATATTCAAATTTTAAATATATCATAATATATATTCAATTGTATAACTCATTTATAAGTAATTTATATTATATAGTCAGTATATACTTTTTATGACTTTTAGCTAGTTATATTATATAGTCGTAAATTTTTTTTAATGAATTTTGGCTATTCTTTATATGAATAAAACATGACTATATTTGTTGTAATCTATAGGAATCCATTGTTATTCCTTTGTCTAGTTTATAGTATATATTTGAAATTCATCCTTATACATTTAAAGGTTGTTTTGTGGAGCATATAGAAATAGTAATACTAAATATAATGTATTAATAATATTGAGATTAACTATATTTACTTTATTTCTTATTCATTGTTTGGTTCGTTTTATTAAATGAATACAATATTTTGAAATAGAAATGTATAACACTTGAATATAGTGTGTTGAAATACGAATGTAGTTATGATATGTATATCAGACATAAATTTACAACCAAACAATGTGCTAAAATTAAGTACCAATATTATTATTATACACCCCGCCAAAGGATCCCTTGAAATCCTGATTTAAATAGTCATTAAAATATATTTTTGAATTGAAACCAAATTCTAGCGTTGTTCCCGCACCAAGTATAGTAGTATTTCACTCTTTATAATTCTTTTTTTCTTTTTTTTTTCTACTCTTTTGAAACTTTCAAACCCTTAACTAACCCTAACAATACACTATTTCAATTCATCAAAATTTACAGAAGAAAAAGGCTGATTGATCCGATGTCAGTTTAGATGAACAGCACAAAAATTATTTTAATGGAAACAAGATCCGTTAAGAAAAAAAGGCTTCTCGATGAAATCTATGCTAGTTTTTCATGTGGTGAAGATCGCATCAGTGATCTCCCTGATGTGGTTCTTCACCACATACTTTTCTTCCTTCCCATTAAATCCATAGCTAGACTTAGCGTACTCTCTAAGCGATGGAGACACCTGTGGCATGCATTCCCAGATCTTGATTTCACCACGATCAATGTCCCATCAGCTTACACTAACTCAATCTCAAAAGTCAACTCAAACATACGTAACAACAAAAAATTGCACGTGAATTGTACTAGCCCTGGAGGAGCTGATTTCATCGATCAAGTTTTGTCCTTTCGCGAAAAAAATTCAGGGATCAGGGTCCTCCGTTTTCGCGCAAATTTGAGTTTCTCGCGCCTCAACTCCCTGATTCGTGGCGCTGTAAAGCACAATGTACAAGAACTTGACGTTGAGGTTGCAACAAATGATTATTTCAATTTCCCTAGAAGTGTTATAAATAGTGAGTCTTTAAGGGTTTTTAAATTAAAGTCCAAATATCCAGGATTCAGGTTACCTCCTTCATCAATTATGAAAAATGGGTTCAAAAATCTGTTCTCATTGTCTCTTTCACGTATCATTATGTACGAACAACCTTCGTTACACGATTTGTTCACGGAGACATCTTTCCCGTTGCTCAAAAAATTGAATCTTGATGGTTGTACGGGGTTAATGTACTTATACATAAGTTGTCGTGTACTCGAAGAGTTAATTCTTGAGAATTGCTTTCAATTGGAGGATTTGGACATAACGAGTCCAAAATTGGAGAAATTGAGTGTCAAGAGCTGCTTCGATTCGTATAGTAGTGATACTAAGGTTAAGATTATTGGTCCAAGACTTAAAAGGATTGTTTGGTCGAATAATACTATAACGGATCAAAGTTGTTTGGAGAATTTAACTTGTTTGATTGAGGCTTTTGTTGGGTTTTTTGTTCTTTTTGAGGATCTTGGTGCAGTGAAGCTGAGAAGTGTCAATGATTTCTTGTCTGGGCTCTCTCATTCACATTCTTTAGTTCTTGAAAACCAAAGTATTGAGGTATATTTTCTCTTAATTTTTACCAACATTCATGTTTTCATTGATGAGAAATTATTTCTCTTCTATGGATCTGTATATGTGTTGACACATTTAATTTTGTCTTATAATATGGTGTTTGAGAACTTTTCACTAGCTTAGGTGTTGGGTAACTCGGCCCATCAAGATTTGAACTATATTGGAATTTGAGCAAGCCCTCATAAAAATGGACAGATTCCTTTTCTTAGAACAAATACAAGATTCATCACTAGAAAAAGGTGTTTGTAATTCAAAAGGAAGAGCATCTTAGGAAATTTATTCAAAGAAAAATTCTTCCTAAATTTTCTATTCTAATCAATGGCCTCTTTCTAGGTTATACTGAGCAGGGCCAGACCCTTTTTTTAATTTTATTTGTTTCTCTCTTTACTCTTTAAAGAAAAAGTGATTTTGTTAAGTGAATACACACTTTGTATGAGAAAGATAGTGGTTGTCTAACGAGATACTATGTAGAACAAGATCGTCAGATGAGTCATATATTGCGCATTTACTGCTTTCGAATTTTTGAAACTGAATTTAGACTTTATCGACTTATTTCAGTATGTATTTATTATTGGACCAAATTGTTGTTGTTACATTTACATTAGGCCTCTCTACCATGATTTGAATTTTGATTTATAGCTATCTAATTTTTGTTGCAGATTCTATCGAAGAATAATCACTTGGCAGGAATTTCTCTGCGTCCTTTCAATAAACTAAAATCATTAGAGTTGCACACGGGATTCCACAAACACAATATTCCAGGATTAGCAAATCTGTTTAGGAGTTCTCCAGCTACTAATACACTCATTCTCAACATTACCAATGAGCACAATATCCAAAGAAGGGTAAGCAATTTTTCATTCATCTTCTATGAATAATATTTGGTTCATAATACACCTAAAAGTCACACAAATTAAGAAAACTGTCTCAAAAAACTATGAATTATGTGGTTAATTTCAGGTGAATTAAGCCTAATTGTTCTAGTAATACTTAAACATTAACGTTTTGCGATGAGGTATCAAACTAAACAAAATAGGAGAGCTGGACTGTCTTTTTTTATATATGTAAAGAAACCCAATGGTAACAATTCATTAATGCTCTATCCGAATTTCAAGCATTCTCCAAATATGTACGTATTTATTGAGTTGATATAAACATGGAATATGAGTGAATGTTTACTGAAAATTGAATGCTCAATTGATTAATAGTTAATACGCTCTTCTTCTGAAGACTTGAAGAACAATATGAACAGGCTGGAAATTTCTTCTCTTACAATAAATATATCAATAAACAAAATTTATTGATAGTGTAAAACATTGTGCTAGTACTAACAGTGTATATAAATTATTCTTTTCTATTTGACTGGTCGATTGATAGCATAACGAACGAAACTATAGATTAAAAAATATTTATAATTACGATCTATGTGTATATTGATGTTTATCCTGCCCATTTTTTTTGTCTCCAAATCCTCAGAAATGGAATAGGGACCTATGGCAATTGTCAAACTCGGGTGAAGAAAGATTTTGGGAGTCCCAAAGTAATGCCATGACTTCCTTTCTTCAACATCTTAAAGTAGTAAAGATTCATGGATTCTCAGAGTGTGAAAGTGATGTTAGTTTAGTGAAGTTCTTGTTGAAGCATGGAAAAGTGTTGCAAGAAATGTTCTTGTGTGCACCTGATCTTACCAAATCAAGAGACTCACTTCATAGAGAAAAAATCAAATCACAAATAATGGGGTTTTCCAAAGCATCTTGTAATGCTAACATTGTGTT
The DNA here is from genome assembly GCA_025774065.1 of Solanum ossicruentum. Taxonomy (NCBI): domain Eukaryota; kingdom Viridiplantae; phylum Streptophyta; class Magnoliopsida; order Solanales; family Solanaceae; genus Solanum; species Solanum ossicruentum. The sequence goes on along the minus strand of JAOTQR010000097.1, from coordinate 18,337,152 downwards.
CAAGTAAACCTTATCTATATATAAACTTCCAACATATAAAGAAAGGGTAATTGTTTGATTTATATCCCAATTTATGGACTTAATTATTGCACATTTGGAACTTCATGGTCATGATTTTCTTCTTTTCTTAACAAAAATTAAGGTTCTTTTTCCTTTTTCTCCACTTGAGTTTTGACACGTGTCATACTTTAGCTGGCGCGTATAGAGCAGTCTCTCATAAGTAGTGGTCAAGCACGAATAAATTATAAGTCAAACACAATCACGATAAAGTTTGGTATCAAACAAAAATAAGGTGTTTATTTGGGCTACATAAATTTGGTTAAAAAACTGAATTGGGCGGGCTAAATCTTTATTGGGCTACTCATATTTAGTAGGGGAATTTTTATAAATAGTTTAGGCTTGAAACTTAATATGGTCAAATAGTTGTATTTTACACATTTACACGGCATAACCTCAGTTATGTAATCTGGAGAGGAGGATAGAGGCGAGCGAGACCGAGAGAGGTAGGAGAGAGCGAATTGTATATGTATATTTGTCAAATTGTATGTGTATACTTGTCAAATAATTGTATATGTGTAGCTAATATACATATGTATTTGTATATCTGGCAAGTGAGATTGGGAGAGGGAGGAGAGAGGCGAGTGGGATACAGAGAGGGAGTAGGGAGGCAAGCGAAAGAGGGAATAGAGTGGAGAAAGGCGAAATATATATGTAAATCTGTCAAAATAATTGTATATATGCCGCTAGTATACATATGCAAGTGTATATCTAGCAAGAAATTACAGAGAGAGAGGGAGAGAGAGAGAGAGAGGAGAGAGGCGAGATAAAGGGAGAGAGGAGGGAGAAAAATAGCAACAAAATCCTATCTATGATTGTATATTGTAAGTTTTTCAAATTATAATTGTATAATGTAAATACATATAAAGTGTTCACCTAAATTATGTTATTTTTCCTATTTAGTTCAAACCAGCCCAATTCTTAAAAAATGAATTGGGCCTAACTTTGCTACCCATGAGACATCAATAATGTGCGAGTATAAAATAGGTGTCAAATAGGCGTTAAACATCATGATCATATTTGAATGATCCACTTATCATACAACTCAGTCAATATACGGATTAGAAAAAAATGAAAAGAAAATCCAAAAAAACTAGTCATGATATTTAAAATTAATTAAGATGAGACAAAAAATTAAAAGAAATATGTTTACAGCTGTTGCAATAAATCTCCACGATGGAGAAGGACTAAAACATACATATTTGACAAGACAGGGATGGTTCACGAGTGAGGTGAAATTGTCGTATAGCAAAGACAATTGAGAAGAAAATAAGGACGTTGTCTGATACTTAGGTGGACATTGCATGCATGCAAATAGTTGTACATTTTTGGCTTCATGCATTTATGGATAAGTACTTGTGCCTATTTAATGAAATCGTGCAACAAGTCATTTCTAAAGAGAGCAAAATACAAAGTCTATTACATACGGTCAATGCTTTCGATATCAATTTATGGTCCACATGTCCATTTGTTTCTTATAATTTTGATGTAATCCATAAAGTTATTATTATTTGGTTAGAGGTATATAAACAATGTTTTACAAAAGTACAAAATAGAATTACATTTTTTGATCCGATCCTTCTTTAAAATTTTCACATGATGAAAACTTAATACACCGTATTGTGTTTTATGTTCATTTGTTTTTGATCGATTTTAGCTAGCAAAGAGTATTGGGTATGAAGTATGCTGTTGAATATAATAAATGAATTATTTTTGTCAAAGGTTTACATGTCTTGTCATTAATTTTCTACACCTTTTCCTAGCCTATGGCCCTATATTGTTTTTTTGGGGGCAAATATGGTGATTATTTCTCATGTGAAGGCTAATGTCCAAGTTTTAGAACATTATTTGGTTTGATTTTCTTGTGCTTAGGTGCTAACTAAACGGTTTAAGCTGAGTAACTATACGATGTCGCTTTAACGAAATGAACAAAGCATATTTGTCCTATGTAGACAACCGAAGGAAATTAAATAGCTGGAAGAACCAATAAGAGAAGAGGCTGTAATTATTTGAAGGTAAAAAAAGGATACTTGAGTTGAAATAAGCGTAGTCAAGATGAACTAAATGATAAATCATCACACAACTCGCCAAATTTTAATTAATTTTCTTAGAATTTGTTTATTATTTTAAGAAAACTGTTTTCTTGTTTATTATGTCTATTATATAGTAATCATTGTTTTAAGTTATTTATGGTTTTAACAAGTGTTTTCATGGGACAAATTAGACAGAAGCAAAATAGTCCAAGCTACTGAATGGATCAATTTAGGTGGATCAGTGCAACAAGTCATTTCCAGAGAGAAAACTACAAAATAAAGAGTCAATTACATATGTCGGATGAGTTTGATCCATAAAAATCTACAAGGTCCACATGTTCATTTTTTGTTTTAATTAGATAGATTTTTGCTACAAAAGAGTGAAGATATTGAAAGTGAAGTATATTGTTGAATATAAAAAACTAATTAATTTTTTTCTTTTCAAATCTTCTTGGCTTAATTTCCTATACCTTCCTGCCCATCTATACCCATGTTTGGTTAGGGCTAGGGGTGTACATGGTGCGGATTGGTGCGGATTTTTTAAAAACCAAACCAAATCATTAAATGCGGTTTTTTTAATAT
>JAOTQR010000097.1:18302246-18322249 GCA_025774065.1 Solanum ossicruentum | reverse complement strand
TTTTATTATAGTGATGAAATAATATCTAAATAAATAATATTGTTATAGAAAGATTTCAGTGTATTTATTCATTTTCTAGTGGTTCTCCGCAAAGTAAAAGGAGAAAAAAGGAAACGAGAAAATTGCTTTTGTTTGACGAGTAATATATCTTCTCCGCCGACACCTTCGTAACAAATCTTCCAACTTTAAATATAAAATATAGTATTCTTATTATTTCACATAGTAAATGCAGAGGAAATCAGGGGAAAATACTCAACTAAATCGTTATTCAATAAATGCATTTATTTTTTTTAAAAAAAAAATTAGATTGATGAATTTGTTGAGTGTATAAATAAAGTTTTATATTGATGATTAAAAATATTGAAAAAAGTCACATTATAATACACAAGATTTTTTACTGATGTGAGGCTTTTTGAGAAAAATCGTCCAAGCATACCGCAAAACAAACAATAATTCCATCATGTTAAAAGTATCTTGAATTGATTTAGCCCAATAATTGATATCAAAGTCCAAATTCAGTAAAATAAATACGTATGACAAAGACGTGAAGCTCGATTTACTTCCCTTTACGAGCGTAGAGATGCGCACATACAAAAGAAGGCTAGTTGTGGGTGGTTGCCATAAATATTTTGATGATGTAGATATAATTCACACTGAAAAATTATTTTACTAGTTCAAAAGAGAGATTGTTGGATGAGTGAATAAAATCTCACATTGATAATTAAAAATTTTGAAAAAATTACACATATATATCTGTTTGTAGGATCTCTTAATAGTACAAGATATTAAAAAACCATGCGAAGTTTATTCAAAACAAATAATACCATACTATGTTAAAAATAATTTTTTTATTTGATTTAATCCATGCCAATAGAACTTTTATCTAATTGTAATCCACATAGGAGTTTTTGGTTTTTCTCACAGCACTAAATATTTACCTACTTCTTCTCCCTTTTCATGAAACTTTATGTACAATAAAAAACATAATGGTACGATACAAGTACTAACCACATAACTTTAGGAAAATTGCCACCATAAAAAAAAACTTTAGGAAGATATTTTGGTAGAAGCAAGATGCAATTAATGTATATATTTTGTAATCTTGCTTTCCTACACTTATATATCCCAGTTGAGAACATATTATTATTCTTAACAAAGATCGCAAAAAAAAAAAGATTTTCTGATATTTTATTTTAATCTTTTAATAATAATGAATTAAACAGTCGCCTTGAAATATGAGAAGGTAACCATTGTTTCCTAAGCTTCCAATTGAGATTGCTTTGTTTAAGCTAAGCGTTGACATTGCAATTTATCCAAGAAAATGATAATTGAAAGGCTAAACAAAAGAATTGGTGTGCCCTTTACACTATTGACAACCCTTCAAATTTATCGTTAATTTTATTTAGACATTCAAATTATGATTTGGTCTAATTAAAATATATTTGAATACATGATAAAGTATTCTTATTAAATATTTTTTATTTCTTTTTCAAAAAAGTAGTGCATGTTCTCAAATGTTTGTTACGTACATAAGTTACTATATAAAATATGTCACATCCTTTATTATCCACATCAACCTCAACCTCAACCGGAACAGTAGCTTAAATTTTTACTGCTTTTTGAAGCTAGTGCATATAATTAACAAAAGTGATACATAATTTGAGTGATTAATGTATCTATATAACAAGCACTTGATAACAGGTACAAAAATATTTTCAAAATTTGAGCCGGAAATATCTAAGAGAATGATTATCCGTTTGAATATTCAATCAATATGTATACCCTAATATAAATATTCAGATGAAATTTACTGATAATTTTAACAGGGGATCGAAATATTATATCTTTTGCCATCTATGGTTTCTTTAATTATTAATTCTACTTACTTGCGTAGGCAAGTAACCCAGAGATGGGTAGAATTTTTAGGTTGGAAAATGAAGGACACAATTACAAGCTATCTGCGTTAAAGTCGTTTAAATGTTTAATTATTTATTTGTTGATTGGTCATCATCTTAATTTCTATATTTAGTTATAATATTATTCTCTACATAAAGGTGTGATAATTAAATACTGCTTTATGCCGACGGGTTCCATATAATATTTTACCTAATAAATCTACTGTTCAAACTTTTGAACAATAGTATTGTACTGTGCCATAGTTTTCTTTTTGAAAGTTAAATAATATGAATTTTGATTAATATTTTAAGATGTATAATTTTTTTATAAAAAATTAGAATTTGTAGTAGTTTTCATATAATTTTTGAATATCTAAAATTTTGATTTAACTCATGGAATTAATATAATCTATTATATGAAAATTAGTCAAACTAACTCTCAAAAAATATAATATAACAATTAAAAAGAAATGGAGGAAAAAAAATATATGTAATACCTTTCCTTTAAGGGTCTTAATTTTTAGTGCTCAGGTTATTGAACATACACACCAAAATTGAGGATTAATTATAATTCAAATCATCGACAAATTACGACATTGTGGTTAAACTATGGCAAAATTATGGATATGTACAGTTTGAACAATTAATTATATATTAATATGAATACCTAATATGTACTATTAGTGTATATATTGCGGATAGATATTTAGATGTATATTTAGTACATATTTTATAAATTAGTTTGTTGAAATATTTAATTTCGTAATCATCCGTTAGAATTTTGTAATGTTAAAGAATAATTTGCAATTGTGAAACTTATTAGAGTTAGCATAACGTAAGGGAAAGGTATAACTGAGGGAAGTCAAAATGACGGCATAATTAGGTGTTAACCACTTTATCTAATGGACTTATGCATCATTGTTAAAGTAAGTAAACTGCCCTTCTTTGTAATCTTTCTTTTTCATTCATTAATTATTATTTTTAATTTTAATTTTCTTTTTTGCCCAAGGATGATTTTCAAAATAAAAAATAGTAAAAGTTTAAACCATTTGTTGATTTATGAGTACCATTCTGTTGAAGGAGTCATGTTAATCTTGTTTATATCTTTCTAATTTTATCAAATATTTTTGAAGGGATACCGTTAAAAAATCACTTTTTTTCATTCCAATCTTTCGTTAAAAAATATCGGTACTTGATCTTGTAAATATGTGATTGAATCAGTGAAAAAATAGTACTATTTTATATTAAAAGAGAAGCTTCTCAATATTTTAGTGAAAATATATTTTTCAGTATGCATTTTTAATGAATTGATTTTATAGAAAAAAAATTAAAATCGTATTTTATAATATAAATTTTTATTAATTCGTGATGAGAAAAAAAATTATTTTTAATAGTGGGATGACAATTTTGTTGAGTCAATTAGTATAAAGACTAACAAATGTGAAGGAACAACTAAAAAGTACATTTGGTTAACCAGAAATTCTGAATTTTGGTCACGTAAACATAAGACTGGTCATTGGTTCTTGATTAATATAATGTTGGAGCATTCAGGGACATGACTCCTACAAATCTAACAATGAAAAAAAGAGGAGGCATTAGATTCTAAACATTTATAATTGCCTAAAATAATAGTAAAAAATAATCCATTGTTGATTTTATTTAGTTACAAAATATCTTTTTTTATTTATTTTTTAAAAACTAAAACTTACTGGATGCATGCTAAATAGTGACATATTGCCCCAAATTTCGTTTAGAAACACATTTCAATAGATGAAGGGCTTTTCATTGACCACAATTATGGTTTTTTCTTTCATATCCGTTTGTTGTCAAAATGCTTATTTATTGCAAGACAAGAAACAAAATTTTAAATAAATTCCGAAGAGTATGGCGCGATCAATAATTTTTCCTTGTATCTACCTTTAAAGATTTGAGCGTAGAATTTTTTTAATAAGGAGTGCTTTTTTCTGAATAAGGTCCTACATGACGCAAATTTAGATTAGTCAGATTCTAATATGGATAAAAAAACACTAGACACAATTTTTTTTAAAAAATATCTCTATCCTATTTTTACTTAATATTAATTACTTATTTTTTAAATTATTTTTTTAAAATCAATAATTATAAATTATATTGTGATAAATAATTTATTTTAAAAAATGTGCAAAGTTCAAAATAGGAGAATGAAATAACGAGAAAAAAATACTTGTGTATTATTTTTTGCTGGGCTATAATATGTAGCTCCTTAAACTTGCCCTAAATTTCATTTTGGTACTCTACTTAACCTTGTTCTATTTTAACCCTTCAACTCCAATTTTTATATTTCATTTTGATACTTTTGTCCAAAGAATCAACAAAATGGAGAGAGAGTGTTACACATATCATGACATGACACAAAAACTAATTAAAAATAAATAAATAACCCCTCTAACTTGCCTTCATTTTTTATTTTGACACATTATCTTACCTTAATTTCATTTTACCCTTCAATTCTAATTTTTGAGTACCATTTAAATACAAATACTAATTTTATTGTTTATTTATTTTTATTTGTACTCTTTATTTTGTCTTTTCATTTATAATCGACATTTATCCATTATTTTTAAAAATATTTTTTTAAAAATTAGTGGAAAAATTTTTCTAAATTTTTTTTTCAAGTTTCTCTATATATTTTCTTGAAAAATAAACAAGGAAATTGTGTCAATTTTCTTTCTTAAATAATTAATTGAATTAAATAACATCATATTTTTTTTCATATTCAAGCTATTTAAATTTAACTCAAATACTAACTTTCTAATTTTTTGTTCAACCCAATACAGGTAAAAAGAACTCATCTTCAATACAAGCGAAAAAAAAATTGTTCATTGCTAATAACGCTATTAAAGAAATATTAAACTTGATAGACTTTATTGAGTTGTTATTGATTTTTTTAAGAAAGAAAATCGGCGCACTTTTGACGGTTATTATTCACGCAAAAATACAAAGAAATTTTCAATAAGAAATTATTTTTTTAAAAAAATTAATATTCATCCGTCAATTTTTTTTTAACTAACATACAAACGTCTACTTTTAAAATGCGAAATTCAATTGAAGAGCATAAATTAAAATTTTAAAAATTATAAAATTAATATTTTTATTTAAATGGTACATAAAAAATAGAGTTGAATGTCTAAAATGGAACAACCAAGATAGATTGTCAAAATAAAAATTAAGAGCAAGTTACAGGGGTTATGTATGTGTTTGATCCCAATTAAATAATTATTGTGTGAATTTTTAATCGCTAAATAAAATTTTAAATCTTTTAATCAATAAAGATTTCTGTTTCATGAATGAAGAGTAATGGTAACTGGGTATGTTGTTATTGTTTGATGAAGAGTAATGGTATTGAGGATGGTAAATCAAAGAAAAAATAAAATTGTATTTAAAAAAACAAATAAATTATTTTTTTGACTTTAACTCTCTTAGAAAAAGTGTGATGCACACACTATTGTCACATCAAATGGTACATTTTTAATGATGTTAAGGTGTCTAATTCAATAACATGAGTGCACCATTGCTTTATTTTTAAAAAAGGGACAAAAATAATATTGTTGATTGAGATTAAACACTCAACTTTTATGTTAAGAAAGAACCCATGAACCAGTAAACTAACTTGTCATTTTAACTATGAATTCCTTTAACTGGTATTTAATATATATTCTTTAAAAATTATAAAAATAATATATCAAATTTAATCGAATAACTGTAAATTTCCTTAATCCCGAAAAATAGGTCTATATTCGCCCCTCAGCTACATATGTGTTTGGTCTTTCTGCACGATGAATATTGATTTTTATTTTCTCAAAGCAAATAAAATAATTTAAAAAAGGAAAAAGGTAAAAGTGGGGAAGATGATGTCGTGTTCACACATGGGTTCACTTCCGGTGTCTCCGGCAACTGTCTCCTCCGTATGATTTTTCAGTTTTTCCACGTGTCGATATTCCATTTGCCCACTTACACTATCTTTCCACACATCAACCTCAACCGTAAATTTTAATTTTCTTATGAAAGGGAGCCATTCTCCTTGCATAATGCATTAAAACTTCAAAATATTTCCTTCACTTTAATTTGTAATAGGCATGTCATCCAAGATCTGCATTACTTAACCGCTTATATATATATATTACAAATTCATTAACAACACATATATATGATAATTGATATGTCTATCTTATCTATTAATTGATGTTTAGTGGAATATATATTTTATGTTTTAAAAATAAGTAATTAATATTAAAGATAAAATATAATAAACTATAATAATTTTATTTTAATATATTAAAAATGATAAATAAAAGTAAAAATTTATTTTTTGAAATAGCAAAGAAATAAAAGTTAACGAGTTGAGTATTAATTTCATGTCATTATTACCTCTTATTCAAAATTCTCACCGAGTGAATTGGAATGCACTTTAGAAATATGCCAATGTTAAAATTGTTCTCTCTGGTTAAAAATTGAAATGCACTAAATAAGATATAAAATAAAAGAAGTAAAAGAAAGAAAATATAACAAACTTAAACTGAAAGAGCAAATATTTAAAATATAAAGATAAAAATAGCTATTCTTTGCTCAAGTTACGATTTATAACTATACTTTTTAGGAGAGTGTCAAGAGAGATCGAGAGAGGGAGAAGAGAGACGAATGAGCTCAAGAGAGGCGATATATATATATATATATTTGTATATCTGGCAAGTGAGATTGAGAGGAGGAGGAGAGAGGAGAGCGAGATCGGGAAAGTGAGGAGAGAGGCAAGCGTGAGATGTCTCATGGTAGATAGTGCATAGAGGTGAATTATATATGTATATCTATTGAATTGAATATATATATCTATCAAAGAATTGTACACATGCATTTGTACATCTGGATAGAGAGTGCAGAGAGATGAGAGGGGAGGAGAGAGAAAAATAGTAATAATACTCTAACGATAATTTTGCCTAATTATGTAAAGTTATCTTATACACGGAATTTTGACCTAATTGCCTAAATTATTGGTAATCTCAACACTATATAGAGGTGTTCATGGTTCAGTTTGGATAAATTATTAGTTAAAATCATAACCAAATCAATTTAGTCGATTTTTAAATTTCTAAAATCAAACCAAACCAAATGAAAAAAAATAACTGTCGGTTTGGTTGGTTTTTTTCGGGTCATTTTTTGGTTTGAAAGTAAATAGTTTATTAAGGGCATACATATCTCAAGAGACACAAACACCTAGTACATGAATAATCACATAAAGCTAATGTAAATTCAATTAAGAAATAGTACTAGACTTATTATTACACGAACAAAGTAATTTAGTTAAGCAATACTGAAGTCATTATATACCAAATATCAAATATTTATAGGAAACAAAACTCAAGCTCAACAATCAAATAACTACCAGGGAGAAGGGGTACAAGAAAATCATATGTCAAAACAATAACATGAGAATTTTCAAATATAAATTGTAAAGTTAAAGATTTTAGTTCATTAAAATAAAATCAAATACTTATATATTATTTGTGAATACAATATAAATAATTATAAAATATATATATATAATTATTCGGTTCGATTTGGTTATTGTTGTTGTTTTTTTTAGTAAAATCAAAACTAAACCAAATATAATCGATTTTCAAAATTTAAAAACCAAACCAAATCAAACCAAATTAAATATCTAGTTTTAAATCAGTTTGGTTCAAATTACGATTCAATATTTTAACCATCACCGTAAACAACCATCTGGAGTCATGATCATTAGGCCATATCCCGATCGAGATAATCAAGTTTAGTGTCTTCCGGTAATTAATTATTGTCGTTTCGAGATAGTGAAACAATGCAAAAGGCAGGTACGTATTATTTTTTGATTTTCCTAAAACGTTGTTCACTAAAATATTTTTTTTTTTATTTATCTTGAAGATATTAAATAATAAAATAAACTTAGAGGTGTGTGCATGGAGTATATTATGCGATCCAGGAAAGATTTGTAGTGTTTAGGAAAATGTATAATTAAGAGTAGTTGGAGACTGGAGAGTAACAAACTTCTCAATATACGTGTTTTCCCCCCATTTTTGAAGGAGAGATTTGTGATACATAAATAAATTAAAGCATGTTCTTTCTATTCATAAAAAGTTTATTCTTTGTCAAACCTTGAAATTGATGCTTTTTTTGGAATATTATTGTAGCAATTCACATTCTAACATTCCTTGGGATCGATGTTAATCCTACTAATACTCATGTTTGCAACAAATTCCACTTTGCACGTACTCTCCCGTTCCAAATTAATTAAATTTTTTATATTTTTTTAATATTCAAAATATTTAAATTATTTAAAGTTAAAAATGAATATTGAAACTTTTATTTTTTTACGAGATAAATTACACTATATATTTATGATTTTACAAAGGCAATAGTGAAAAGTATACATATAAATTTTGTCTTTGAATATTTTTCTTGATATGTGTACATTTCGCACAAATTCAATTAAAATGAGACAGAGGAAAATTATTAAATATCATGAAATTGGTGGTGGAATTTATGTTAATTTATTATTGAATAGTTTCAATTTAATTAATTTTTCTTACAATGTATAGCTAAATGAGATAGCATGATGTTTTTGTTATTTCGCTACAAAACAATATCCATTGCTAATTTCTTATTTTCTTATAGTACTCTCTGTACAGAGAAGTGATCAAAGTCTCGCAGAGATTGCTTGTCAGCTCTATTCATGTATATAATGAGTACAAAGAGGATACTTGTAAAGGGAATAGGTAACTGATACAGGGGTGATTTTATTTTTCGTCACCACTCGTTGGCAGTATGCGACACTTACAAATTTCAGTTACAACACACAACAACAATTCATGTAACACTTAGATAGTTTTGAGTATAAGGCAATACAGTAATGTAAAACACTTAGCCAAATTACAGGAACTCTTTCCAACCTTTTATTGATAATCAACAAGAAAAATACCTCACAAAAACATCTAAGGCACAGAACACTCTTTCTAAATACCTTAGACGAAATTTAGCCCTATATAAATAATCTGCACAAGGCAGTTACAAAAGATAAGGCAGTTATAAGCTGTCTCATGTGCCTAGCACATATGCATGTCAAGTCAAACTTCTACTAAGCCTACAATACTCATATCTTAACAGACATTTAAATTCAAATTCAAACTAAATAACACATGTGCCACACACATGTGTACATGCTTAGCCGAATTTACAATATGCCCACACTTAGAATATTTTGCTGCTGCCTTCTAATGCTTATAATATTTTCTAACTCTTTGCCAGCACCTTGCCTACATATAGATCAGTCTTTCCCTGCCATCATCAAGCCCCAAAGCCTTGCCTTGTCAAGCTAACACCTTGCCCAGCCTTGCCAAGCCTTAGCCTTGTTAAGTAATATGCTGCCTTGCCTCGTCTTGCCAATGCCACTACCTTGCCTTGCCTTTGCGCCCAAGTCTGGCTAGCCTTCGTCCAGCATCCTTGACATGTGTTCAAGCTCACTTGCCAACACTCAAGTAGCTTGAATGCCTTGCTGCACTACCAACACTTAGCTGCACATCCACGCTACATTGTTTGCCCATATGTATGCCAAGGCTAATGTAGAAGTCCTTGCCATGCTCGTGTCACGCTAGTGCCATGACACCTAGTTAGACTGGGGGTTTAACAGACCACCCCCATCTCTTGAACTCAATGACCTCATTGATACTATTTTGAGATAATCATCGATTTTGGTCATCAAACTGCCAAAGGTCCCTTACCTTCTCCCAAACAGCATCCGCAGCCGACTTGCCCTTCCAATGCACCAGGAATTCTGTCGTGGTGCTCTTCTTACTATGTCCCATAACTCGGTGATCCAGTATTACATCAATTTCAGCATAAAATTGCGTTGGAATTGAAGGAAGAGCCCTCTTATTCCTGTTCCTTTCCGGATCTTCATATGCAAAATAAGGTTTAAGGAAACTAACATGAAAGGTTGGGTGAATTTTCAACCATTCTGGCAGCTTCAACTTATAAGCAACTTCCCCCACTTTTTGTACAACTTCAAACGGGCCATCATACTTAGGAGTTAGTCCTCGATGCCTTATTTTGCTTGTAATCTGCTTCCAGATTTGTGGAGTAAGTTTCAGCAACACTTGGTCGCCCACATTAAACTTTAATGACACCGATTTTGGTTAGCATACTTCATCATGCGCCGCCTGAGCTTTGCTGTCTTGTGCCTCAGAAATCATTTCAATTCTGTCTCTTGCAACCCTATACGCTGCTGGACACTTCCCTTGATGCCTGGTCTTTGCAACATCTAACGAAGTCATAGGCTTCCTGCCTAGAACAATTTGGAATGGACTCATCTCCGTTGCCGAAGACTTGTGCAAGTTGTAACAAAATTGGTTGTATCAAGTAAACTCAACCAGTTTCTTTGACTTGAACTTACAAAATGCCTCAAGTACTCTTCCAACAAGTGGTTTATCCGCTCCATCTGCCCATCCGTTTATGGGTGATTTGCAGTAGAAAACTTTAATTCGGTCCCTATCATATTGAACAAAGATGTTTAAAACCTTCCTGTGAACCTTGTGTTTCTATCACTCATAATGTCAACCGGAACACTAAAGTACTTAACCACATTTTTATAAAACAAATCAGTAGCAACTTCAAAAGAGCATAAGCTAGGTGCAACAATAAACATAATATATTTTGAAAATCTGTCTACTACAACTATGACCGATGCTTTATTCTCAACCTTAGGAAAACTAAAAATGAAATCCATGCTTACCGACAACCAAGGCCTTTCAAGAATAGGCAAGGGCTGCAACAAGCCTGCCTCTCTTTTATGTTCAGTCTTGTCCACTTGGCAAATATGACAAGTCTTCACGTACGCTTCAATGTCATGTTCCATCTTAGGCAAAAAATAGACACGAGACAGTAGTACCATCATCCTTTCCACACCCGGATGACCAGCCCAATTAGTGTCACGCGCCTCTTTCATAAAGTCTTTACGTAGTCCACCACCGTTTGGTACCATGATTCTCCCCCTTTAAAATGGAGCAGATCGTCCTCGATCCAGTGCCATCTCAATGTACCATCTTGCACTTGATCCATCCATTTAACATAAAGTGAATCATTCAATGCACTAACTTGATCCTGTCAAGAAAATCAATTTCACATTTTGAAATTGAATACACTGCAGCAAATACCTCTTTCCTGCTTAGTGCGTCTGCAACCTGATTGTGCCTCCCTGGCTTATGTTCCCACACGAAATCATATTTTGCCAAGAATTCTTGCCAGTGAGCCTCTTTTGGACTTAGCTTTTCTGAGTTTTGAAGAATGTATTTGCCACATTATTAGTCTGCACCAAAAAGCGAGTTCCCAGCAAATAGACACGCCAAGTTTGCAAGCAATGCACAACAACAACCATCTCTTTTTCATGGGTGGAATACCTTTGCTCAGCGTCATTCAGTTTTCTGCTTTCAAAGGCCACAGGATGGCCTTCCTGCACCAATACACCTCCAATAGCTTTGTCTGATGTATCAATATGCACTTCAAAAGGCAACTCAAAGTCAGGCAACCTCAAAATGGGTTCTGATGCAATGGCTTCTTTTAGATTCTGAAAAGCTTCTTCACATCGGACAAACCATAACCATTTAGCATATTTTTTTAATAAATCATTCTATGTTGCATCCCTTTTTGAGTACCCCATAATGAACTTTCGATAGTAGTTGGCCAGCCCTAGGAACGATCTCAAATCCTTCACATTTGAAGGTGCTTGCCACTCAACTATGGCCTGCACTTTCTTTGGATCCATACGAACCTGTTTTTGACTAACCAAATGCCCAAGGAACTTTATTTCTTTTTGAGTAAACTCACACTTCTCCATTTTAACATAAAGTGTGAATTCCCTCAACTTAGCCAAAACCATACTTAGATGCTGCACATGTTCATCCAATGTTAGACTATAAATAACAATGTCATCCAAGTAAATAATAACAAAGCTATCAAGATACTCAAACAACATATCATTCATTAAATTGCAAAAAGTTGCCGGAGCATTTGTTAAGCCGAATGGCATTATAAGAAAATTCATATGAACCATATCTATTAACATAACTTATTTTAGGCTCAACCATCCGCTATCCTAACCTGCCAATAACGTTGACTTTAAATCCAGCTTTATGAACCAACATGCCTTGCTCATCCTGTCCTATCAAATATTGCACCGGATATTTATTCTTGACAGTAACCTTGTTTAGTGCCCGATAGTCCACACACATCCTTAGCGACCCTTTCAATTTCTTTTGGAACAAAATAGGAGCACCATAGGGAGCCTTTGAAGGCTGAATCAGTCCGTCGTCAAGCAACTCATTCAATTGTTTCCTCAATTCAGCCAACTCTTTGGAGCCATTCAATAAAGGGCTTGTGCAGGCTGCGTCAAACCCGGCAACAACTCTATCTTGTGATCAATATCCCTCTTTGGTGGCAACATTTTAGGCAACTCAGGCGGCATCACATCAGCAAACTGTTTTAGCACTTCTGCCACACAATCTGGCACCTCGACTTCAACATCAGGCTTCACTTCAATCAAGGCAGTAAGAAAGGTCTCATTTCCCTTCCTCAATCCTTTATCAACAACAATAGCAGACAAAGTAGGAGTCTTGTACTTAATAACTTTTTTGACTTCTCCATAAGGATGAACAACCTTCACAAAACTTGGATTGGTTTCATTCATGATCATCACGCTATCCAAGTGAGGAAAAGGAACAAACCTGTACATCCTCAAGAAAACTATTCCAACTATGACTTCAAAGTCTCCAAGAGGCATAACCATCAGATTATGTTTACCGGTCTAACATCCAGTCAACATAGTAACATCATAGGTCATGCCGGTAATAACTTGCGCCTTAGAACTGACCGTCTGGACATAAGATGGACTTTTCTTCAACTTCAGTCCAATCTTTACAGCAACTTTGACATCCAAAAATGTATAAGTGGTCCCAGTATCAACCATTGCCACTATACACTTCCCATCAACCATCATTTCGATATTAATCAGTGAAACATGAGGATTCCCAACCTTAGATGTCTCACTAAAGGCGTTTATCAAACTAATTTGATTAAGAGACAGCCCAAGGGATTTGCAAGTGCAACAACAATTTCTCCATCACCATCACTCAAATTCATACTTCCAGCAAGCATAACATTCACCCTATCACGATTTGGGTAGTTCTTAGCCATATACGGACCGCCACAAGTCCAACAACTCTTGTCTTTGCTTTTAATCTTGTTGTTGTTATTTGCATCCTTCATTGGTGCCTTGCCCTTATCAGAATTCTCTTTTCGAGCTTCCTTCTTCCCCTTCTTTTTCTTCTCAAACTTTTTCTTAATTTTCAAAGTAGAGGGATCTTTAGAAGTTGGCCTTAGTGAATGGAAATCAACCAAGGAATCTACCACAGCAATTGCAGTGGGTAGATCCTTCACATTTTGCCTTCTCAATTCGTTATAGGCCTAGCCTTGCATGCGCAAAATGAAGTTGTGTAATTTGTCTCCGTCAGACATGTTTTGGATATCCAATATCAAAGAAAAAAAATTCTTTGATATACTCCCGAATCATCCCACTTTGTCTTAGTCTTTTCAGTTGGTCTTTGGCAATCCATAGGCATCGATTGGAAGGAATTGATCTCTTGTTTACTTCTTCAACTTGTCCCAAGTATCAATCCTGGGCCTGTTAGCATTCTCATCATCAGCACTACGAGTTCTCCACGACAACTTTGCATCACCAGCCAAGTACATCGTGGTGATGTTCAACTTGTCATTTTTTGGCACCATCGCAGTGGCAAAGTACTATTTCATGTCCCAACGGAAATTCTCAAGTTCCTTGGCATTTCTTGCACCACCAAAAGACTTCGATTCTGGAATTTTAACCCAGATGCAGCGTCAACAAGGCTTAATGCAATAGTTTCTAAACGAAGTTCTGCATTTTCCTTCGTCAGTTAGTCCAATTGTATTGTCACACATTCATGGAAATTCACCATTCCAGGCACATGATCGTCTAGATCAGTATGATATGGGCCTATTTTCGACCGGGACTTTCAAAACTCAACTGTAATTCCTAAAATCTAAGTCAAAAGATCAACCATATTCGGATCATCTCATCGCTCATCTGTCCTGCCAATGAATGCCTCAATTATTCTCATATGTTACGTAATTGTCGTTTGTCAACATTTTCGTAGAGCCGTGCTATGATACTAATTGATATAGGGGTGATTTTCTTTTTCGTCACCACTTGTTGGCAGTGTACAATACTTACACGTTTCATCCATAACATATAGCAACAATATGCCTAACAATTAGACAGTTTCGAGTATAAGGCAACACAGTAACGTAAAACACTTAGCCAAATTATATGAACTCTTCCCAACCTTTTATTGATAATCAACAACAAGGAAAAGGCCTCACAAAAACGTCTAAGGTGCATAACACTCTTTTTGAATGCCTTAGACAAAATTCAACCCCATATAAATAATCTACACAAGGCAGTTACAAATTGTCTCATGTGCCAAGCACATGTGCATGCCAAGTCAGCCTTTCACTAAGCCTACAACAGTCATATCCTAACAAACATTTAAATGCAAATTCAAACTAAATAACACATGTGCCACATACATATTTACATGCCTTACCTGAATTTACAACATGCCCACACTCAGAATATTTACTGCCGCCTTTAATACTTGGAATATTTTCTGACTCTTTGCCAGCACCTTGTCCACGCATAGATCAGTCTTGCCTTGCTATCGTCAAGCCCCACAACCTTGCCTTGCCAAGCCAATACCTTGCCCAGCCTAGCCAAGCCTTAGCCTTGTCAAGCAACACGCTGCCTTGCCTTGTTTTGCCAATGCCACAACCTTGCATAGCCTTTGTGCCCAAGTCTACCTAGCCTTCGTATAGCATCCTTGGTATGGTATTCAAGCTCACTTGCCAACACTCAAGTAGCTTGAACGCCTTGCTGTACTACCAACACTTAGCCGCACAACCACGCTACATTGCTTGCCCACATGCATGACAAGGCCAATGTAGAAGTCCTTGCCATTCTCGTGCCATGACACGTAGTTAGATGGGGGTCTAACAGTAACCTAGTGTAATAGAAACTCCAAAGTAGGAGTCCTACAAGTCATAGACTATGAGTCTGTCAAGTACATGTAGTAGGAGTCCTAATACTCTCTACTTTGTTTTTACTTGTCTACTTTGAGCTTTGAACTTTGAATATCTCTTAAGAAACAATAATGTTAAATATGAGCCTTTTACAACATTATCCATATTAATTGATATTTAGTTTCAGGTCTATAATTTGAGGAATATATGAATAATTAATGTTAAAAATAATATATGAAAAACACACACACAGATACACGCGCATATGCTAAAAGTGACAAGTCTATCATTATATTTGACGAGTATATGATTTATTAATGTTAAAGGTAAAATATGAATATATGTATGTGTGTGTATATACAATTCAGACACATATATGCTAAAGTGACAAGTAAACTAAAAATGTCTTCTTAGTATAATGAACAAGTAAAAATGAATGGAGGAATTTAACTAACTTTAGTTTGAAGCTAAATTGAATCAACTCAATATTTTAAAATTAAATTTTAGATATTAAAATTTATACAATAAAGTACTATAATTATTGGGAATTTGGGAAGAACGAAAAAGCAAAAAGAGTTGATTTTCTTGAGTCCAACTAAAAAGAGAGCAGATAACATGCACGCTGAGTTTATTCTATCAACTAGAAAATAGCAAACTACTTCATAATGATACCGTGAAAATCATAATCTTTAAATCATGATTTCATACAAAATAATCTCTCTGTCTCATTTTAATTGAATTTATGAGGTAATGCACACATCTTAAGAAAAACATCCAAAGACAAAATTTACACCGTACTTTCCACTATTATCCTTTGTAAAATTATAAATATATAGTGTAATTTAACTTCTAGAAAATATAAAATTCAATAAATGAAAGGACAAATATGAAAAAAAAATTTCAAACATTCATCTTGAACTTTGAACAATTCAACTATTATGAACCTTGAAAAAAAACCTCAAAAATTCAATTAATATAAGACAAAAAAAGTAATATTAAATTCAAATATCTTAATATTGTTACTGACTGCAGGGATCTTCTTCAACGATTGGGGAACCCCCAATTAGCCACAACTATTGTGAAACAAATAGGATAGCATATACACTTGTCAGGAAGGGATCAAATATGTACAGGCTAAATCCTATGAGGATATTTGAAGCTCCACCATCTTTTGTCCAAACGAAGTTGGAAGCTGACATGAATGGAGCTGTTTTTGCAAGAGTAAATAGTTTATTCCCCTCCCATAGTGTAGTATTGACAGGGCAAGTGTGCCGCCGTTAATATGTAAGGACGCATATTAAGTTTTAATATAATATATCTAATTTTCACCAAATAACAAAAAACACTAATTTGTTACGTTCAATTCCTATTATTCTGGAAAAATAATATTTCTATATTTGCCAAATATCAACATCTAGTCCACGGTGGAGTTTGCATAGGCCAATTTGAATTCTTTTTTGATATTAAACCTATTTCTTTTATATATTTATCTATTCTAAATTCTTTAATAAAAATTCATGCTCCGACACTGATCGTTGAGAGTTCTTTTTCGTTGGTCATAAATTCTCCAATTTGTGAACAGTCTTTGTCACTAGATCAAATCAGTGACTATTTATAAAGGCCTACAAATTAATCTCTCAACCTATACAGTGTATCCGACATTGTTGTTTTCATTGAAAAATACGTATTACTATTTCATCTGCCTTTTTGGAGAAAATGATAAAAATGGTGCCAAGGATATAGTCAAAATAATTTTCCAAGCATGTACTTAATAATTTTGGTCATTTAAATTCATCAAAAATTAATACTGAAGTCTCCATCAAATATTTAACAATTTATAAAATCCAAAGCTAGCTATTAAATGCATAAATGAGGGATTATGCCCTTCTTACCCTCAAACGTTAGAAAGAGACCATTTTATGGTCTTTTTGCATATATGACCTGTTTTTCTGTTTTATACTAGCTTTTTTTGAATGTATACTTTCATTGCAATTGACAATGATCGTTTGAGTTGACAGTCATCCTCATTGTTCATGAATGAAGCCATGCATCACCAAATTTTAAGAACAATACAATGAAGTCCTTATGCTTCAATTTAGAAAAATTGCATCCTTTCCTTTTTAGTCCGTTCCCAAAAGAATGCCATCTTAATTTAATTGGAAGTAATTTAATTTAAAATTCTCCTTTTACCCTTAATAAAATAATTCTAAACTATATAAATAAATATTTAATACTCCATCCATCCCATTTTATATGAAACCCCTTCCTTTTTGGGCCATCCCAAAAAAAAAAAATTTCACCTTACTCTTTTACCCTTAATGAAATGATTCTCAATCACACAAATATCTAAAAATAATTGTACATCACAAGTTCTAAAAGTCTTTTTCTTCTTAAACACCGTGCCAATTCAAAGGGTGACTCATAAATTGGGACGGAGGGGGTAATTGTTTTAAACCATAAGTTTCAAAAGACTTTCTTTTTTTTCTTAAATACCGTGTTAAGTTAAAGAGTGCAACACAAAATGGGACGGATGGTAACTTATTTATGTCTGGTTGAATTGTTCTCTAAACATTCTATATTAATAGTAGCAGTAAGTTTGTACTTGCTCTGTTGTCAATAACGTTTATTTTGACTTAAGGAGTTGTTTGGTCGGGTGTAACAAGTTATACTGGAATTACAGTGACAAGATTATAATATAGAATTAAGTGATTGAATTATTGATAGATGTTTAATTCGCTGGACTAAAAATAGGATATAAGGGTGTATAATATAAAATATGTGTTTAGTTTTACACTAAATAAGTTGAGATAGTTTTTATTTTTAATTTTACTCTTAAATTCTTTTAAAGGACTTTAGGAGAATAGCCTTGGAGAAAGGCATCTCGGTCATTTTGGTGTTTTATGATGAAATTAGTACTCTCAAGATTATTTTTCAGCATTGAAAATGGGATAAAAGTTGTATCGGTGAAATCGTTATATCAGCGGCGGACATCATTCGTTAAAATCGGGCACCATTCGTTAAAAAATTATACTATATATATAAATGATTGTACAAAATATATTGATCAAAAATTATTTCTCATACATGTATATATTAAGTCTTGAACATCCTAATTAATAAAATTTTTGATTTCATCAGATGTTATATATCCTGGATTGTTAATCTCAAAATAAAAAATTCAAAAAATGGAGGAAAAGATAGATTCACATTTGATTCCAAAATCATTATTTATCATCTCACAAACCAAACAACTCATAATAGGGTTATTTTCAACGACTTTAAATTAGCTAGCATCTACCATTTGACCATATATTTTATATCAGAATTTAGAAGTTTATATATCTTCAAATATCTATTTTGGGCTATAAATTTTAAAAATTATCATTAGGAAAATTTAAGTTTCAAAAATTGATCCAAACCTGTTTTTTGGACTTCCATTCACAAAACTTCAAAAAAATTTCAAGTTAAATGCATGTGAAATATAACTTTAAGTTCCAAAAATCACAATTTCAACAAACTCAACTTTTCAAGTTTCAAACTTTAAAATTTATGTTGATACTCAAGCTTAACATCTTAAATTCAAATATGACCATAGAACCAACGACAAATTTACATTAATATTGGTTAGGGATTTATATAAACTCGTCAACTTTTGTCCAAACTTCTTTTTTCCTTATATTAAAAAATTTACTAAATATTTATAAATATGTAATTGTTTGTTACATAGTAATAACTTGTCGTCATTATATTCATAAACCTTAAATTCTGTATTCAGTCGATGAGATGGCACTCGGTGCCTTGTTGCTAAACTTTACCTCAGCTAATTTAACTAAAATCTACTTGACATGATGGATCATGAAAAAGCAATTATAATGACTAGATTTGTAAGACATAGAAAGAATTAATTTGTTGGTAATATATATGGCCAAATTGCAAAGCATGAACCATAGAATATAAAAGCACTTTAATTATGTATGAAAATTAAGATGCATGCATGCGTCCATTGAGAGTAGTACTCCACATTTATTGACAAATCTTGACCAATCCTTTATTATATTTACCCTGTTGTTCAATAGTGCTAACTTTTAAATCCCTATTGTTTGTGCAGCTTCTTTGGTTTACAAATGGGACCAAAGTTAGCTGCAAAAATGAAACCAATCCAATTCACCTACTAGCTAAAAGTCTTTAATTTCATAATATGAGAAGGCAATATATTTATGTGGAAATTTATGAACTATATCCAAAGTGAAAAGACAATGATCAAGATAGCTTTTAGGCTTAAGAGTCCATTTGTTCCCTACAATGCTTGCATGGTGTAGTATTGTGGAAATATTGAGCTTGTGTGAACTTGACATCTTTAATTGTTTATAGCAATCAACATCTTCTTGACATTAACCCTTTGATGGACACGATGGGTATACCTAGACGTGACAAATGAGTGGATTAGATAAGATTTGGATGAATTGAATATGGATGGAACTAAAATGAATTGGATCACTGTTAATTCGAAAAAAATGACTTTTCACTTTTCTCAAAAATAAGATTTAATACCTAATTAATTTAAGTACAAATCAAATTCCCAAAATTTGAAAGAGTCACCACCTAATTTTAAGGATAATTAGGAAACCCCTAAAATATTTAAAAACACCTAACAGAAAAATCTTTCTAAATACCAAAGAAAGGGTTCGGGTTCAATTTCCATTTTGAGAAGAATTTAATAACTCAAAATGACCGCTAACTTGTGGTTGACCGATGATTAGGAAGTTAACTAACTTTTAAAGATTTGATTGACTTTGAAAAGAAATTGAATAGTTTGAAAAAATTGACTAATTTTGAAAGAATTAACTAAATTTGAAATAATGTTGACTAAGTTTAAAATTAACTAACACTTCAACAACATCCCCCCCCCCCCCCCCCCCCCAAAAAAAAAAAAAAAAA
>JAOTQR010000097.1:18275280-18287356 GCA_025774065.1 Solanum ossicruentum | reverse complement strand
ACATTCAATTATCGATGTATATAGGTCATGGGAATCACGAGATAAACTATTTAACAAGCCTCGTGATTAAATTTTCTTTCTTTTTCTTTTTTTTTTTAAAAAAAAGTATTAAATATATCTTTAAATTTGACACGAATTATTAGTGTCATTTATAAATTATTGATAGTATTAAAAACACTCATTTTCTTGACTAACTAAACTTAAGAACACCCCTAATCTTATAATAAGAGTGAAATATACCCCAAAATTCTTGTCAAATTAAGAATTGTTTTTGACATTTCCGATAGATCAGGGGTATATTTTTAATTTAGTTAGCCAAAAAGAAGACTTAGTGGTAAATAATTCAAACTTAATTAGTAGTACAATATTCAATATGAATGACTAATCCATGAGATATAGAACAGTCATATTAGTGTATCTTTCATTTGATTTGCAACCTGAATACTTAAGAGTTAATGCTCCTATCTGCATCAATCTTTTTCCCACCTATTTTACGATGCTTTGATAGGTTCTAGAGGGAATAATTTATTTTGGCATATACACGACCAAGGCTTCTTTTAATTCCACAAATTGATGGATCAAAATACGTAGACCCAAAAGTATGACATTTAGAGTGTGTTCGGAGGAAGGAAAAGATGTCAAAATGTTCTTCTAAACATTATTTTCAAAGAAAATAAGTTGATTTCTTATTTATATTCTCATATTTTATTGATGAGTGAAAAATATTTTTTACAAGTTGTCATTTTTGATTGGTATAGAGTAGAAAATACTTGTAGAAAAATGAATTTTTGACCCAAAAATCAATCACGATGATCGATTGGATCTCGATCTGGGTGTTAAATTGAGTGTCAGCTTCCGATTTCGAGTCTAATGTCAAGTCCCTAGTCGAGAGTTGGGTTGAGTATCAAATCGGGTGTATGGTTGGGTCCCAAGTCGAGTGCCGAATCGGATCTATCAACGAGATTGGATTTACATTCATGTGTCGGCATTGGGTCATATATCAAATGCCAGGGTCGAGTCTCGAGTCAAGGATTGGGATAGTATTCGGTTCATCGTTAGGGTCGAATATCGATGTCAGGGTCAGGTTTTAAGTTGAGATTTGAGGTTAAAAGCTCTTTTGAGTCACTTTTAATGATTTTAGACACACTGATATGCTCAATCAAGGGTCGAGTCTCAAATCAAGTATCAGGTCCTTGATTAGGATTTTTAGATTTTAGCCTTGACGTTAACGAGCGATCTTGAATCCATCCCTGATATCCAATCTGGGACCTGACCCTAACCACAGATCCAAGACTCGACACCAATACTCGATCATAACACCTGACCTTGACACTTGAACTAGGTACCCGACCCTAACACCTTAATCGAAACCCAAACCCAAACTCGACCTGGACACCAAAATTAGGACCTGATACGCAAATAGGGACCCATCCTCGAATCCCAACTTTGGTCCTAATGATCCGGGACTTGATTCCAATGAGATACTTGACCCGGATCCAATTTGTGACCCGACCCCAAATTGAGGGATTTGAGCACTACGATCTCAAATTGAGTTTGTTGACCTACTCAGATCGATCAAGGTGTTGGAATCAAAATAATATGACTGACAAAATAGTTATAGTAATAAGCAAAAACGACATTAATAATTTCATGGACAAGAATATTGGATTTAACCTTAAATTAATGAAAACAGATAGCTAGTTGCATAATGAGGTTTCTTTTGTAACTTAAATTAGAAATTTTCGTAACTTAAATTGATGGACAAAGAATATCTAATTATTATAGGGGATTGATCAAAATGTCATTTTCTACTGTTCTTTTTCTGGACAATTAAGTGTCATTTTCGTTTTATTGAGTTTTTCTACAATGTGAACTATTACTTATTGAGTAAATATGCAATTGTGAAAACTTCTTTATCGTAGCTTAATAATAGTATTATCTCAAGAAATTTTTGTAGCTTAAATTAATTGACAGAGTAAATATGCAATTGTGAAAAATTAATTGGTTTCGACATATAAATCAAGAGTCGACACTCAATTCAGGGGTCAAACCAGAATCGGTTCTTAACTCATTTAACTCATTATTCTATTTTTTCTCACATTGCCAGCTTTTTACTATATCAAGTGATCGAATAAGTTGTCCAAAACAATCACTTGTCATGTTTCAATTTGGTTCTCGAATGGTATGGAGAAAAAACAGAGTCAAAGAATTTCAGATGCAGAAGAACAGTATTTGGATTTCGAGATATTTTTGCAGTTTTGTGAACTTCGGCTTTTACATGTATTGATTTGAAATGTCAACACAGGGAACGTGAACATATTACCATTGGAAGTTGGAACCTCTACTAGCATTCACAAAACACACAATTGTCAACAAGTGAAGTGACCCCTAGTAGACAAACTTCATCCTATATACAAAGAATCAGAAGCCCACTACTTGTGCTGACTCAACATGGACCCATATGTTTTATTTTTCTTTACTTTCTATAATTCCCGTGAGTTCGGAGTGGCACCAACATAAGAATAAAATAATATAGAATATAAAATTATGCACAATTATCACATGTAATGTGCAAATTTGACTCATAAACCTGATTTTGACCACATAAATACCATTTTGGTCATGTTTCCGTACACCCGGCAAGATTATTTGACATTTAACAACAAATAGGTCTTCATAAAATCTAACAAAAAATGTATTAGCTCTCCTTGGACCATGAATTTGATCAAAGCTCAAAGATTTCAAAACTCATAACAAGTAATACTTGGCCAAGAGTAGATAGCAAATGAAAGTAATTCATTAAACTTAAAACAAAGAGACATGATGATATTTTTACATACTACAAAATCAAGTGGCACAAGAAATATGTAACATGGAGTTCATGTCCTTATTTTTTGGTCTAATCCCTTTTATACAATGCAGGAATGAACCCCAAATTTCCCAATCCAACACCCGAGACGTTGCCTGGCTAGTTATGAGTAGTCTTCTTGTGCTGGTGGTGCTGGCACTCAACAGGGGGAACAGGGAACCTAGCGGTATCCGTGCAGTAATCATAGACCATATGGTTTGCCCGGACCCAAATCAGCTGGTGGCTCTGGTGCAAGCTGAGCTCGGACATCACAGGTTCATCCCACCAGTACCTCTTTTGACCATTACTGCTGCAACGCTGAATAATTTCAGCGGGTGCAGCAGTTGCTGGAACCTCACAGCCGTTAATCTCAAATCCCTTGTAGGATGCCACAAAGGGCGCGTGTGACCAATCAGTCTTGACAAGTCCGCCTTGTGTAGCCCAATCATCTGCATTCCAAATTGAACTGTACACACCCATTGGTTGGTCCTTGGGGAATGGGATCCCTCTGTGCTCCAAATTCGAGTGCACACGAATTGGGGTCTCATCTACCAAGAATCTGCACAACAATTTAAAAAAATTAAGAAATCAAGAAAAGACATTCTTGAAAAATATGCATTTGGGCATTTCAAGAAAAAGGAATCTAAATTGAAAATAAGGAGGATTGCTATATTATAATGTCTTGTAACTTACACAACTTGGCGCTGGTTCCACGTGATGGAATATGAGTGGAAATCCTTAGATGGGTCGAACCAAAGTTTCAATCTTTGTTCCCTGTTACCAACACCATTGACGTATACATTGGTCTGTACAGTGTATGGTTCACCAGTTGTGTTACCAAGAAACTCAAAATCAAACTCATTGTGGGTTGGTCCTTCTGAAGACATCTGCATATTGATCAAAAGTAAAACAGAGTCCATAAGATATACAAAGAATATCAGCTTCAAGAACAGATAATTTCAATATGAAAAAGGTTTATCAGTTGATAAAGTCAAGCCAATAGAAAAATTAATTGGAAAGAGTGGGGGCCGGGGTGGGGGGGGAGGGGAACCTGAACTTGATTATTGCAATTTCATTAACTTTAAAATATGGACCAGTGCATGTACTGAAATATGATAAATGTCACACTACTAATACTGTCGGCCAATAGAAATTTCACCACCAATGCAAAAGTCATTTCACCAAATGTTAATCCCTATATCCCAAAATCAGTGTCATTTCAGATTCAAGATAAAAAGTATTACTTCTATGTTCTTAAATCTTAAGACACTATCTCATAAATAGGCATGAAATACACATTCTATTGACATGAAACAAACTAAAATGACCACTTATTTTGGGGGCGGAAAAAAAATGTTAATGTATATTTGGATGGAAAATATTGTCTTTTAGTACTTACATAGAATGCAGTGACAGTTCCAGCAGAGTCACCCTCAACAAGCTTAATCTGAACAGTAACTTTCCCAAACATATATTTGCTCTTTGATTGAAAACCAGTACCTAAAATTACACATTTAAGCTAAACTTAACAAAAAAATATTCTTGAATGGACAATAATACACCATGAAAAAACACTCAAAAAAAGTACCTGAAAGATGGTCCAATTTCATCCTAAGAATTTCTCCTTCAGTTGTCAAATGGTCAAAAGCCCAACTAGGCTGATACAGCTCCTCAAATCTTGAAGAACTAACCAACCCCACCATCAACAGAGCAAAACTCAAGATAATCCAACTAAAAGACCCCATTTTTCCTTTCAGAGAAAACAGATTGTATGAAAGAAAATCTTCTGTTTGGATGAAGAGGGCCAAAGGAAATGCAGTGGTTTTATAGCCAAAAAATGGGGTCAGGCTTAACAAAGAAGCCATAGCCATAGTGCCACGTCAACCAACATTAATGTTACACGTCACTGTCCACGTTGGACACTGTACTCGATGTGTCAGAGGTTAAAAAAAATCAAAATATTATAGCCGTTTGCACTAATTGGCTTAGCTGGAATTTGAAAAAAAGTTGGTCCCATGGTGGGGAACAAGCACAGTAGGTGTAGTCACTGTTGAGAAAAGGATGAGTATTTGTTTAACCAATGAGAGATGTAAACGTGGAATATTACAGCTGGTGACTGCAGTGTACAGTTGTCATTAATTGGCAGTGAGCAATTTTTTTGAAAAAAAGGAAATTCTTTTTCCTCTCTAAAAGCTAAGTATTCCATTCGCGTGTAGTGAAAAAAAGACACTCAATATGGTTTGTGCTCCGGATTTTTCTATTCTTAATATTTCGCGTTCGAGTTATGAGAATAAGAAAAATGCTATTGAGAACATAACTTTTGAATCAGCTAATGTAGTTTGAGATTCAAATTTGGATTGGACACTAATACGTGCTTCGAACACTGACCGGAAAAAAAGGAAATAAAGACACTCACACCTTCTTAAATTTGTACATCTTTATTTCAATTTATATGATGTAGTTTAATTTGATTTTTTTTTCATTCCATTAAAGGTGAAATTGAATATTTAAATTTAAATTATTAATAAATATAAAAATGTGTTACTTTTTTTTAAAATGCACTAAAAAGAAAAATATATTTGTAAATTGAGATAGAACAAGAACACAAAAGTTAAACTGAATTACCTTCATGACAAGCAGAGAATATAATGTATTTTGCACACTTATTCTTATGCTTATTATTTAGTACAAAATTAAAATTTGTAATTTATGAATTCGAGTTCATTATTTTGTTACAATTTATTTGATTCAAAATTAATTGTTTGTATCCCTTTGAAATTCTTTTAATAGATGTGGAAAATTCAAGCTAAAATTGTTGAAGTCGATAATCTCCCAACTTACCCCTACCGTCGCTCCCTAATAAATTGTAGTTTCCTCGAAATAGATAGAAATCATTAATAGTATGAATGAATTAGGTTACAGAAAAATGTTAGTAATACCAAATTAGCATGATATTACGATAAGTTAAACGTGTTAGAAGATTTCTTACTTTATTTATGAAGAAGCATACTTTTTTCTAAGGTTGGCCCATGAATAACAAAGAGTCTAAGGGGGGAAAATATAATAAATAACATATGGTGGAAATAGAAACATAATTGCAACCATGTCATATCTATAATTTCATATATGCATTTAATTTCATAAATATGAATTTGTGTGAGAAATGAATTCTACTACTAGATTGCAATCTTATAAAGTTTACTTTGTGTTCGAACCCACAATAAAGTGTTTATGAGATACTTTTGCATCAAGATTTGAAAATTTTTGTACTTATGTGTATTCTCAAGTATCTAATATAAACATTCTACATATTCAGAGTATTCAAATAAAAATTATTTATAATATATACTTGGGTGATCAATTAAAATAATTCATGATTTGGCTATTTAAATAAAATTTACCAACCTATGTAAAATGAGAACTAATAATTCAATAATAAATATTTGCCATAAATTTTCACAAATCTACTTTTCAAAATGATGGTTGATAGTTTAGAATTTGTGGGGGCCTTTTGTTGGTCACTTTTATTCTTTGCATTTGTTTTTGGTATTAGTATAGTGATAATGTCAGTGACAGCTGCAAATTTATTATCATACTCTTAACATCTTTTCTTTCTCACTTTTCTAAGCTTTACACATTATTTTGAAGCTACAGGGCAGTGACTACATTTTAGAGCCTCAACATGCATGTGTACCATGTTACATATCTTGTTTATTTCATAGTTGATGTGATATTATTCGAATTTTAAAAATATAAATTAATTCAAATGTTGTATTTATAAGGGAGATGAGAAAAAATCACGGTTAAAAAAAAATTATTTCACTCCCTAAAAGATGAAAGGTAACGTTAAAATTGGAAAGAAGAGATACTAATAAAAAATTGCTATGTTTTTACTGAAAAATGTACAATGGCTATTCCCACAAATAGTTTAATACTCGGTGTAATGAGAATCTCATGAGAATAACTGTAAGAAGAATAAAATAATAAATATCAAATTATGAAGGAGTAGAATAAGGGTAAGAAGAATAAAATAATTAATATTTCATATGGATAAATTATGGAGATTCTCACTATTTTAATGAGAATTTGTTTTTAATAATAAATTTTCTAAGTGAATTGATTCGATAAAAATAAATTAAAAAATCACGTTCAATTACACAAACTTTCATTAATTCGCGAAAGAAAAAATCTTTTCACGAGCAGTAGGGGCATCATTTTTAAAGTATAATACAAAGAAATATACTACTACAACTGGATCCTAGATTCCTAGTAGAGTATGACTCCTATTAAGAAGCATATATACTAAAAAAATGTTATTTGCTAAGGTTTAGTAATTAAATATTGAGGTTATTCTGAGAATCACAATTACAAAAATATAAAGAGGAATGTAGCAGGTGAGATCTGCTTCAGACAGATCCCATGATATCCTCATCTCGAATGTTTTTTATTAACTTTAATTTTCTGATAAAACAGTTGTCTTCCAATAAGATTTAGGAGCTGTTTGGTAGGATGTATTAGAGTAAATAATTTATAGATTAGCTATTGATATTAAGTAATACAATATTTGATAGAAATTTAGCCCAATATATTAATTAATCCATGAATTAGCCAATATCATATACATGGTATTAACTAATACCTCCCATTTTGTGTTATTAGATAATCATTTTGTGTTATTAGATAATCTCTTGGGTTTAATACCATGTGATTATATATAAAGACAAAAATGCCCCTCAAATTCTTTTTCACTTTTTTTTAATTTTCTTGATTTTATATTTTATTTTTGTAGTTTGTACTAGTAAATTTATTTAAAAAAATTATTTTACAAAATTTATTTATTTGCGGGTTAATATTTTCATAATATAAAAATAAATAACTTTATCTCAACTTTTTATATTTTATTTATTTGTGGTTTAATATTTAGAAAATAAACAAAAAATATTTTGCCGTGTCAACTTTTTTTATGATTAATTTAGTTGAGTAATTTTATTGATTCAAAACAAAGTCCAATGATGTTAAATATAATCTCAAAGTGTGTGACCTTGTAAGATATAAACATTATATTAAAACTACAACTTTCAAATTTTTATGTGTAAAAATAAATTATCTATTTTACAATTGTTTACCATATTTTCTATTTTAATAATAGATTATCTATCTTTATTAAATTAAAAATTGACATTTTATTAGTGATGAATTTATTGAGATTATAATTATTTATTCTCAAATAATTCAAGTGAGACAATAAAAAACATAATGACAAAACCTTATTCTTCTAACTAGTTAGAAGTCACAAAAAAATATTTTGCTTTGATCTAATTACATGAAATATAAAATCTTATAATAGTTCAAGGACATAATTGGAAAGAAACTATTTAATAGAATTTTAAACCAAACACAAATTAAATGAAAAGTAATATACCAAACACGGAATAAAAAATAATCTCAACATTATTAATCCCTTCATAACTAATTCATGTATTTCTAATCCCTACATTACTAATCCCTGAATTATTCATTTTTGTACAAACAACCCTTTAGTAATATAATCTTACTTGAATCCCTCAAGGAATGTAATTTATATTGGTCTTTTTTTATTTGATAAGATGGAATATTTCAGAATAAATTTATCAGCGAACCAAATGACCTAAAACATATTACTTTGAGATTTTTTGTAGCATGAATCTGAATTAATCTGTCCCTAATGAAGTTATCGGAATTAGAATCGGAAACAAAAAAGAATGTTATTTGGACATGTTACAATCAATTATTTTCGACAGGTCAAAATTTTTTTGGATGGTAAAAATGAATTTCAATAATTGGAATAACTTTGTTCACCGAAAGAAATCTACTGTTTGATTGATCTCATGTCAAATCTTCATAATTGAACTGGTTTTTTCATTGAAACAAACAGAATAATTTTAATTCTTTTGTTTTTGGGTTTTGGAAAAAGGAGCTCATGAGTTGATAGATGTATTTCATGAACTTAGTTCTTTAATTTTTTAAGGCATTCCATTGATTTATGAAAGTTCTTTTATTTTCTTCCTTGAGGGTGTGTTCGTTATGAAAGGAAAATATTTTTGAAGATGAAGTCATATAAAATGATATTGGCATTTGTGAAACTTTATTTCCCTGCTTTAATTAGAGTTTTTTTCTCTAATTTTAAGAAAAATTATCTTTTTAAGAGAAAAGATTTTTTTTTAAAAAATGTGACCAATAATGTTAAACTCTCTACAAGAGACCGGGTTAGTACCATTTGTATCCCCACTCTTATCCATTTGTGTCCTATTCCCATCGTTACGAAGAGACTATCGAGGAAAGAATTTGAGCCAAAAAACTCTTGAGTAGTAACTTAAAATTTTTTAATCTAGATTAGATTTAATAGAATTTTTAGTCAGGTGAGCTATGAGGTAATTTAGTAATGGATTGGGTCTAGAATATTAGTTTAATATTTTGATTGACAGTCTAGACAATAAGGAGTCTGCATGACTTTACAGAATCAAATTGGGGGGAGTAGAACTCCCCAAATTGATATTGGCGCAAAGATTGATTTTAGAACGTCATAATTTGAGAATGTGTTGCAAAATTGGAGTTTTGAGATGTAAATCTCAAGTTTCTATCTACGTGTTTAAGTCAGAAAAATCTCAAAATTATTTTTATTTCTCCGACTTTGTTTTTGACAAATCAGAAGCTACCATGATGATTTTTCTTCCATTTTCTTGTTGTTTCTTTAGTAAGGATAAGTTAATCATTCTCTAACTTATTATTTGATTCTTAGACATTAGTAGAATCTACGGGAATCCTCTTAAGAAAGGTCTTGGCTTTAAGTTAATAGTGGAAAAAACCTTGGTTGCGTAGATAATCAAGAAAGCAACCAAGGGTAAGGATATTTATGAAATCTAAGTATTGTAAGTCATTTTTAGCTGATTCATTGTACTTCTAGTTTGTTTTTAGATCAAGAATGAGCCAAGACAGTGAAAAAAGAGAAAGATCTAATTCTTTGAAGATTTCTAAAACTTGTTTCGAGATAATTGATGGTTTGAAAATTTTTATTTGTGTTATATATGCTTGTTAATTATGTCGTTGGTATTACTTGCATATATGTCAATAGGAAGGATGGAATGAACCTAATGTGACGTCTCGTAATCAAATTGCATACATCTTGAATTATGCAAATTTATAAGATATTGGTTATGATTGTGATCGTAGATTGAATGTGCACACTAATAATTATTTGAGTATGGATCCCAAGAGAAGACCATCATTGACTGTTGTTTGAGATTGTTAGTGTGTAATTGATATAAAAGATATTGTTAGTAAAATATTTTTTATGCACTCACCAAACACATAATAACGAAGAATTATTTAGATTTGGATTCATCAAAACATTTACCAAACAAAAAAAATGTTTTTGTTGAGAAACCACTTCCTTTTTCACACCAATCTAACAATTATTAGAGCTCGTTTTGCTTAGATAAAAAAATTGATCAAATCTATTTTTAAGTTCTTTTTAATTTATAAAAGTGTTTGATAATTTTCAAAACATCTTTAAAAAAAGTTAAAATTTTCTTAAAATAAGTTAAAAGTTAAAGCAACACCCTCTCAACCTTTTATTTTTTAGTTTATAAGTTGCTATAGCTTGACCAAAAAAATTATCTATTTACCCTAAATATTTTTTCATATCCCAAAAATATTCTTAACTAAAGTAACTCTAACTACTTTCTCTCTTCTCATTATTTCAGTTTAAACCACAGCCTAACGCTCTTCTCCTCTTCGAAACCACCGCTTTGCAGTGTTCTTCTTGCCGTTGCTCTTCTCATTTATTTCAACACTTCTATTTGTATCAAATCATCTAATATTGAAATATGAATGTATGTTTATTTATATTTATCGTCCTTCTTTCACTATTTTTTAATAAATAATTTATGATAATAAGAGAAATACGTGAATGATAAATAAATATTATTATTCATGTATATATTTAAAAAATATCTTAAATTCTTTATGTGAAATAAGAAGCGATGTGCATGCCATCAGAAAGAATAAACATTATTGGTTGGTTAAATATTAGAAGTTTCTTGAGAGGGCAAGAGAAAAATGAAATAATTGATATATTTTGGCAATTAAATATCCCAATCATGTTTCAATTTCTATCATGTAAAAAGAAGCATCTTAAAATTTTCATGTGATCTATCCAAATTATATATTTTCAAAATTAAAATAAATTACGTATATAAAATTTACTTAAATAATAAATTTATATTGACAATGAATCAAAATATAAATTTATTTTACTTTATTTTTTTTAGATAGAGAGATCTTAAAGTAATCAGTTTTTATAATGTTAATGACTTGAAGAGTATTTGAGACATTTTTAATTAGAAAGTGCTCAACAACACTTATGTACCAAACACATCAACAATTTTTTTCAGCTACAACACTTTTGTGCAAATAAATAACTGCTAAAATTTCAGCACTTTAAAAAGTGTTTTTAAAGTACTTTTTAAAAGATTTTTTTTAGCTAAGCCAAACAAGCTCTAATGTCTTGCTTTCACTTTTAATTTTAATCAAGAATCCCCCTATATATAAATTTATTTTACGTTATTTTTTTTAGACAGAAAGTAATCAATTTTTATAATGTTAACAGTTTGAAGGGTATTTGAGACATTTTTAATTAAAAAGTGCTCAACAACACTTACATATCAAACACATCAACAATTTTTTTCATTTACAACACTTTTATCCAAACAAATAACTGTTTATTTTTTAAAGGTTTTAAGTATCTTATCCCCCCCCCCCCCCATATTTGATAATTTTTCTTAACATTAATTTAAAATCATAAAATTAATTTTTTTGAAAAACTTCATATTAATGAATTAAGACACTTAAATTAAAACGACTAAGAAGATTAATTCATTGAGAGAGAACTTTA
Organism: Solanum ossicruentum; assembly: GCA_025774065.1. NCBI lineage: Eukaryota > Viridiplantae > Streptophyta > Magnoliopsida > Solanales > Solanaceae > Solanum > Solanum ossicruentum. Next base: position 18,275,576 of record JAOTQR010000097.1, on the reverse strand, counting down.
ACACTTGCGTCTCAAATTGGGATTCACATCCATTCATAGACATTGAATCATCATATTTAAACGCTTAGTTAGACGCCTTTTTTTTTCAATAAATGAAAAGGAAATTGTTAGCTTGTTTTTTAGGTTGGATGAACAATAATTTATGTGCTCCATTATTAAACATAACTAATCCTCCGCATATGACTTAAATAACATTGAGTGATGTGTCAACTTCGAAGTTGCTGGGACAGCATGCCATACTATATACTACTAATATTCTTTAAGAGAGTCTTGGAGGAGTATGGGCTTCTGATTCA
>JAOTQR010000097.1:18260757-18272410 GCA_025774065.1 Solanum ossicruentum | reverse complement strand
ATCATAATATTATCTTAAAACAACCTTTTGAATATATATATATATATATATACACAAAAAAAATATTAATTTACTATAAGATTTTCTAATATATATATATAGTATATATTTTCTCCATTCAACTTTACTTCACCTCCGTTGACTTGGCACAAAGATTAACAAGTGGGAAATGATGGAGTAATTTTACCAAATTATCCTTTGAATATAATAAATATGATGTCTTGAAAAATGTAATAATAAAATAACTATAATTAATGATTAGGAAAAATTAAAAACTAAATGTAAAATTATTTTTTGATTTTATTAAGTAGATAAATATTTTTAAACATCTCAAAATATTATAAGGGGAAGTAAAGATGTATCATATTTCTACTTTTCTAGATTAAATATTAGAGGAGAGGTGAGGCTCATTCCCAAGGTAAGTCAATTAAAACGGAGTTAATGACTGTTAATAACGGCTTTTTGACGCCTTAACCTTGTTGGTCGGTTCTGTAGGGAATAATGTTTTATTAAATTACAATTATCAGTAAGAATATTCGACTTTAATGGTCAAGCTACGCTCCACACATCTCTAGGCTCTACGTATTAAATTTATTAAACAGTGTAGTGGATTTTAGACTTTAAATTATATCCCCTGCTCAGGAAAATTTACAAGTAAAGTCTGGAGATGATAAAATGTATGCTGATTTTATTATTATTTTACAGAAATTTGGAAAATTTTTAACACAAATATATCAGTCCCAAAAACAAAATATATTATATACAAAAATGACTATAGTATAAAACAATTAGAAACTCATATTGTCCCTCCATATGAGTATTTTATTATAATATTCACATTAATTGATATTTAGCATAAAATTTTGAAAAATAATTTGAAGATTAATTTATTATTAATATTAAAGATAAATCATGAGAAAAAAATATATTATTTTCTTGATATTAAAAATAACACATAAAAATAAAAATCTATTTTGTAATAGAGAATAAGTAAAAGTGAACAGAACGTTATATATGTTCATTTTAAGTTACAGTTACTCTCTCCTGTCTATTTTAATTGTCTTGCTTATTTAAAAAAATGATCTAAAATAATTTTCATTTAAAAAAAAAATAAAATATTAAATTGAGATAAAATAATTTAAAGATAATTTAATTAAATTACCTTTTAAATTAATAGTGTTTTAGTAGGCGTGCAAAAATAAATATATATAACAAGTAAAATGAAACCGGAGGATGTAGACGTTTAATAGAGATTCTATATGGTTTATATGGTAATTATTAACGATGTTAATCCTTAATTAATCTGCATGGCAACTACTTAAGTTGACTTCATTATAACTACGTGACGGTAAAGATTCTTCGAAGTTCTTGTGCGACCAAAACTATATAATAAACAAAATAATTGAGTTAGGTAAGAAAGAGTTAAAAGAAAAAGATTGTTTTCCAGTGAACTAGTTAGTATCTCAAGTCACTACTATTCATTATATAGTACAATGTAAAATTATATTTTATTACGTTAGAGTATTAATTAAATTTTTACCTACTATAAAATAAAGTCATTGAATTTTTTATTACATTAGAGTATTAATTAAATTTTTACCTACTCTAATAATAAAGTCACTGAATTGTTCGGCTATAACAACGAAAGTGCCAATCAAGGTTAATTTACTGTTCTATTATGGGAAGTTTAGAAGCTTTTTGTGAGTTTACTGTTATAACGGATTACGTTGAGTTACTTTAATGTTACAAATTAAAATAATTTTGTAATTTTACTATAACATTAAATAAAGTTCAATAGTCACACGTTAAATAAACCAAAGTTTCGATTCAAATGTTAAAGATTTTCAAAGACCACAAGGATTATTGATCGTGTGATCAAGTAAACTCACTTGCTGGTATCAATAGAACTTACTTATTGGCAAGATAACTCATTTATAAATTTATGACATAGTGCGTCACTAACAAGCTAGACCGTTAGTAATATTGTTTGATTTGGACCTAGGCCTGTACGGCTTTAAAACGTGTCACTAATAGGTAAGACTTATTTACTTATATACCTAACATCTCTCCTGTATTTTGCCGATGTAGAATTTCTCATCTCAAGATGGGTTGTTATAGCGTATGTGTGAGATAGCATCAACCATAGTATCAGACAAACATCCACAGCCAGTTTTCATACTTTGTTCAGCAAAGTTTGTTCTTTTAAATTCCTTTTGCTGCCTGTCTCTGCCCCCAACAAATGCAGTGGGGTTGGGACTTGGGAAGAAAATCAATGAACAATTCAGATTTTTGATAGAAACTTTTCATCTTTATATAGGAAGAGATTCTCTTGTTTTACAGAATTTTTTCAACTAGCATCATGCCATTGTCTCATTATGAGAATGAAATGGAAAGTGACTTTACCTTATCATCCTTCTTTACACAAATATCAGGGAATAATCAGCTTTTCAATTGTTCTTAATTCCTTTCTATACCTATATGCTCAAACAGTTTCTGATTATATACAGCCAAAATTTTACAAAATACAACTGATTAGTCTCAATCATTCTACTATTGGCAGCCAGGAAAAAAGCAAGTGGTGGGGTAAAAGTAGTAGTAGTAGTAAGTACACTTTGCTATTCAAACAAAGAAGTAATTCTTGATTTTCTATTTACATACAACATTTCAAAAAAATAATATTAATAAGTAAACATAATTGGACTTTACTTGTCTCAATCAAGAACATAGCCTAGGTAACGATCTGGCATTGTTATGGCTTGATACTCTTGATTTCAACATCTTTGCCATTTGATTTTGCATTTTCCTACAAGCTTTTTCCAATTCTAGTACTCTCCATTGCATGCCTTGTAAATGTTCTTTGAGTTTTTCATTCTCTGTCGAAAGATCCAGCTTTCCTGCGTATAGCACGATCTGTTGATCTTCGTTTACTGGACTTGCTGGTTCCACGAAACTATGAGGTGAATTGAGGTAAGGACTAGTTTGATTGGTTTCTTGAAGCAAGCTTTTGAGCTTCACTTGCTGAATTATGAGAGCTTGTCCAGCAGATTTTGAAGGGAAATTCTTGTTATGAGCAAGGTGGCTACAAGCCTCGGATGACAGCTTTTCGTAGCTCAGTCCACTACATACCTTCATCTTTTCCTCTTCCGATAATCCTAAATGGACCTGCTATTTAAAATCGATGGTCACATTTGAAGGTATGTATGCATCAAAATGCAAAGAACAAGTAATAAATTGAAGGCCTCTTGGGGAGAATCGAAAAGGTATACCTCAAGATACATAACCGTGGCATGATAGATTGCATCATACGAGTCCCTAGCAGACTCGGGGAGCGATCTGACCAGGGCAAGGAACTTGGAAGGTTTAAGACATGGATCAGGAGCTACTTCTGCAATGTACAAGTCCATCAAGCTAGCAACTTTCCTCAATTGACTTAACGGAACACAACATGCCCCTTTGCTGATGAATGATTTCAATAACCTAAGAACTAAATTCACATCATATAAATAGCTCGATCCAACAGGTGAAGGAAGCAAGAGATTATCCAATGTCGCTTGATCCAACTGGGAGCCAATCATGCTCTCTAATTTGTTCCTGCAGCACTTGCTTATCTTTAAATTCAGAGTAACTCGAAGCATTCCAAATAAGGTTTTGATGGAAATACAGGTTAAATCTAGCAAATAAAGCATCTCAATAACTGTCTCCATGGTCTTGCATTTCTCATCCATCGTTTTGGCCACTGAAAATCTTGATTTTTGGTAATAGAACAGGAACTTATTAAGAATCCCATGGTCAAGGTTTTTGGATACCATTTGCTTTACCAAAATTTCAATCAAAAAGGGCTCCAAAGAAGCAAGATCCTCAAACCACCATGTTGCCCGAAATGCACTATTTCTCAAGCTCTCTGTACTTTTTGTATCACAAGACAACCGAAATCCAGAGCTGTCAGCAGAAGAAGTTGACGGACAAGGGCTAGTTTCACACGAAGATGCTACCCTCCCAATGACAGAATCCAGGTATTTATCAATTACACCTGAAGAGCTAGCCACAGGCATCAGATTTTGACATTGTCTCAGCGCGTCAAGAAGCTCAGACCAAGTCCAATACCTTACGTCTTCAAGCGACTTCTCTGTTAGCTCGATTAGATTTTGGTTCCCGGATACAGATTTCCTCATTTCCATATAAGAGGCAGCACAATATAGAGTTGAAACATTAATAGGATTTATCTCAATCTTGCCTTTGCTGTAACAGAATCTTGTAATGATCTCAAAACTCTCAGCTCCACCAGGAAAGTCATGAAATATCACCTTTAGACATCGCGTCCCTCGTTTCGGTTTCCCAAACAATTTATTTATTTTTCCTGAATATGAACAGATAACCTTCTGTACAAATTTACAACAAAACAAAATTAGATAACAAAACGAACACATTCAACAAATTGAGATCCACCAAGAATAGTACTCACTAGTTATTTAGGGACCATATTAGAGGCCTATCATTCAATAATTACCTATTTAATAAGCTTACATTGGTAATTATTCAATCATTTTCATATCTTAGGATATAAGAACCTTATCAAGGGGCATTAAATTTAAACCACCAAAACCAAAAACTTAATTGAATATTCCAAAGAATTTCCAAAAGAATGATGACAGGTCGTTATACTGAAATTAAATTGAGGAAAAAAAAGTAGGGAAAGCACAGCAGTGAGTTGATTTAAGAACAACCTTTTTGGTCACTCTAGAAAGATGTGAAAGAAGCAAAATTTAAAAGGGCCAAGAACATTTAAACCTCTTCATAATAATAAATGATAGGAAAAATCCAAAAGAAAACAAAAAAGGGGGCGGTGGGTTTACAAATCACACTGGAGAAAAAAAAATTGGCCAGGAAATAGTACTACAAACATAACCCCACACATTAATAATGTAGGTACAAAATTTAATAATGTGATAAATAAATGAGTAGCAAAAGTTAACAACAATAATGTATTGAAAGACAGCAAAAAAAATTACAGGAGAATGATCATGAACTTTAGTATAGCACAAAACGGAGCCAGAGAAACTCAAATTAAACAGAGCACCAGTATATGTTGTTCGAATTCTTCAAAAATATAGATGAGTATATGTTCAAACATTATTTTTGGAGACTCACAGAAGCAATGGGACAAAACACACAATTTTGCACAGGACAAAATAGAGGAAGGAGAAAAAAACCAAGAACAGAGAATTAGAAATGAAACAGAAGAACATTAATTGAGAAGAAAGGTTGTACTATTTGCAAAGGACAAAAGAGAAGAACCAGAAAGGTAAACAGAAAGAAAACTTACCTTATCTACCATAAAGAGTTGTTCACCATTGACATCCACTAGAAGATCACAACAAACATCCATTAGAGTCAAATTAAGAAAAATCCCACCTCAAATTAAGAGTTGCTTTTGGAATTTACTTGAATAAAAAAGTGATCTTGGGAGATACCCACATAGATTTGAGAAGAAAACAAGAAGTTATTCTAAAATAAGGATGAAGACAAATGGAAAAAGTTGTGTTCTTGGTAACCCAAACTGAGAATAATAAGCTTAGAGAGACAAGAGTATGGGTGAAGCAAAGAAGGGGGTGTCTCCAGGACAGAGAAGATAACAGATATGTAAATGCATATAATAAAGAGGAAACTAAAAAAAAAACACAGAGAGAGAAATCAGAAGTTGCAGTGAGTAGAGTGAAGAGGAAAATGCTTAGATGGTAAGACAAACAGAGTTGTTGACTGTCCACTAATCTCTATCTGACATTCCTGTCAAAATATGAGTCAATTTTTGTTAAGCATATGCTACTTCTGGCTAAATCAATTTTTGAATATTACTATTATATTCCTTGGTTCCTCTCATTTTATATAAAATTTTTTGACTTGATATAATATTTAAAAATAAAAAAAATATTTTAAAATTTTTGATTTAAAATAATTTTTAAAAATTTGTATTATTAAAAATTATTTTATTAAAAATAAAATTAAAATATTTCTAACTAATGTTAATTTGTTTTAAACAGATTAAAAAATAAATGATGCTGCATAAAATGTTTCTCTAATATGTATGAATAATTTCTCTTGGTTTTTTGTGGTTCTCAACTCTTTTATGCCTTTTCTAGGCAGTTAAGTTTCTTTCCCTGAGCAGTCACACCATCCTTGCATATACCATACAATAATAAAATTTAAATAATAATTAAAATAAATATTACCCTTTAAAAGTAATAAGAAAATATAATATTTTCTTTGTCTAAAAATAAATATTATTTTAATAAAATTAATTATTGTTTTCAAAATTCAAAAATAATAATTAATACTTCAACTTTATTTCTATATTAAAAACTATTTTTTAAAGAAAAATTATTAAAAATACTTTTGAACTTGGCGTAAGTTATTAATTTTATCTCCAAATTATTGACGGTCTTAAAAATATCGTTACCCTTGACTAACTTAACTAAAATACACCTAAAAACTATCACAACTGTTAAAAACACCCCTTAACTTTAAGAATTTAGAAATGTATTTCATTCTTGTCAAGATCGGGAATATATTAAAGTCCAATTAGTCAAGTAAAAGAATATTTTTAACACTCTCAATAATTCAATGATAAAATTAATAATTCGTGTCAAGCTTGAAAATTGTTTTAAATATTTTTTTTCTCTCCTTTTAATGGTGTTTTGATTCTCAAATAGCATTTGATAAATATTCAATTCGATAAATGATACTGTAGTATCTTATATTTATTATTTTTATTAGTTGGCTGAAAAAGAGTTACTCCGTCTAGTTCAATTTTGTTTATCTTATTTTAATTTTGATAAAAAAAATTTTTTTAAAAAATTGATCTTTTGTAAATAACTAGAATAAAAAAATTACCAAAAATAAATTTAAATTATTTAAACAAACTGAAAGAAACAAAAAAACTAACGCAAGACCACATACGAAAAAAGTAAGTGAAATAGTTGACAAGCATCCAAACAAGCTTGAAGTTTCCTTCCGGATCCGTCACTCCATTAATTTAATCTCTATGCCGTATAACATAAGTTGACGCTGGAGTATATTTTATTAAATAAAAACATAATGACCATTTTGCCCTACAAAGAACCTTTTCCTCATATTTTTTGGTCTGTTATATTATCTTTTGCATATTTTCAGTTGAACATGAGGGAAGCTTTTGCTTTTTCTCCTGATTGTGGAAAAGAACAATTTGTGTTTTCAAGATAACAAAAAATGCAATTTTCCAAAACTAAAAAAAATGTTTAAATTAACGTATGAATAATAACAATAATACTAATAAATTAATTTTTTTTGTTAGAAGTGTTGTAAAATATTTAATAATTTAAAATTATAAAGAATGATATTTTTAAAAAAATAAATTTTTTTAAAAACAAGGAAAATGATTTAAGGTACTCGCATTAGGGCCTCAATTTTTCTTAGCAATAATGGAATTATTTTTTTGTAAGTTTTCTTAAAAATATTTTCTACTATTATTTTAATTTGTTTGTTTTACCTTTTTTTTAGTTCATTTCAAAACGAATGTTTTTATTTTGATAATTGTTTAGTTTCAATTTTTTACATAATATGCTTAAGATTTTGATTTATTCTATGTATCTTCAGTTTACGACTATAAGATTTAAAAATCATATTTACCTAAAAAATTCTAAATTATGTGTCAAGTAAAAAAATAATTAAAATGGAAAGAGTACTATCAATATAAAAAATTATAAAAAAAAAAACTAACTTTGGATGTCAAAATTTTTTCTTTAAGAATTATGTAAATAACTTTCCATATTAAAAATCTAGAATAATAGATTTTTCAATTTAAATAATCTTAATTGTTTTCAAAATTTAAGGCCTCTAATTCATCCTTCCTGAGCCGTTCTTATTTCATATTGGTTATGTGCTTCCCATTCTACGGTACACCTCATCTTCGCTGAGCCTTCATAACCCTCGATTCACATTTCTACTTCCTAGTACTTATTTAAATTATATCTAAATATTTTTAAAAAAATATATTTTTCACATATTTATAAATACAAAAAAATAACTAAGAATTTCACTTAATTTGTACTAACCGAACACGTCCATTATCTATGCAAGTTTTGGAGCAAAAGCAAAGGATAACATCTTGTTGATGTACCATTAATATTGCATAACCATCTCTTCGATATAAAGGTGCCAAAAGTTTAATGATTTCAACTTTTATTGGTAAAATGATTTCAACTTGATTAGTTCAAAAAATTATTTCAAATTTTTATCACTTTTTTAACTTTATGATTCACTTTCTCAGTAGTTGGTACACATAGATGCTTTTGTAGTGAGACTTCCAAGTATAAGCTTTAAAGTGGAAATTCAATTTATATACCTTTAGCCAGTAGTAATTGTTTGGTAGCCAACATGCCATGCTGGTTGTTGAAGCTTTGAATATGCAAAATGTCAACTTGTACCTAAAGGTTTTTTTTAAAAAAAAGAAATTCCTCCATCTTTAGATTAATTTTCAAAATTAAATTATATTACATTAATTTTATATTTTAAAATAAAAATTTCTATGTATTGTAATTTTTTTTATATCAATATGATGAAAAAATACCTCTTAAAGTTTTAGTCAAAATTCATACCGTTTGATTTTATAAGAAAATTATAACAACTAAAAAAAATAAATGGAGGATCATCTTTGTCTCAATTTATATGTCGCTTATCATTGTTTAAAGTTAGTCTACTAAAAAAGTCATACTCTCCAAATTATAATTATTATTAAAATATGAAATTAATTACGAAATTTATCAAATAACCTCCACTACTCTACTAGTAAATATCTCCTAGTTAATTGAATTTGTTGGAGCATTATATTTTAATATTGAAGTCATAAAAGTATATTATTTTAGTGGATATAAAATGGACAAAAGTGTGATCAATTATTTTTTATGTAACTTATTCATGTAATCACTAAGTCATCTTCTACCTCGTTATGCCTTGTAACTTATGTAACTTTCAAGGTATAATTCTTTCATTCATTTACCTATATTTTTATCCACTTCATTGTTATTCAATTCAAGGAAGAATTTCTCACCTATAAATATTAGTAATGTTTCTTCTTTTCTTTGCGAAGTGTTTCTTTGCGAAGTGTTTGCAAGAAAGATGAGAATTACAGATAAATATTGTAGTGTGTACCGTGTAGTAAGGTTAGTGTCGTAATAATTAAAAGAGTGGTGAGACAAAGAAATATATAATTCTAACTCTTCAACTAAATTATTATATACAAAAGAGTCATTACATGGTGAAGGAGGGTGTTCCTTTTATGGAACTTTGGACTATTCAACATAACTAATTCAGAATTGTTTGAGTCACACGACATAATTGAATTATATTTTTAAAGAGACAAATCAAGAGTGTTACTATTGAATTGATATAAATTATATCACATTGTACTTAAATCTCCTTGAAAAAAATGAAATACGTACGTCTCAGCCTAAATATCCTTTGTATATGTGATTAAGACTATTAAGCTTCTAATTTTGATTAAGAATATTTCAATAATGTTTGTTATGCATGTGTTTTCAATTAATGTTCAGTTTCATTTCACTTTCTTTCGAGAAACATGTGTAGCATATAATTTGATTTGTAAAATTTAATGTTCGTTATAATTAGATTCAAGTAGTTGCAGGTCCATTTTTTAAAGATATCGAATATTATTGATGCTTTTATGCAAATGCAAATGAGACATGTTTAAACATACATTATTTTTTATTAGTGGAAATATAAGAACTTGCTTGTTTTAAGATAAAAAAATTGGAATAATTATTACTTATGTTTGTAAATGACAACTTTATATCAATGTTTGTTACTTTATGTTTAATTTGCATCTCTAGTACTCTACGTGGCACTCTCTTGATTTTTTATCTTACTCCCTCTGTTCATTTTTACTTGACCTCTTATATTATTTTAAGATGTTTAATATTATTTGTTCAATTTATAAAATCAAGAGATAAGTTTACACTTAATTTCTAATTTACTCTTATCATTAATTATAGTCAATTCCCTTTTACATTTTTTAAAACATTGTATTAATTATATTCAAAGGATAATTTGGAGGGAGTAATTTATTACATGCTTGTCAGTTGCTTTCAATATATATAATTCATTATTCTTCCATCCTAATATTCTATTTGTAGTCAGTACAACATGCATGAGCATCTTCACATTCACTTTTAAATACGTAAGGGCTAAGAAGGAGTTTGAATATTTAGCATGAAAAAATTCTTGACAGATAACATTATTTTTCTAATGGGGTTTTATTGGTGTGCATATCAAATTAATCAAATTTTAAAAGTAATTTAATTATATAAAATATTTTTTTACTAACACTCAAAACTCTAAAATGGCTCTATACTTCAATCAAACCATATTGGGTTGGCTATTTTTGGACCCAATTTGTCTTTGTAATTAGGAGTTTGTTAATAAAGCAACCTTATCCTGATAAATAGCAGCCAAACGGGACTCACGTGAATAACTTTTGCACTTCGTTTTTTCCCTTTTCTTTTATGCGGGGAGGGCGGGGGAGGGGTGGATGGGTTACTTTTTTTTTTTTTTTTTGGAGGAAACATTCACTTTAAAATGAAATAATTTTTCAGCCTTTTATAATAAAAATAAATAAATAATAGTTTCATGTACCTTGTTTTTAAGAAAATGTTACTATTTTAATGAATTTTTATTTTTACATGTAAAATACATATAAATACTGTTTTCTTTTATTCTAATTGTAAGAGGACGAAAGATCTCATTTTCTCCTTCAAAAAATTCAATAATGTTATGTTAGTACTAATAATACATAAATTAGTCGTGTATATATATATAAAGAGAAAAATCTGAACCAAACTTTATATTAGAAATGATATGTTTTATGTGTAAGAAAAATATTATATAGTTTGCAGCATACAATAGACTCTTGTAGTTGGATCCTTCCTGGAATTCTGCGTATAATGAGAGTTTTAGTGCACCGAACTTGTCCTTTATGCTAAATTTTATCAAAAGATTTTTTTTTTCTATTTAAAACCAAATAGCATAGAAAATTATGATAATTCTTAGGGAAAATTACACAACTACACAATATATTTTCTAATAATTTCTACCATTCTAAAAAAATTACAAAATCCCTTATTTGTACTCTCTCTCTCTAACTTGTAGATACTAGACTATTATTTCTCTCTCCTTCTTAATCTATCCTAAAATATATTAAGTATTCTTGTTAAAATTATCATCTCCTACTTTCTCTAATAGTATGAAAGGTTCTAAAGATGTGGAGAATTATCTAGAAAAGTCTAGAAAGTTCTAGAGACGTGTGTAGTTCTCTAGAATAGTCTAGAAAGTTCTAGAAACGTGCGGAGTTCTCTAGAATAGTCTGGTAGAATCTGGAATTCTCTAGAATTCCTTAGAAACGTGTAGATCTTGCAAGAAGGCTCTGAGAGCTTCTAGAAGATTCTAGGCTAGTCTTGATGTATAAATATCTAAGATATTTAGTAAGAAATATCTAGATATTTTAGGAGAAGATTCTAGGTCATCAATTATAGCCATTGGATCAAAATGATCCTAGCCGTCCATTTTAGAAGGGGATTAGTATAAATACCCCTTAGGCTTCTCATTT
>JAOTQR010000097.1:18178470-18197301 GCA_025774065.1 Solanum ossicruentum | reverse complement strand
TATAAAGAAGTTCCACTTAGTAGGTGATTACGTGTCCTTATCGGGCACTGGTCACGACCCCAGGGAGGGGTGTGACACTATTTCAAAAAGAATGTTTTGGTTTGATTTGACACGGTGTTCTAAAGAAGACTTTTTAATCTTGTGGTTTTAAATTAAAGTTATATTGAGTATACTAAAATACTCTTTTATCTTCTAAATATGCAACGTGAAAAGGTGAAATTACAATTTTGTCAAAAAGGGGATCATTCTTTTTAAATAAACAAACAAAGAATCATTCTTTTTTAAGATATCTTAATGATTTAAGAAATGAACAGAAGAAACTGATCTTTTCATATATGATATATTTAGCTTCTAATTTAAAGGTTCAAAACACAATACATATGTTTTGATGCCATATAACAACTCTAAAAGTTGCATTAATAATAGATAAATGCAACAGTATTCATACTTTTGCTTGCTTGATAGGTGCAAGTTATTCAGTTTACTAAGTTTACATATATACTAGTATAATATAATTCTTGTAGCAACTGTTAAGACACCCGCAGCTACTTCTCCATCAAAATCCGGTCTATTTCCTCACGACTTCCATCCCACACTTGTTCCTACAAATCCAGAGAAGCAAAATTCAATAGATTCCTCAGTGAAATTTAATTCAGCAGAGTAACATGCAAGTGTTTGAAAATTAAAAATAGTCCACCAATCAATATGATGAAGATATGAAATGAGCCTACATGAAGAAGTTGAAGATTCTTATAACCTATGTCAACTTGTTTCTTGTATAGAGTTCACAAGTCATAATTGGAAGTCATAAAATACAAAGGGTACTAAAATACAGATCTATTACCTGCAGCAGCTGCATCCTTAGTGTTGACCAAAGTCACCTAAAAATCATAATGTTAACAATTGCTTTCCACACTTGATATCGATAACACAGTTGAGTATACTTCTAAATACGACTTAATCAAAAATGACAACTTTATACAACTTAAAATTACCTTACCATTCTGAAGAAATCCTTCGCCACCCAAGAGTTTTGCCTGGTAAGAAGAGTACAAAACATATGATCATGTTGGTCCTAACTCCTTAATAAACCAACTAGTACTTTTTTTGTGCGTGTGTTTATTTGGAGGGATCGAAGAGGGACGGGGTACTTCATTTATTGACCTACTTCCCGCAAGAAATAGAAGTAAAGACTGCATTAGGCTTGAGATATACTCACTTTTGATTGTTGAATCCGTTCCACAGCACTCTTAAGGAACTGCTTGTATGCATCAATTTCTTGGACAGAGCTGATATTCTCCACTTGCGGTTCATAATACCTGCCCGATCCAAGAGGAAAAAATAATTATTTCTTATAAAAGTGGAAAATCATTATAATATCAAAAAATGCCGGACAAAAAAAAAGATAGGATGAAAATATTGAGTGAACTCTTCAACCTTATTTTCTGTCGTGCTTCACTCAAAGTTTGATTGAGATTTTTAAGCTTCTCTTCATGAGCCTAATATGGAAATACATTAAATAAATATATCAAGTTATAGTTTTCGATAATAACAAATATAACCTTGTAACAACAGACCGAAGGCGACCCTATTCTAAACATTACCCTGTATATGCTAGGTTTTTTAATTATACAAAATCAACACTAGTGTGGAAGCGTCAAATCTTACCTCGACACTAAATACGTTGATCAATCATGACAGCATCGCAAAGTACCCCACAAAAAGGCGAAAATTATTAATCACATAGAAAAACCCAACCAAAAAAGAAAAGAAAAGAAAAGAAAAGAAAAGAAAAGAACGAGAAGAGTGGCATACATAGCTATCTTCTGCACCATTTCTCCTTCATTTTTTGACTGTATGAGACTCTGCATCAAATGCTGCAAAATGGAAGGCATGTTAAGGTCAGATGAAATTCCAAGAACTTGTCGATAGAGGCTGTCAATTAGTGAAACTTAGTACCTGTTCCTCTGGAATGGATCTTCAATTAAAAAATATTTAAGATAGTCAGTTTGAAGAAATTAATAGAGTCTAATTCATAAATTTGACATATTGAAAATGAAATAAACATACCGCTTATTCAGTTCGATAGGCTGGTTTATAACATGAAGCATGACATCCTCAATACTAAATAACCAAAAAATATATATCACATTTTGTATCTTAAAACTATCAAAAATGGAAATTCAAACAAAAAAATCATTCTAGAAATTTCATTCACCTTCCTCTGCTAGAATAGCTGGTCACTTGATCTGTTGGAGAAAACATCAGCAGAGCAACATCTGTTTCACATAAAATAGCTAACTCATTTGCCTTCTTAACAATGCTATCCTTGCGCTTTGAATAGAACTGTAGACGGGATATTGGATCCTCGATTTTCTTCATCACAAGCTTATTGCGACCCATCGAATAATACAAGCTAGAACTGAAAATTAGATGCAAGATTGTTCTTCAATGAACAGAGAAATATATAGATCATTAGAAAAGAAAAAAGGAAAAAAATAGGTCAAATAATTTAATACATTGACATACTAGTCAAAGGTCAAATCATTTGGTATGTTACAATCTACTAGAAAATCTGATGTTAAATCAGGTATAGAAATTTTTTTTTGAAGAAAACTAGTTTTAGTGCAAGTCTTTAGTCAACACAACTTTTCTACACATCCACAGTTAATACAGAAATCTGTGGCTATAACTTATTGAATGGAAAATAACCTTAACTTCGAAGTTCTTTTTTTTTTTCATATGATGATATTAGAAAAGTCCTATTTATCACTTGTTCTACACATCCACGGTTAATGAAATCTGCGGGCTATAACTTATTCAATGAAAAATAACAGTAACTCCAATGAAAGATGATATTAGAAAAACCCTATTTTATCACTTTTCCTGGAATTTTAGAGGCAATAAAAAATAATTTTAATGTATAGAAAAATTTATATTTGGGATCTTAAGATAACTATAAGGTGTATGAAAAGATCACATCAAACCGAACTAAAATAATATATCAGCAAATCGAATTTATGTCAGTATACAGTACTATTTCTTATTAGTAGGTCTATAGCATTGCACCATAGAGAAACTAAGACATCTAGGTCAAAGTCGGAATCAAGATTTTAAGTTTACTGTTTTAGGGAATGCGCATTGCACATGTGAAGGCACGGGTGCCACATATCAGTCAATATAGACTTTAAAATAATATTAAAACATATAGTAATTATTATAATTTTTGAGAAAACGTACAGTATTTTGTAACTATACACAATCAATTGAATTGGTATAACCGTCTTCTTACATAGTTCTTTTAATATAACAAATATTCAAAGGAGCACTTTCAGTATTATTTGGTAGGCACAAGACATGAGAGAAAGAACTTTAGTTGTGGTGTTCTAACAAGATAAAAATCAATCCCTATTAAGAACAAGTGACTTAATATGAGAAATCTATATTTATCTATCTATAATATATTATAAGCGTGAAGGCCCTTAGAAATATTGTTTGAATTTTTTGTCTTTCATTAAAAATCTCTTTTTAGACAAAATCGTCTTTTCACTTTTTTTCTCTAATTATTATTTAATTTTTATTTATAATATAAGGAATCCTAAAATATATGGAGTCATAAAATAATAGAAAAGAATCCTAAAACTAAATGAACTCAAATAAACAAATTTAATTAAATCTAGAATGTACTCCTTTATTTTCTTTTAAAGAATAATAAAATTCTAAATAACATAGTATTAGCAACGTCAATATGATGGGTACTCGGATTGATGAGTCTAAATACAAATTAAAACTCTTCCTGACTCATTTTAAATTAAATTTAGGAATGTCCCACTTGAACAATAACACTGACGGATTGGGATAAATTTTTCAATATTATATACAATAGTATTTCTAGCTTTTACTAATCTCTTGTCCCACCCTGTAAAATTACCAAAATATCCCTAGATGAAAGAACACTTGCATAACTCATCTTTCTAAACTTTTTCGGCGAATTCGAGGCCAGAATTGCGATCAACACAAAAAATTGTGTGGAAAAAAATGATCTTGGTTGATTTTTAGAGCAACCAAATCAAAAGATAATTTTCAACACAAAGACTCAATTCTAGAAAAGTGCACGATATGTCCACATCATGGACTTGCACTTAATTTGGTCCTATTATTTTCTACGAGATTAGAAAATTGATCACAAAATTTTCAAAAATAAATGAACATGGAGGGACCATGTTCGCGCAAACCTGGCTCACCGAAGTTCAAAATTTTTAATTTTTTGAGGGGCACTCCAGACTTTTCTCCATCCCTACAAAACATAAAACCCGACCATTTCCAACGAAGAGTAGACCTCAAGCGAAGAATGGAAAACAAATCGGGTTTCAAGTGATTGGAGAAAAAACTCTTGTGAATTGATTGTCTATCTTCATCCCAGGTATGTAAGGCTAAACTAATGTACGAAATTTTTCTTCATGTGCCCCGTTGATGGTAATAGAAAATTGTGAAAGTATTGAATCTCCATGCATGTTTCTTTGAAGGTTTTCTTGTAAACTATATATTCTATGTATTTATATGCTTGATGATCATCATGAACTTGATTTATTGAATGAATATTTTTATACATGTTTTTGATAAAAGAATTGCATGAATGGACCTACAGGTTGAGGCTAGAGCCTTGACAGTATGATTCTGATTGAGATAGAGCATGATGATGATGTTGATAGAATCTTGATGGTCCCAAAAGTCTTCATAGTTTTGAACTCAAATGATTGGTCTAAATTGATAGTCCTCTTAATGATTAATCTAAGCTCCTCTTGAAAGATGTGATTGGAAATTGATTGGATGGTTGATAGGCCGAAAGGCTTAGTTGTGATAGATTGATGAATTGATAATAGTTCTTCTAAGACTCATGATTGGTTTGATTGAGATTGATTGTTTTATGAGTATTGAGTTTTAGGAGGAGTATCGAGTACCGAATTGAGTAAGAGTAAGTCCCACTCGAACTCAATAACTACGTCGCCAAATGTAGGAGAGGGTTAAAATCGTTAAGTCGGATGCTTCCTCTTGATAGGTCACTGAAATAATAAAGGACTTGATTGATTGGATCAACTATGGATCAATTCGTTCTTTACCCTAATAAGTATTGAACGGTTGTGGCAATATCAATGAGATTGTTGTATGATCACTGACTCATAATTGATTATTTTTGGATAAGAGAAACTCCCAAGTAGATCTTGACAGAACACTGATTGGACTGAATTGGATCATATTGGATAGGATTGTCTATAATTAATCACTGTCTAGTCTTCATTCTTTTTTAGACTTATGATATTCTGACTGAGTAGTTTTAGATGATTGTACTCTATCTTTTTATGTTTATTTTACCATTTTACATAGTCATACATTTCATTTGCTAATATCCATTTGGGCCCGCATCATTTTATGATGTAGAGACAGGTATTAGAGATTATCGAAAAGTGCTTCCTTGAAGATCTTCTCCACTTTCAGCTGATTAGTGAGTTCTCCTTGACTTCAGAGGATGCATATTATTTATTTCATCTAACTTTTAGAGTCAGACTTTAGACTTGCTTTTCTTTTGATTTAAGGTAGTCGTGGACCTATTATTGGCACCATTGAATAATTTGATAGAGGTTTCATAGACTAGAGTTGATTAGTTTGATTTAGATATTGTTTTGGTCTAGTTCCTTTCATACTAGTCTTATTGATTTGATTTGACCATCTATAATAAAGATTGTCCACCTTTTATCATTTTTAGGCTTTCGCTGTTGTATTAAACTATGATTGCATGAATGTGATGAGGCCAAGTAGTTAGCTTGAGGACTAGCAATAGTTTCTGAGTGCCGGCCACGTCTAGAATACCCTCTTGGATTGTGACAAACTTGGTATCAAAGCACAAATTTGAAGAATCCCAAGGAGTCTATAAATCCGTATCTAGTAAAGTTTTGTTTATGGGTGTGTTGTGTACCACACTTTTTAAGCAGGAGGCTATGAGATATTAGGAATTTTTACACTTCTTCCATATTTTGATTCATGCTATAGAGTTAAACTCTATGAAAGCTCTCTTCTAATTCGTGCATTACGCATTTGCAGAATTGCAACCATGCCTCTAAGAAGTGCCGCTAGAGGAAGATAGTGTCCTGCTAGACAGAATGCTAACCAACCTTAACCTCGAAATCAAAATGAACTCATAGCCCAGCTGTCCTTGAATAATAACCATAAGCCGATATCTCAAATGCTGAGCTTGGCCAGGCCATCCAAATCTGGCCTAGGCTGCAATAACACTGGTTGCTAGATAGGGAGCAGGCAGACAGGGTGCTCCAAACACATCCAGGGTCCATGAGTTCTCTAAGATGAACCCTCCTGGGTTTATAGGGTCTACATCCAATGAGGACTGAGAGAACTAAACTGATGATCTCCAAAAAATGTTTCAGGAGATGCATGTGGCTGATGTTATTAGAGTTGAATTAACTGCCTATTATCTTAAAGGTGTTGCCAGACTATGGTTTGACCATTAGAAGAAGAACAGAGGAGAGAGAGCCCTAGTTCTGACTTAGGTAGCGTTTGAGAAAGCTTTCTTGGGGCGCTTCTTCTCGAGAGAGTTAAGGGAAGCCAAGATAAGAGAGTTTTTGAATTAGAAATAGGGCTCTATGACTGTGTAGAAGTATGGTCTCAAATTTACCCAACTATCTTGCTATGCTCTAGATATGGTTACAAAATGAGAGGGAGAATATGTTTATATGTTGATGTGCTGAACAAGGGGCCGAAAAAAGATGCGAGGGGAGCTATGCTTGTGAGTGATATGGATATTGGAAGGTTGATGACTTATGCACAACGAGATGATGAGGAGAGATAGCAGGATAGAGAAAAGTATGTGATTAAGAAAGCAAAGACATCCAACCATGATGTTAGGAAGAGAAGGAATAATGGTAACAAGTTTCAGTCAGGGATAATACCATCATTTGCTAGTGTACCTGTACCTAGAAATAGTAATGAATAAAGGTCTTAGAATTTTAGAGCCTAGGGATCTCAATCATAGGCTAGTGTGGCTTCATATTCACACGATCAGCCACCATGTGGAAAGTGCAGCAAATTACACTTGGGAAAGTGCCGTGAGGGAGGTGATGCATGTTGCAAGTGTGGTCAAATAGGTCACTTTGAGAGAGATTATCCAAAGTGGGATGATAAGTCTTAATCTTCTATGCCAGCACCTTTAATGAGGGGTAATTAGAGAGATGGCACTAATAATATCGGCAGAGGAACAAATCATCTATATGTGATGGAAAATCAAAAAGATCAGGAAGTTGCACTAGATTTTGTGATGGGTATGCTTCGAGTTTTTACTTTTGATTATTATGCATTACTTGACTCGGGTGCCACTCTATCTTTTGTAACTCCCTATGTGGCTAGTAGATTTGGGATTCTTCTGGAATGTTTTCTTGAACCCTTTGTTGTTTCCACTCTTGTCAGTGAGTTTATCCTAATTGACAAAGTCTATAGAGATAGTGTAGTATCCATCCATCATAGGGATACCTATGAGGATAGGCGGCCCAAATTTTGAGTAGATTGGTGACAATCCAAAATTTCCAAAAGAGCTATGCGGATAGGCAAATTCAATAATTAGAGTTCATGGTTGATGACACAATTTGGTTGAAGGTCTCACCCATGAAGGGTGTTATGCGATTCGGGAAGAAGAGCAAACTTAGTCCGAGATTTATTAGTCCTTTTGAGATATTAGACAGAGTGAGGGAGGTGACTTAAAACTTACTTTGCCACCCAACCTATCCTTAGTTCATCCCATATTTCATGTGTTAATGCTGCGGCATTATATTCCGGATGAGTCTCGTGTGATTTCCATGGGTTCAATCGAGTTGAGGCCTGATTTGATTTATGAGGAGCAATTGGTGACCATTTTGGATAGACAGGTGAGAAAGTTAAGGACTAAGGAGATCGCCTCAGTAACGGCCCAGTGGAGCCCTAGGCCTGAGAGCGAGGCTACATGGGAGATAGAGTCAGTTATGCATGCTAGATGCACTCAGTTATTTGAGCCTTCAGGTATGTCCCTAACCTCATATTCGAGGACGAACATTGTTTTTAGTAGTGAATGATGTAATGATCTCGAAGGTCATTTTTGGTATTTTTGATCAAATTACCATTTACCCTTCTAAAAAGTTGTCTTAAGTCATTTTTGGTCAAATCTAAAAGTAAGATTTTGAAAACCTTGTAAAAATTAAAATTTTGCTAAAGAAAGAGTTTTAAAAGGCTTAGAGTTAAAAATTTTGAGTTTTGAAGGCTTTTTGAGTTTCGTGCGTTGGAATTTGATTTCATCGATTCCATCAGTTGTCAAAATGTCAAATTTGGTCTAGAAGAACTTACAAATCAAATTTAGAGTTTCAATGGAGATTATAGGCCCAAAGTTGCAATTTTAGTTCATTTTGGATCATACGTTTGACTTTCATCAACATTTGGAGTTCGGAGGCTTAGATCAATATTCTGTCAGTTCCAGTAGGTTTGGGTGGTGAAACTAACGCTAAAAATGGCTTTGTAGTAATTTTTAGAGTTTTCAAGAATATTTTAAATTTTTGTGTCCAAAACTAGTTTAAGCGATCTTTCTCAATTTCTGGACCAAGGAGGTTCTGAATTCAAACTCTGACGGTTCCATTAAGTTCGAAATATCGTTTCTATTAGGGTTTCATATTTAGTTTGTGTCCATAGAGTTTCGAACGAATTCCTGAGGGTCCAGTTCCTAATTTGTTTAAGTTGTGTGATTGTTGGTGCAATAGTATCTGGTGCCACTCACTTTGTTCTCTGTGTTCACGGGAATGGGCCCATGTTTGCAGAGGTCTAACCTAAATGATCTCCGCTTTCGCAAAGCACTTTGGGGTGGACCTCCACGTTCGTGGATTGAATTGTCGTATCCACAGATCTTTGTCCGCGTTCGTGAAATTATTTTTTGGCCAAATTAGTGACTAGTTTTAAAAGACATGATTTATTCTATTTTCACCATTTTTAATATTTCAACCTTCATTTTAGAGAGAATCTTCAAGATTTTTCAAGGCATACCGATTGCATAACTATTTTAGAATCTATTTCATTGATTTTCATTGATTAAATTGTGTTTTTAACTTAAAATTTGAGTTTTTAATGGTGAAATTTGGGGATTTTTTTTGGACTTTGATTAGTTTCTAAATTTTAATTGATAATTCCTCCCTCATCTTAGCTCCATTTTTAAACGATTTTTTACTGCTGGACTCCTTGTTACTTGGGGAATGGTTTCATGTATTAATTTTTAGATTATGGCCACTTTTTTTGACATGAGATTTTTAACCATTTTACCCTTTTACTCTGAGTTGATTGATTTTAGAGTCATTATATTCTTTATGTGATTGTGATGCTATATTTGAATAGATTTTGGTGATTCGAAGTACCGTAGAAAGAGGAAGGCTTTGGATTTGACTTGATTCGGGACTCTATCTAAGGCTAGTGGACTTCTAACATTGTTAAGTATGATTGAATCTTGTATGCTTCTATAATTATGAAATTGAGTATTTGAAGTCATCAATTGGGATAGATTGTACCATCGCATGCGTTATTTGTTAAGTTCGATTTGAGCATTAGTGAATGTTGTTAATTCTTTTACTTCTGCCTTTATTGGGAAATTGTACACTATTTGTTGTTGATCTTAAGATTGTGATGATGTTGGAAGTATATTATGAATACTTGTGCACTTGAGAGTTCTCGGTTTCGATTATTGATATATATATGTTTCATACGGACATCTTGCATATTTTATTGATATGAACATAACTATTATGCCATTTTTATATATGTGTTTGCTTGGTGATCCATTGAAAATAAAAAGTCAAAGGAAAATGGTTTTGGCTAGTGAAAAGAAATGAAAAGCTGAAGGAAAATGGTTCAGACTAGTGAAAAAAAAGAAAAGAAATGAAAAGGCAAAGGGAAATGGTTCCGACTAGATATGAAAGTAAATACCGAAAGGAAATGGTTTAGGTGGATACTTGTCCATGTGTCTCCCCAATGGGTTCCATCCTAACACGATCAACGGATGTGTATCGTGGGACAAACATGATCATGATTATTTGATATTGCATCACATTATTCACATCTCATGACATTCACTTCATCTCATATCACTCCTTATTCAATACTATTATATGTTTGGCTTTTAAGACTTGATATCTATTGCACCTTTGACTTATGTATCAGTTAAATGTTCTAAGAGAGGATGCTACGTGATGAACTTTTATTGATACTCTGGTATTGCTTATATGATGTACGTTGTTTATAATTTTGTTGAGACCTTCCTGAGTGCAGGTTTCTAGTTCAATAGTATGTGATTGAAAGTTAAGGAGCTACTTATGTTCTTTGTTGCTTTACCTTAGGTTAGTTTTCTATTTGCCAAGTACCTTGTTGTTAGGTGCTCACCCCTTACTATATTTTCATAGGTTGTAAGTCCGGTCCTCCTTGCTAGCTTTTTGATATACAGGATCAAGCTTTGGATATACCGAGAGGTAGATGATTTTACTTTTGGCAGCCATTAAGAGATTTTACCTTTATGTTTTGTTTTATTCGAGGACTAGACATTGAAACTTGTATTTCATTTGGGTATTCTGTATTTCTTTGTCAAACCTAGGAAGATTGAAGTTCATGATTTCCTATGCCAATTTATCTTATTTAGACTGTTTATCTTCTGGTTATTCATTATGTTAAAGTTGTTTATGGTTTGGGCTAACTCACCTTGGTGGGTTAGATGAGTGTCATTACACCCGATTTTCGGCTCGTGACATATACATTAGAAATCAAGCAAATACATGACTTACGAGTATCGATATAGTGCCAATGGTACTAAATTATTAATACTTAATATTTATGAAAGGGTAAAGTGATAAATTACTATAGTCTTAATGGATTATCAATTTACCTGATAATCCAATACTAAAAATTGAAGTAGAACCAATAATCCAATAATTTTTTTTATAAAATCATTAAAAAATTATCAAGCCAATAACCAATAATAATAAATCATTGTCACACCCAAAATTCCATTATGGTGGACTGACACTCATTGCCAAAAGGGCTCGAAAGAACCAACTTGTAATCATGTACTATATATGAACATTAGAAGGTGCTGCCATAATAGATATGCTTTCATGAAAGTAGACAGTATAGACAAGAAAAAAGAAAATACATGAATAGGCTGTTGGAGATACGACATCTAAAACATGAGATATAACCAAACTTTACTATATATAGTCTACAATGCCTCTAGACGACGATGAACATTATTTGATAAAGGTTGAGATAGACCCATCCTTACACTTAGCTACTATACAATATTAAAATATTTGCTATAGACTGGGAAGCCCCGAATTAACTTGGACCTCACCAATGCCTGCTGGATGTCTCATACTGTTACTGGGGAGATCTATTAGCTCCTGTACCTACAACATGAAATGAAGGTCCCTCGAGAGGGACATCAGTACGAGATAATGTACTGAATATATAAAGCAAAAAGTACTATATGTGAAACAAATGAAATAATGTGCCAATGTAAGGATAAAAAATCAACTTTACTCATATTATGAAATCATGTACTTTATATTCTTTTCTTTATTATACCTTCTTTATTTTACACTCTGTGTACAACATGTAATGCAAATGATGATCGACATATGCTAGCTTTCCTTTTACCCTGGGATATCATCCGTGATATTGGGATCGACTCTAGCTAGGTAATTCTTCGACCTGTAGGATATGGCCCATCAATGAGCATCTTTACTTTATATTTTTTCATTTACATTGAGATGGTTCTTTTGGTGGTCTTGGTATTTTGAGCTATAGGACTATGGAGTTAACAAATGACATGTAAATAACCATATGCGCATTAACCATAGCACAGAGAGTATTTTACAAATAAATGAAATGCATATGAGCTGAAATAACACATGGACTTTATTTAGCTAAAAAGAGAACTCATATAGCTTCTTACTCAAAGTATATATACAGATTTGACAATAACTACATATTGAAACATCCAGGTACATTAAAGAGTGGAGATAAGGCATTGACCCAATGTTGGTTTCCGATTTAAATGTCAGCTCTAGATACTAGAGCTTGTAGATTGCTCTGTGTCCTTTGCTAGGAAAAATCTGAATTTCATGCCGAAGAATAAGAAAGTGAGTAGCCTTACATACCTTATTGTACCACATTATTATTACCTCAAAGTAACCTCCTTTCTTCCTAAATATTTATCTACGATAGAGTAGATGATAAAACTAGCATTAGTAGCTAATAAATATCTTAAGGCAGTCCGAACAATCAAAAATAATATTCGGGCAGCAAGCCTATGATTACCAACCTAAGGGTGTTCTTTTAACTGTTCCGTTCTCTAAATGCATTTGTATAATGCATATTTTCATACACACACAAATACACACACAGAGAGACACACACACACACACACACACACACACACACATATATATATATATATATATATATATATCATACCCAAGATTATCTTAGTTTCATAATACACTTACAATAGTTTACAAAGTACAATGCATACCAACTCCATACAACGCATCATTAGGCAGTGTAATATTACATACACCGTTTTCCTATATTTTGATATCCACAATTCATACCCTTTCCAACATCGTCCAAACTGTCCCCGACATATTTACACACCAAGAAGTCTAAAAATAGTCCAGTATACATGAAGGGCGTGAGACCCTAGTTCCTAATCATCATCTCACGAGCTCTTACTAAAATTACACTTAAAATATCGTACTCAAATTCGTGTTGAAGGAAAATAAAGATGTGGAAATCACCTTACTTCAAATCTAATAACTTGTCTTTTTTAATTCAATTTCTTCAACAAGTTCAACTTCTCTTCACACTTAAACCAAACAAGAAGGCAAAAATCTCTTAAGAATCAAGAGAACTGAGCAATAACTTGTGAAAGTATTCTGTTCTATACTTCTATTTAACATATTTTTCATGTCTTTCATGCGAGAATTACTCTAAATTTCATAGATGTTTTCAGTTACCATAATCTGCAACGATGAGGGTCCCAGGGTCCTAAAGAAAATTTAAGGCGGTTGTTTCAACCCCTGAAAGAAAAATGAGAGAGCCGGAGTAAAATCTGATTTTTGTGTATTAAAATGAATAAAAAATTCTAGCTATATTGGCCTTTTATTGAGCCCTTTTTGGCACTTAAAGCAGTCCTCTAGAGCCTCCCCTTTTTGCTCCATTTTCAGTCACTAAATGGCCAAATAGGTGATATATCTACTTGTTTATGTCAAGTTGCTCAAAAGGTCAAAGTAGGTGATATGTCTACTTTCTTTTCCCTTAGTTGGCCTTAACTATCTTGGGCTTTGGCAGATTTGGAAAGTGGACTTTCCTTTTTCATTTTCTTTTCTCTTACTTAGTTTGGACCTCAAACGAGTCTACTCATGTGGCTTAGATCTGATCCATTAGCCGTGGACACTTTAACTAGATCTATATAGCTTATGTAGGTGATCTACCTAGTATCTTAATTAAGTCGAGCAAACATCTCAATTATTTTGTTCCATTATTTTAAACCTCACCCCTCTCTTGGTGTAACTTAATACTTCACTTTAATCTTTAAGCTCAAATAGCATCTTACTCTCTCAAGGTTAAATACTTCCATTGAGTTTAACTTGGAACATGTCAAGGTTCCACAATACCTTTTAATCTAATTCAAATCATCACTACTCAAATATGAAACTTGGTCTGTCGCCAATACAATAAGGATACATAAAGAGTCATATGAATAGAACTAGCGTATACATAACATGAGGTGTTACATCAATAATATTTTTTTTGGTTAAATTTATGGGTTGATTCGATTTTTGCACACTCCTAGATAAAAGAAAGATTAAGAGACAAGCGTTCAATGCCGAGTAAAATACTGATGCTACAAAATTAGAGCATATTCACTGGATTATTAAGACTAAAAAGTAAGGAATATGAAATCACACAACTACCGGATGCTACAACCAAAAAGCTGGGAGATGAAATATTTTTTCAATCAAACGTAATTAGAATTTCTGATAAGTATATTTTATTAAAGGGAATAAAATGGACATTTATCTTTCAAGGGTATTTTTGTAATCTAATTTTCAACTATGAGGCTTCCTATTCTAGTATAGTATGATATGATATGATGATATCATAAGATATGATATGATAAGATATGATATGATAATGATAGGTTCTGGATTTTGAAACAGGACAACCATTGGGATCAGGGTAGGTTAATAGTACATATGATGTGGATGATTTGATATAATTATAGAATTTGAACCAAAGTTACTAGTGTAACTTGTGCTGTAGATCCGTCCAACTAATGATGAATTATGATACTTATAATTCTACAACTAAAAAATAGTTTAAAGAAAAAATGGGTCATATCACTTGGTTCAGTGACTTCCTCTCCTCTCGTCTATTAGCTTTACCCTTGACCTAACAATAATATATATTTTCAAAGCCTCAAGGAAAAATTTTGGTCTCCATATATTCTGTTTTTCTCCCTTAATAATTGAAAAATCTATGAGGGCCAATGACACATGGTTAGAGACTCCAGAGGTAACAGGTCTACCACTCTATCCTTCTCTATTTATAACAGACTATTTTTGTGGTAGAGTTCAAACTCGAATTGTGCATTCAACTCATACATTACATAGCATGTTGTTACCACTATACCGAAGCCCCCAGAAGTAGTCCATATATTTAGTTCTTCATATAGCTACTCAACTTGTATATAGCTCAAAACTTTATCGTTGCATCCTTTGATCTTGATACCATTGACTATCAGCTTATACCGAATGGTGAACCCAAGAATTTTTCTCTTTTATTTAGTCATGAGCCATGAGTGAAACGAAAAATAGTTTTAGATTATTGAATGTGAACTGAGAAAGTTATAAAATCCAGCAAACCTCAACCTTCACAAACTCACTAACCAAATAATGCTACTTTAACTCCCTTCTTAAAAGCAATTGTCTTTTGAATTAAAGTAACACAAATTTGTCATTCCATGGTATCATATATATGGTTGTTTGACAAGGTACAACATCGATTCCTCTTTCATTTTCAACAAGAGTCCATCAACCATAACTCCTTTAACCCCTCGTTCACTTAAACCTCTTCATTTGCTCTTGATTATCACCACTTACCACTTGCATCTCTACTTTCAACCGGAAGTTTTCAGCTACGGGGAATTCCTTTCTCCTTGATTTCAATGTGTATGATCATTTCTATATGTGTCATATCAGCCAAAACAACATTGCTCTCTGCAAGGATTTCAGCCTCAACTACTCTGTAGTTTACCCCTTTTCTTTCTCCTATATCTTGATAATTGTCATTCTCAAGTCAAATTCATTTAGCTCTGTAATACTTGAAAGAGCTTTTTGCAAAATGGATAATTTTCGTATTCTGTTTAAAAATGACAGCTGCGATTATTAGATAAGTTTTAAAGCTGAATACATTTTATCAAGTACCACCAACATTCTTCTCTTTCTTCTTCATCATTCGTATTTGCAATAATGTGCAAGACAACCAATCCATACATGCATACGAAAGATGGACAGATTGATAAAGAAAATGTATAGCTATTGAGCATTTAGGAAGCAGAACTACCATCTTATAGTGCTTACTACTTATACACATTTAGAAAGAAAACACTTCCAAGATTTCTATTGAAGTTTCTTAGTATCTGATGAATTGTAAGTTTCTTATTATTAATATCTTGGGATAGTTTAATGGAAGTTTTCTACACAGGTCGAACTAAACTGCATGATGACATGTGCATGTAAACGAAATGGAGAAGCAGATGCAACTTGGTTCTCACACAGTTGAAGATTTCTACTGTAACAAATGCGAGAATCTACTATGATGGGAATTTGTACGATACCCAAACTACCATGCCCCAAATTTTCTAAATTATGAATGAGCAAAATTATCTCACATGATCCCTCCTTTTAACCCCTTTATCATATTGAAGTATTTGAGGAGGATCTAGTCGAAAGAAATGACATGGTTATGTTGCAAATGTGAGATTAATATGCTACAAACACATGCTTTCATATCACATACAAACAACAACATACCCAGTGGAATCCCACAAGTGGCGTCTTGAGAGGGGAAAATGTACGCAAATCTTACCACTATAGCATAGAGATGGAGAGGTTATTTCAGAAAAACCCTCGTCTAAAAAATCAAACCCCATAAGCAGAAGATGCTTTCATATCACATAAAGTAGTTAATTGCCAAGGTAGTATTTGCGGTGAATCCCCCCGTTAAGTAGTCATGCATTACGATCGGAACGCCAAATTCTCTAGCAAATACAACTCTTTTGATCATCATGACGATCAAGACAACCAGTGAGTCTGATCTACGCGCAATAAGCTACAGGAGTGATTATTCGACCGGCTTCAAAAAGCGATAATAGATCCCCGATTCCGGGTATTCGCGTTGGGAAGGATTTGGAACGTCCCTCAAAATTAGGTCCATAATCGGATACTGTCTCCGAAGATAAAGAACTCACAAGGAAGGATCAGACAGATTCATTCTTGTAAAGTTCAGATTGGGGTCCCCTTGCCTTGCTTTTTTGCTCGGGTTCCTCTCCCCCGGTCTCGTCGGTTCTTCGGATCAGCCACACTGGGACTGAGACAGGGCCCAGACTCCTACGGGAGGCAGCAGTGGGGAATTTGCAACTTTTCCTCTTTAGGCCCTTTTCCTTCTTCTTGTTGCTGGATATCTCGTTCGTACACATCTTCTCTTTGTTTCCCGGGCCTCTAGTGAGTTACAGACAGAGTTCACCTTTGCCTATCAAAGCCTATAAAAAGAGGTACGAAGTGAACGAAGTCACTCGACCGACCAACGTCCGAGGGTGGATATAATTCAGCTCGAACGAAGTGAGAGGTATGAAGTAGCTCGGTACTTTTTCTTTTATCCCCCTTTCATAGGGGGAAGCTGCAGGAAAGGAATGGAAATCAAATGGAAGCTGCAGCGGAACCTAGAGCAAATGCAGCAACGGGAGCACCAGTAATTAAGGAACTATAAACTTATGATGGAAGACTCTAGCATGGAGATCTTGTGAAGAAATAAATTAACTTCTTAAAAATAAACTTTGAATGCCATTTACTTTGTAATTTTTCCATATTTCTTATATTGGTATATGTACCCTGATATTGCACTGCAATATTCCATACCTGAACAAGTAAAAAGGGTTCATACACTAGTTTCTTTTTGCTAAAAGGGATTTATGCAGTATTGATACTTCGAGGATGTTTTCTATTGTAACCCGTGATAGCATTGTTATCATGCTTCATGATTGTAGCCTATGAATAGGGCTCATGTGCTGTTTAGCATTGTGCAGCTGCAAAGTTACAACTCTAATTCTATGGAATCTGAAGTACACTCAAAAACTCCATAACCAGAATAATCCATTATAGTCTATCCAATTTGACTTTATATCCTTAAATTAATCAGGTTCTTTGATACTGAACCACTACGATTTCTTTTCCTAAACCTGATGAGCCTCCAAAACTGGAAGCATACCACTCAGTAATCAAGGACCAACCTGGCTTATAAGAATATTTTCTTGCATTTACAGCCTTAGTCAAGTAGATTAACAGGACGGCGTTGTACTAGGGAGTTTGGGGTTGCTTGTGGTCAAGCAATTCAGCATCTCAAGACTAAAGAATGAGATATCTTCATTTGCATCATTGGTGCTAGCACTTGCTCAACAAAGAGTGGGTGGAACTGGCAAAGCGTAAATATCAACATTTCAGGTAGAGCAAGGCAAACTTCCTGTTATTGATAAGACATGGAGAGAATAACTTGTCTATTATTCAAAGATAACAATGATATAAATACATGGAGGGACAAGCTAATTAAGGTAACTAAATAATCTAACTATGGTAACTGAATATTCAAATCCCTAACAATCAACTATATTATCTATCAAATCCCTATACTATCTATGTATATTATTATACAAATTTTGTAACACTTTCCCTCAAGCAGGAGCATAGATGTTGATCATGCCCAGTTTGTTACAAAGATAGTCAACTCAAGTTTCATGCAATGGTTTTGTAAATAAATCAGCTAGCTGTTCTCTTGTCTTCACGTAGCCAGTGCAAATCAAGTTCTCTTGAATCTTCTCACGAATAAAATGACAATCAACCTCAATATGTTTGGTTCTTTCATGATACACAGGATTTGAGGCAATATGAAGAGCAACTTGATTATCACACCAGAGTGTTGCTGGGGTATGATGTTTCATCCCAATTTCAGATAAAAGATGATGTATCCACATAATCTCACATGTAGACTGTGAAAGCTCTATACTCAAATTCTGCACTAGATCTTGATACAAGACCATGCTTCTTTCTCCTCCATAATATTAGGTTCCCTCCAACAAATAAACAATAACTAGTAGTAGATCTTCTATCAATTTTGGATCCATCCCAATCAGCATCTGCAAAACACTCTACATGAGTATGACCGTGATTTTTATTAATATGCCCAGTCCAGGAACTCCTTTCAAGTAACATTGGATCGGTTCCATAGCTTCCCAATGTTTGACCGTAGGTGCAGACATAAATTGGCTAACAACACTTACTACAAAAGCAATATCGGGACGAGTCATAGCAAGATAGTTCAACTTCCCAACCAACCTTCTATATCTCTCCGGATTATCAAAAGGATCACCATCATCTTTAATAAGATGTATATTGGGAACCATTGGAGTACTACAGGGTTTGGCTGCTAACT
>JAOTQR010000097.1:18146433-18176302 GCA_025774065.1 Solanum ossicruentum | reverse complement strand
CAATCTTGACCAAGATATGGTCCAAGATGGTGGCTGCCAGCTTCAACAATGGTGGCTGGCAGCCATTGTTGACAGCAGGCATTGGCTGGACTTCTTCAATAAAGAACTGCTTGCATTCATCAGCTTCTTGGACTGAGCTAATATTCTCCACTTGCGATTCGTAACACCTGCCAGGTCCAAGGGGAAAAAATCATTATTACTTATAAAGGAGGGAAATCATCATAATCTAAAAATAAGGACATCCAAGGCAAAAAAAAAAATTAAGAGTGATGGACTCTTCAACCTTATTTTTTTTTGTTCTTCACTTAGTGTTTGATTGAGCTTCTCCTCATGAGCCTAATATGGAAATACAACAAAAATATATAATGTTAAAAGTTTTCAGTAATAAAAAATATACGGGTTATACAGGTTGAAAGCGACCCCTTTTCTGACTATTACTTTTACTATGCATGAGTGATATATCCTAGGATTTTTAAAGTATACACAACAAAAACTAATGTGGAAGCATCAAATCTTACCTCACGTTTACCAATCATGATCAGCATTGTAAAGTACCCAGAAAAAAAATCACTTTTTCAATCACATAGAAAAATACCAACGAAGAAAATGAAAAAAATAGAGGAAAAGAACCAGAAGTCATGTATCTGCTCTGACGAACTAATGGACTTAATTCATATAAGTGAAGTGCAATAGGAAAACGGCATACATAGCTATCTTCGGCACCATTTCTCCTTCATTTTTTGACTGTGTGAGACTCTGCATCAAATTCTGCAAAATGAATGGCATGGCAAACTTCAAGGACTTGCTAGCAGAGGTTGCTGATCAGTAAAAAATGTATAATACTTAGTACCTGTCCATTTGGAATGGATCTTCAAATATCATGTGGATTGGGACAACAAAAAGATCATTTGAGAGATTCAATTACAGAGAATTGGCAAAGTCTAATTCCTGGATTTGACATACAAAAATAAACATACCGCCAAGCTGGTTCATAATATGAAGCATGGTATCTTCAACATTTAACAATGAAAAAATTACATTACATTCTGTGTTTCAAAACTATCATAAATAAAATGTAGAAATTCAAAAAAAAAAAAGATCATTCTAGAAATTCCATTCACCTTCCTCTGCTAGAATAGCTAGTCATTTCATCGGTTGGAGAAAACAATAAAAGAGCAACATCTGTATCACATAAAACAGCAATTAATCGACTTTCTTAACAATGCTATCCTTGTGATTTGAATAGAACGCTGATGGGGTATTGAATCCTCAATTTTCTTCATCACAAGCTTATTGCGACCCATCAAATGATGCAAACTAAAACTGGAAGTTAGACGCATGGTTGTTCTTCAAACACTAAGAAATATATAGATCAACAAAAAAGAAAAAGGAAAAAAAGTCAAAGCATTTAATGCCTCAACAAGCTAGTTTTAAGTCAAAGTTGTTAATATGTTACAATCAAATATAAAATCTAATATTGAATCAGATATAGAAAGATTTTGTGAAGAAAAGAAGTTCTGGTGCTAGTCTTTACTCAAAACAAGATTTTCCCTACATATCCACACACTTAGGGGTCGTTTGGTGTGAATGGTAACTAAAAGTTATCCTGAGATAAAATTTTAGTGACACTTAAATGGTTGTTTGATAAATATGAGATAACATATCCTGAGACTAATAAATGGTATCGGGATAAGTTATCCCTCTTTTTGGATGATATACTAATCCCGAGATAATTTATCCGGGGATAAAAAGGTCAATGACAATAATATCCTTGTACACTTTTTTTATACCTTACTTTGTATATTTACATTATTTTTAATACAATATATAGCAATATTCACATCCTTTACTCTTTACTTTTATAATACTTATTCATATTTTTTCTATTAAAAAATTAAACTATATAGTATAACTTTTATTGTCTTATTCTTGTCTTTTTTATGTATTACTTTTTCATAAATCCTTTTTTACTTTAACAAACTAAAATTCAAGTTCTATTTGTAAATAAATTTAAAAACAATTATTATAAATGCATACGATACTATTATGGAAATGCACACCTAAAAATATTTTATCTAAATAAGATGAAAGATTTATCTTAAAATAATTGAATAACTAAAGTTAGCAAAGAAAAAATACATTAAAACTAATAAAGTGAAGGGTATCTTTGTAAACAATCAACATATTCTTGAAATTTATCCAATAGACCAAACACTCCATAAAAAAGAATTTCAACATAATATATCCCATCATTACTAATCTCAATATAGTTTATTCCATCATAACTTATATTCAAACCAAACGATCCCTTAATGAACAGAAATCTGTGGGTTGTAACCTGCCAATTGTAAAATAACAATAACTCCTTAGCTCTTTCCTTCATATAATGGCATCAGACAAGCCCTATTTATCACCTCTCCTAGCATTTCAAAGACTAAATAATATAATTGTAATGTATAGATTTATATTTTGATATCTCAAGAGAAGTATAAGGTGTATGGAAATATCAAATTAGAAAAGCCTAAAGTAATACATTAGTAGAATAAATTTCAGTCAGTATAGTGTAAAACTACTTTTTTTTGTAGGCCTATAACCATGCACTATAGTGAAACCAAGATATCTAGGTCAAAGCATTTAGTATATTACAATCTAATATCGAATCAGACATGGAAAGACTTTGCGAAGAAAATCAGTTTCACAAATTAAGTCAATACTAGAATTTTTCAACACATCTACAACCAAATCACCTACATCCACACAATTAATGAATACAAATCCTTGTGTAGGAATATGCCGAGTGGAAATAAGTACTTAAGATTGTTGTTTTTCCTCTATTGATTTTTTTTCTTTTTCAAATAAATGAACTTTTCCTTTATTGATTTAACAACATTATTATAATTCTCAGTCAATACTTATGCATCATTAAATTTTCCCAATGTTGTGAATCCGGAAAAGGAATAATTACTATAAACATAATTTATCTAGGTCCTGCTAGCTTGTTAAATAGACTGTACGGTAGACAATTAGTATTAAAACATCCATGACTAATGCTATGTTTTGAATAGTAGAACCTTTTATCCATTCTTTCACGCAATCCTTGAAGAAAACTCTTAAGCTCTTTCTTCACATTATGGTATTAGAAAAGTCCTATTTATTTCCTTTTCTAGAATTTCAAAAGTTATATGATATAAGCTTGACGTTTAGAAGAGTCTATTTTTTGATATCTCAAGAGAATATATGGGAAATGGTGAGATCACATTCGAGAGAACTAAAATAATATGTCATTAAAATAAATTTTTGATAGCACAGAGTAAAACTATTTCTTTTTAGTACGCATATAGCCTTGCACCATAGAGAAACTGAGATGTCTAGATCAAATTTTGATTCAAGATTTTAAGTTTATAGGTTCGAGATTCTAAGACATGACAATGATTAGGATGGGATAAATTAATTGTACATGTTATGTGGATTTTTTGTAAAAAAATAATATAGTGTTTGAACCAAAACTATTGGATGTTGCTGAAACAATAACTTATGGTGTAGATTCCCAACTAATGATGAAAGATGATACTTAATAATTCTACAACTACAAAATAGTTATAAGTAAAAATAGGTCATATCACTTGGCTGAGTGACATAATAGTTTCCCGAAATTTTTTTAGTGAAGATATGTTCTGTTCTTTTTTGATAACTGAGAATTCCATGAGGGCCAGTGACACAAGTTTGTCACTCTACTCTTCTCTACTTAAATACCAGAGTTTTTCTTGGTAGGATTCAAACTCGAATCATATGCTCAACTCATACATTACATATTGTGCTTAGATTATTGAATGTGAACTAACAAAGGCGCAAGAGCCAGCAAACCTCAACCTTCATAAACTCGCTAGTCAAGTTGCAAATATATATCATCTTTTCCCAAACAACTCTATGTTTTACTCCCTTTTTAAAAGGAATTATCTTATATGGTTGTTTGGCAAGGTACCAGCTTGTCCTCAAAATTAGTGATTCATATACCTTTGTTAAGCCAATGACTGCAGGAAGATGTCTTTCCTTTCACCCTTTTCAAATGTTTCTACATTGTTATTCGTCTTGCTTGCCAATAGTTAACTATACACTTGATCTACATGAAACACTTTCTCGACTTCTATATAAGTTGTATTTTTCCCAAACAGTATATTGTCTTATGTTTTTATTTTTTAAAGTTGTCTCTGTTTTCGCATTCTTCTTACTTCTCCAGATTCTTACTAAGATTTTTAAAGAGCTCCTGTTATTTTACATCCTCAACGATAGATTTTTTCTTAGACTTACATATGGAATTGATTGCTCCACATGTTAAATTGTTCTGGATACTTCCCAAGGCTTCAAAGATCTCACATCAATTTTAGTAATCATCAATATGTTTCGTGTTTGTTCTTTTTCTCTCTTCTCCTCATTAGTCTTGCATGCACTTTAAATTTCCCTGGATACTTCCCAAGGCTTCAAAGAATTCCTATTACTTTCTGTTATCATCAACAAGTTTTTTGTTTGTTCTTTTTCTCTCTTATCCACATTAGTCTGACTTGATAGATTAAGTTTCCCTGAATACTTCCAAGGCTTTAAAGAGCTCCCATCACTTTCTGTAATCAACAAGAACTTACTTCTTTGCTTTGATTTTCTCTTCCCGCGTTCATCTTACTCCACTCGTTAAATTGCCCTATTTGGTTCCAACACTCAGTGTACACTTCCAATTATCATCAAAACGTTTCTTTTTTTTTCTTCCTCTCCGTTTTCCACATTCTTATTACTCCACACATTAAATTGCCCAGGATACTTTCCAATGCTTCAAAGAGCTCCAATCATCTGCTACTATCATCAACAAGTTCCTTACTTGATTGGGTTTTTTTGTCATTTTCTCTCTTTTCTGCACTCATCGTACTCCACACACACACACCCAACCGGCGGCTACGTCTCAAAATTTCAAAGAGCTGCCATCATTTCCCATTGTCATCAAAAAAGTTTCTTCATACAAACTCAACCCCCAAACCACAACAAACATAGGTATTATGCATATATTCCTTTGTCTATTTGTCGTCTTATATTTGCGTCCATCATAAAAGGATGTGTAAGGAAGAATAAATTAATACTATAAAACAAGACGAATGTGTCTCAAAAGACCTACAATTTCTTGGAATCTATGTTGACTTAGAGAATGATAAAGCACAATGGCAACAAAGATTTATGTAGATATCATGTAACTCTGTCCACCCATCAGCAACAAATATTAGGTAACTTTATCAACCAATGATAGAAAGATGAGAAGAAAGGAAAACAGCCATTTTCTGATTCTTCTTTAATAATACACGCAACCTCCTACTAGCAACAAAAACACACCAAGGATATGTCCCATGACCTTGGAAGGTACCCTAGGAGTGGCTGACAGATATTGTTGTTAGTTCCCAAGAGAATCACTTGGCCTTACCACATTCATTCAATCACAATCTAATAGCGGAAAAATTAACCATTAAGGGATAACTCTTTCATGACCCAAGCCTATGGTGTCATGACTCAAGCCTAGGGCCTACACGTGACAAAGTGAATAAGGAACCAGACGGGGCCCCAAACAAGCCTTTTAACATATCATTACACATTATTGGTTGCGACACCAATTAAACAACATAATAAGAGTAGAAATAAGGGGAAAAGGGCTAAAGGGACACTTCACAACATAAGTATCAAACCAAGAGAGTTAAGGCTCAATATATAACATGTCCAACAACACCTCTACTACATAGATAAGAGCAGGGGCCAAGACAAGCAACCAGGCTCACCCTCATAGTCAATACATACTTAAAAAAAAGATAGTCTTAGGACATAATATGAGATCATAGATATTGTCCCCGGAATTGAGGACTCGCCAACTAACTTGAGAGAAATTGTACTAACCACGTGGAGGAAGATGCTCAAGCAGAGCTCTGATTCCTAGATGGTGACATTATGTAGGCATAGAGTATGCATTAGTACATCTGAATGTACTAAGTATGTAGGATGCAATGCAACAAGAGATAAGCAACATACTCGAAATGCATAAGCATAGGCAATGAGTAGCATATAACAATATGGCATGCATGGAAAATGTTTGAAGTAAATCATGCTTACATAGAACATTATACACGTGAAAGAAGAGACCATCATTATAGAGTTCATAGTTTATCAAGGTACAAACCCCTTTATTGGTTGGTAGAGTCGTCTCAATCTACCACCCATGTTGATTGAGGTACAAACCCCTCAACCCGGTTATCAAGGTACAAACCTCTTGATTGGTTGGTGGATCGTCGTACCTTACCACCCATGGTGATTGAGGTATAAACTCCTCAACCCTGTTATCAAGGTATAAACCCCTCGACATGGTTATCCGGGCTCACAACCACACGAGTGGGGCATGGTCAATTTCCAACACAATATAGGAGAATATCATATACATACATACCTTCATCATCATAAAGTCATTCATCTCATAAGGCATGCATTGTACCTTCAATTCCTCAAGAAATCATAACCAAACATTTTAACAAACACATCGTGGGTGTGCAATACCATCATACAATATACATCAAAACCCTTCATCAAATCTCAAGATAGATCCAACGTTCATAGCTCAAAACATGCATAAACAATCATATTTTTACAAAATCCCAGCATAGTTCAGAGTCAAATTTATAATAGAAAACTCATATGTAATATCAACTTGGAAACATGTATTTTAGGTAAAAAAGAAGCTTGGGCACCATAGTTGAAAGGACCCAATGGTTAAAACCCACATATCTTAGTTTTGGAGAATTTCTTGAAGAAGATTTAAATAGAGACTTAAAGCTTGGACAAATTCCCTAAGATCCATAAGAGACTTGGACACTTGAATTTTGAGAGAAATATTAGTCTAAGTGCTTGAGAGTGTTTTGGGGAATGTCTTGGATGATATGAAGGTGAAATATAGCTAAGTATATGTATTTTTATACATAGGAAGGCTTCGGCCTAAGACATAAAAGTTTTGGACCAAACTAAAAATAACTGGGCAAAAATAACACTAGTTCACGCCCTGGTCGCGTCGTGCCAGGGGCGCGGACTCATTCTGGATAAGCAAATTTTGAAAAATTGAAATTCTGAATCGTTTACTCCAAAATCGGGGTTAGACTCATTTCCCACTCAATTTTTCCCTCGATCAAGAATATGAAGTCGGATTTTCGATATCACACATGAATTTTGAGATATATGAAAATTACGATTGCGGACACTTCCGAGGCACATTTTTAGGCACTTTTTGGGGTCGTTTCAATATCTCCCCCTTGGGAACATTCATCCCCGAATGTCAAACAACGTATATGAGAGTCGTAAACATGACAATTTCAGCCCACATAAAGATGCAACAATGCTCTTAAACATCATTTCAAGAATTTTTTTCTCTTAAGCCATCAACAAAAGGCACACATAACCTACCTCGGTATCTAAGTGCACCATCTCCCCCTTTGGATAAAACCTCTACCTTACCATCCTTTACCAATGCCTTCAATTCAAACAAAGCGGGGTCAAGATCTTGCTTTAGCTTTCACCTCCTCAACCAATGAAGATTTAGAACCATCATCAAAAACAACACGACCATTATCAACCTCTTCCAACCTAACTCCTAATCTAGACAACCAATGGACCTCCATAGCCACCCTTTTGCCACCATTATCAAAATGTGCTAGGCTACTCATGGATACCCTATTCAAATCATAGGCCACCACATTAGCCTTACCGGGATGATAATGTACACTCATATCATAGTCCTTAAAAAGTTCTAGCCACGTTTTTTGTCTCAAGTTGAGATCATTTTGAGTGAAGACACGTTGAGACTCTTATGGTCGGTGAACACATCAACATTCACCATATACAAAAAGTGACGCCAAATTTTCAAAATAAAGACCATGGCAGCTAATTCAAGATCACAGGTAGGATAATTCTTTTCATGTACTTTGAGTGACATAGAAGCATAGACTATCACCTTATCATTTTGCATCAACACATAACCCAAACCAACCCTTAAAGCATCACAATACACAACAAACCCTTCTAGCCCTTCCAATGGTGATAATATTAGAGCAGATTGTCACGACCCAATCCTAGGGTCTAGACGTGACTGGCGAATAAGGAACCCGTAGGAACTTCAAACAAGCCTCATAGCATATCATTACACATCCTTGGTCGTGGAAGCAATATAGAACATCATAAGAAACATGAACAAAGGGAAATGGGACTAAGGGAGAAAGAGAGAGTGTAATACTTAAATAACATAGATGAGTTAAAGCTCAAACATAATACATAACTTGTCCAACAAACACCTCTAAATACATGGATAGAGTGGGGTCCAAGACAATGTAACCGGACTCACTCTCATAGTAAAATAAAACATATGCTAGTGTCTCAATACATAGATAAGAGGAAAATATAAACCAAAGTCCCCGAAATGGAGGACTCATCAATAAGCTTGGGATAGCACCATCTAGCCACATGGGGAGGAGGAGGAGGATCAACTTGGGCACCGGCTCCTAAACAGTGATATCATGTAGGCAAGAGTATGCATTAGTACGTTTGAATGTACTAAGTAAGTGGGATATAATGCAGCAAGAGACAAGTTTTATAATCAACATGCATAACAATAGGCAATAGACATGATATAACAATATGTAATGTATGATCAATGCATAAACAAAACGTGCTTAAGTAATCCATGCTCATATAGAATATCATATATGTAGAAGAGAACAAACTAGATTTCCAAAGTATGAACCCCTTGGTAGGTTAGTAATGTTGCCACCCTATCATTTAGGTGGATGAGTATTAAACCTTATCTAGGTTGATGACGATGCCACCCCATCATCCAAGTGGATTAGTATTAACCCTCATCTAGGTTAGTGATGATGTCACCCCATCACTCTGGTGGATGAGTATTAACCCTCATTTAGGTTATCTGGGCACTAGACCCCCCCCCCCCATTGGGCATGGTCGAGTACTACACTTTATATAAGATTCATCATATAGTCTAATGCAACACTTGACATAGGATTCATCATATACACAAGCTCATTTCATCATCATATCATCAATCATATCATATCTCATGCTTTAGACCTTCATTTCCATAAGAAACCATAACCGGACATTTTATCAAGCACCTTAGGGATGTGTAATGGGGGTAAAAGACTATTCCATCTGGAGATGAAATCATGCAAAAAAAAATCTGTTGTAAAACCATCAATCAACATCTTTCAACACCCCCAAGACATTCGTAGCAAAATCCCTCATCAAATTCAACATTAGATCAAAGATATAGAGCTCAAAACATACTAAAACAACCATACTTTTATGAGCTAAAATCACTGTGCAGTAAAATTCTCAATATACAAGACTCATATGTAAAATCAACTTTAAATCATGAAATATTAGTAAAAAGAAAGTTTAGGTACCATGGCGAAAGGACCCAATGGTTCAACACCACATTCCTTGACTTTGGAGAACCCTTGACGAAGATTGGGAATGAAGACTTGAAGCTTGAGTGAGATCCTTTATGAAATCCTTAAGATTGGTCTTAAGTTTGGGACTTGAATTTAGGAGCAAATATTTGGCTAAGTGTCTTGATGAGTATTGAGGAATGTTTAGGGTGATATGAGGGTGAAATAAGGCTAAGTATAGGTAAAAACATGTTTGAAAAAACTTAGGCCCAACACTTAGAAAAATATGGACGGACTAAGAAAGATAGTGCAGGAAATATACATCTCGCGTCACGGAGAGGACGCGGAGGCTCTTTGGAAATCACACCAAGTGAAATTTCATAATTCGATTCCATTGCTTTAAAATTGAGGTTAGACCCTTGTCACCCTAATTTGGACCCCTTGAACAAGAATATGAAGTTGGATTTTCAGAATGACCAACAGATTTTTAGATATATGGAAAACAAGATTCCGGCACTTCCGAGACACGTTTTTAGACTCTTTTTGGGGTTGTTTCATGAACACTAGTTTATCTTTCAATGTTTGGAAACCCTTTTCACACTCATTTATCAACACAAATTTGGCTTTCTTTTGAGTCGACTTGGTCATACGAGAAGCAATAGAAGAGAACCCATTAACAAATCTCCTATAGTAACCCCCTAAGTCCAAGAAGCTCCTAATATCCAACGGAGTCAGTAGTCTAGGCCAATTTCTAATCACATCTGTCTTTTTAGTATCCACCTTAATACCATCCCCCGACACCACATGACCTAAAAAAGCAACCTCTTTTAACCAAAATTCACACTTCTCATACTTGGCATACAACTTCTCTTCCCTCAACCTTTGTAACACTACCCTCAAAAGACCCATATGCTCCTCCTCACTAAGTGAATAGATCAAAATATCATCAATGAAGACCACAACAAATGGATCAATCTAG
The DNA here is from genome assembly GCA_025774065.1 of Solanum ossicruentum. NCBI lineage: Eukaryota > Viridiplantae > Streptophyta > Magnoliopsida > Solanales > Solanaceae > Solanum > Solanum ossicruentum. Next base: position 18,165,859 of record JAOTQR010000097.1, on the reverse strand, counting down.
GGTTTAAAGACCCTATTCATAAGATCCATGAAGATGGTCGGTGCATTGGTCAACAACCCAAAGGACATCACAACAAATTCATAATGCCCATGCCTAGTATGGAAGGCCATCTTAGGAATATCACACTCCTTCGCCTTCAGTTGATGGTACCCAGATCGAATATCAATCTTAGAGAAGTGTCTAGCCCCTTGCAATTGGTCAAACAAATCATCAATCCCTTAAATGGGGTACTTATTCTTTATGGTGACCCTAGTAAGTTGTTGGTAGTCTATACACATTCTAAGGGACCCATTCTTCTTCTTCACAAACAACATTGATGCACCCCAAGGTGATTGGCTATGCCTAATGAAACCCTTCTCCAACAAATCCCTCCATTGCTCCTTCAATTCCTTTAACTCCGCTGGGGCCATGCGGTAAGGGGGAATAGAAATGGGTTGACTATCAGGAAATAGGTATCTATTTTCCTTATGGGAGGAATACCGGGAAGGTCATTTGGAAAGACATCAAGGAACTCATTTACAAATGGAACCAACTCTATAGGAAGGACCTTGGACTCCATATCCTTAACCCTCACAAGATGATAAAGACACTCCTTAGAGATCAGCTTATGAGCTTTAATGCAAGAAATGAACCTACCCTTGACCACCACATCATGACTCTCCCACTCAAGAACGGGTTCATTTAGGAATTGGAATTTGACCCTATGGGTTCTACAACCAATAAAGGCATAGTATGTATGCAACCAATCCATCCCAAGTATGACATCAACATCCACCATATCCAACTCAACAAGATCACAAGGAAATATCTTATGCAAAATGCAAACAGGACAATTTCAATACACCTTTCTAGCAATAATAGATGCACTAATAGGAGTAGACCCCTTATAAGACTCACACAATAATTTAGGCTTAAGATGAAACTTTTTGGCAACAAAGGGGGTAACAAAAGAAAGAGTATCACCTGGATCAATCATGCATACACATCAAAATCAAAGACTTTTAACATACCAGTGACGACATCAGGAATCTCCTCAACCCTTTGCCTCCCTTAGAGTGTATAGAGCTGATTGTGCCTTGGGGAACCACCTTGTTGTCCATCTCTCCCCAAAGGAACCGCATTTGCACCTTGTGGACGAACCTCCTTACCCTTGTTGCAGTTACAAGGACAATCAATCTTTTTGTGACCCACTTCCCCACATTCATAACATGCATTAGTGTCTTTCAAACATGGGCCCCCATGAATCTTACCACATTTTGAACACACATTACTAGGAACCACACCACCAACACCTTGGGTCCTTGGGAAGTTATTGGCAAACCCCCTATTAGAAGCATGAGAAGACCCTTGGCCTTGATGGAACCGGCCACCCTTTCGACTTTGGAACTTTCCTTCAAAACGAGCCCTCTTGTCCTCATTACTCCTCGTCTCCTTCAACTTTTCCTCCTCCATATGCTCAGTATATGTCATCAAAAAGGAAAAATCTATGTCACTAACATAGGGAACCGACATTCCTCACTCACTAAACGAATACATCCATCACGAACTTGTTCATTCTAGACCTTAGGTCGGCAACCAAGTGGAGAGCATATTTAGAGAGTTGATTGAACTTGAGGGCATACTCCCTCACACTCATAGACTCTTGTCACAAATTTATAAATACCAACATCTTGGCCTCCCTAAGCTCAAGAGGGAAGAATCAATTACGAAAAGCCGCCTTGAACTCCTCCCAAAAAACCATATTATTGATTCCCTTCTCCTCCTTCCATTGATTATACCATATTTGTGCTACCCCTTTCAGTTAGTAGGCTGCCAACTCCGCTTTCTCTTCCGATCTAACACCCATGATAGTAAATACCTTGTAGACCTCATCAATGAACTCTTGAAGGTCCTCATCTATCTTAGACCCATAGAATTCCGCTAGATTCATCCTTATAAAATCCCTCATCCGACCCCTTGGTTGGCTTTGTTAGCCACAACTTGTGCTAGCAAAATGAGAGCATCCCGGAGCTCACCTTGAGCCGGTTGTTCCTCGGGAGTGCGGGCTCTCTTTCCTCTTGTGTTAGGCATGATCTAGCATAGAAAAGAATAATTGTTAGGGGGGAACCTTACTTTAACTCTATAGCATGACTTAGAACTTGAAGAAGGGAAACATTTCCTAAAACGCCTCATAGCCTTTTGCTTATAGTTGTGGTGCACAACACAACCATGAACGAGACTCTAATAGACGTGGTGTGTTGGAAGTCGAGGACCATTAACAGCCAAGTGCTCTGATGCCAAGTTTGTCACGACCCAAGCCTAGGGCCTAGACATGACACAACGAATAGGGAACCCGAAGAGACCACAAGCATGCCTCTTAACATATTATTAAACATCATTGGTAACGAAAGTAATTAAACGACATAATAAGAGTAGAAATAAGGGGGAAAGGGCTAAAGGGATACTTTCATAACATAAACATCAAAACAAGAGAGATAAGGCTCAATACATAACATGTTCAACAACACTTCTACTACATAGATAAGAGCGGGGGCCAAGACAAGCAACCAGGCTCACTCTCATAGTCAATACATACATAAAAGAAAGATAGTCTTAGTACATAGCATGAGATCATAGACATTTTTTCCAGAATGGAGGACTCACCAACTAGCTTGAGAGAAATCGTTCTAGCCATGTGGAGGAAGATGCTCAAGAGAGGCTCCGATTCCTACATGGTGAGATCATGTATGCATAGAGTATGCGTTAGTACATTTGAATGTACAAAGTATTTAGGATTCAATGCAATAAGAGATAAGCAACATAACCGAATTGCATAAGCATAGGCAATGAGTAACATATAACAATATGGCATGCATAGAAGATGCTTGAATTAAATCATGCTTACATAGAACCTTATACATGTGCAATAAGAAACCATCATTATAGAGTTCATACTTTATCAAGTTACAAACCTTTTGATTGGTTGGTGGATCATCTCACCTTACCACCCATAGTGATTGAGGTACAAACACCTCAAGTCGGTTATCAAGGTACAAACCCCTTGATTAGTCGGTAGATCTTTGCACCCTACCACCCATGGTGATTAAGGTGCAAACCTCTCTACCCGGTTATAAAGGTACAAACCCCTCAACATGGTTACTCGGGCTCACAATCCCCCGAGTAGGGCATAGTCAATTTCCAACACAATATAGGAGAATATAATATACATACATCCCTTTCATCATCATAAAGTCATTCATGTCATAAGACATATGCTAGACATTTAATTCCTCAAGAAATCATAACTGGACATTTTATCAAACACTTAGTGGGTGCAATGCTAGTGTAAAACTATGCAATTAAAGAGTGAAATCATGCAAGACATCTTGAAGTAAATCATCAAACCAATACTTGGTAACACCATCATAAAATATACATCAAAGCCCTTCATTAAATCTCAAGATAGATCTAAGGTTCATAGCTCAAAACATGCATAAACAGGCATACTTTTACAAAACCCCAATATAGTTCATAGTCAAATTCATAATAGAAAACTCATATGTAAAATCAACTTGGAAATATGTATTTTAGGTAAAAAGGAAACTTAGGCACCATGGGTGAAAGGATCCAATGGTTGAAACCCACATACCTTAGGTTTGGAGAATTCCTTGAAGAGGATTTGAATGGAGACTTGAAGCTTGGATGAATTCCCTAAGATCCGGAAGAGAATTGGACACTTGAATTTTGAGTGAAATACTAGTCTATGTGTTTGAGAGTGTATCGGAGAATGTTTTGGATAATATGAAGGTGAAATATGGCTAAGTATAGGTACTTTTTTTGCATGGGAAGGCTTCGGCCCAAGATCCAAAAGTCGTGGACCGAAATAAAAATAACTAGGAAAAAATAACACTTGTCCACGCCCTAGCTAACAATGAGTAGGAAGAGGATGAAAGTAACTGGGAAAAAAATAACAAAGCATGAAAGTACAGTGGATATTATCCCCGAATTGTAGGACTCACCAATAGTAGTCTTCACTGGATTCGGCTAACAATGGGGAGGAAAAGGATGACCAGGAGCTCCGGTGCCTACATGGAGAGATCATGTAGGCAAAAAGTATCCGTTAGTACATGCAATGTACTAAGTATGTGGGGTGCAATACAATAAGGTACATAATTCATAATAATCAATATGCATAATCATAATCAATAGACATGAGCTCAGTATGACAGGTATGATCAATGCTTAATTTAAAACATGCACGGAAACAGTCAAGCTTGCATAATATATCATATATATGTGGGAGGTGACCCTAACCAACATATAATACCAAACAAGCTACTGCTTAGAATCCTGATATTCACTCAAGACCGAATAAAGGAGTGGTCTACTTGCCAAGGTAGACCAAGCATGACCCCACAAAGTGGGTAACTTATCCTAGTTGGATCCACTAGTAAAAGCCCATTAAGGGAAATAATATAAACATATGGTGGCATATAGTTAAAAGGCCAAGAGTTTATATAAGGACCCCTTCGGTCGGGCCCCCACCTTAAGCCTCTTTCGGTACTAGGTCTAGCCCCATGAAATAATTGAAATAATCATAAGCTTAATGATAACTTACATAATCTTGTAAAAAACCATGATAACATAGCATGAGTAACTCATTCATATACTTGACCCCTACACGTGGCATATACCTTGTACTAGAGGGTAAAAGCATAGCATCGACTTGACCCCTTCTAATAGGCATTGCATTACACATGAGGGTAGAGATTGTAACATACTTGAAGCTTCAAGTGAGCTTTAGATAGCAGATAAGGGTAAAACAATTATCATGCGTGATCGCTTCATGTAGACATGATTTACTCATAAGAGGGTAGAATATATAGCATAAGGGCTCAACATTTTACTTACAAATCATAGGAACTTCTCATGAGTTCAATACATTCTTAGGAGGCCATAACTTATCATAACATGCTTGTCTTGACAATCATCTAATAAATTTTCACCAATATAAGAACCCTTGTCATGTAGATTTAGTCAAACATGGTGGGTATATGCACATGTACTTAAAATCATGCATTTCAAGAGTATGAGACAAGAGAGGAGGAAAATCAATTTATTTAAAGTTATTCAAATCAATCCACCATCATTGTAGTAAAACTCTTATTTTGGGTATCATGAAATCCACTAAAATTCACAACTTCTTCCATAGCTTTTCATAACATCATAGAGTACATGACCTTAATATCATAAAATGCATCACAATGTTAAAACCCAACAATATTTTAGCATAGTAAAATCATTACTTGAAGAACCCAAATAGAAATCAAATGTACAATTCATAATAATATCACCATAAGTAAGAGTTCATAAATGCCCATAAAATAATTCATAAATCTCATGTAGTTTGAGAAGAAGATTGGTTGGACTTATGGAAAGGGAGGTTCTCACAATCAAACCCATATAACTTTGTGTGATTATGGTGGAGGAAACCTGATTTGGAGGTGGAAGATTCGAAACCCTAGTTTGCACCTTTTACTTGAATGTCATGAATAGCTTGAGAGAGTTTTGAGTCTTGTAGTGTTCTTGCAATGAGGTGAATTAGGGTTGTGTGTGCTGATAAGGGACATGATTGGGGTCAAAATGACATAGCTTGGACTTAGAAAAAGAGGAAAGGTCAAATTTACCCCTATTAAAATCCTGGCCGGATAGGTCTATGAGACCCTGTTTACGAGCCGTAGATGGAGTTTCGTCTGATGGCCCTTTTCCATACTTTAGGGTACTCCCTTTCTCTGATTCATATTCTATGATGCGGTCTACGACTTATGAAAGGTTGTATGGGTCGTCTGATAAGTCGTAGATTGAACTCCTGAAAGATCCTAATTTTCACAAAGCCTTCCCATATTCTACGAACCCTCCTACCGGTCATACTTCATCTTACGGGCCATAAACCCTCTTGTAAAAGATGACAGTTCAAATTTTCCAAAGCTCACTTTCTTCATCTTTCATACTTCCCATAGGTTGGGTCTTACAAACTCTAAGGAGTGAATAACCAAATTAACAATTAAAGGACAAAGATCAATCAATCTATCAAATCAACTTAATAAGTCTAGTATGAAAGAGACTAGCCAAAAATAATATTCAATCACAACTCAACAATCTGGACTATGAAGCATCTATCAACTATTCAACTAGTGTTACTGACAAGTCCATGGCTACCTCAACACAAAATGAAAACAAATCAGATGATAATAATGTGAATATCCTCCGAAAATAAGGCGGTCTCACCACATCAGCTAAATGCCAGAGGATCCTTAATGAAATGATTGTTGATGATCTTTAGTACCTGTTTGACATCATAAAATAATGCAGGCCCAAATGGACTTCAGTATGTGGAATGTATGAGTATGTAAAAATGAAAAAATAAAACAGACATCAAGGTAGAATAACATCAACTCAGATACTCAAGACAAGAAGTAAAAAACTCAATCAGGATGTCAAAAGTCTAAAGTAAGAATACAGTTTAGACAGAGACCAATCATGTCTAATCCAATCAGAGTACTATCAAGACCTATACGGGAGTTTCTCTAATCGAAAACCGTCACCTATGATATGGTAATGATACAACGAAGCGATGTCATTGCCCACTCGTCCAATACCTTGCCCAAGTAAAGGACGATCACCATCATTGGATCCATAATCAATTAAATCAAATCCCCTTTAAAGGCTTTAGAGGTATGACGCCTTTCTCATCCTATGCTGGTGGCATAGTTATTGAGCTCAAGTGTTACTTACTTTTACTCAATACAATGTTCAATACTCCTCCTAAAGACTCAATGCTCATAAAACTCTATTCAATCAATCCCCACCTAACCAATCAATAAGTCTTATAAGGACTCCTATCAATTCATAATTCGGTCACAATCAAGTCTTTTAGTGTATCAACCATCTAATCAATTCCCAATCACATCTTTTAAAAGTAGTTTAGACAATCATTTATAATGACACTTAGTCAAGACCAATTAGTTGGGTTCAACTATGAAAAATTACATTTAACCATCAAGTTCATGGGGGTTGTCATCATGTTCACATCTCAATCAAAATAAAGCATTCAGAAGTTCAAGTCTCTAGACTCAATCCTTAGGTATAGTCATTAAATCTTAGTTCATACTATATTTATGATTTATAAAAAGAAGGTTCAAATCATTTGTTCAAGAAACAAGTTTAAAAAATCATCAATTATACAGTATAAGTAAAACGAATTAAGCATTAAAAAGAATTTCAAGAAAACACAACCATGGGGACTTCAGTTCCATCACAATCCATCCTATCATAATCATGGCAGAACAAGGCTCATGTTTTAGTTTAGCCTTACATACCTGACATGAAGGATGATAACCAAATTTACAAGAGTTTTGCTCCAATCACCTGAAGCCTAGTCTTTTATCCTCTTCTTAGCCCTAATTCTTTAGTTAGAAAGTGTAAATGAACTTTGGGGGTGATTTAGGAACCCTTTTGAGGCCAAAATATCTATATCAACGGTAGATTAAGTGTAGGAGGGATAAATATCCAGAATGCCCCTCATTAAAATTTCGCCGATAGAAGTAGACAACTTGAGAAAATAGAACTTTGAAGCACTCAAAAGACATGTACATAGGAAATGTCAATATCACACTTAGGTAACACTAAGCATTTGAATATAAAAATTCATTATCTGCAGCAGCATATCCTCTGTGTTGAGCAGAGCCACCTAAAAATTTAAAATTCTAACTGTTACGTTCCGTACTAAATGCCGGTAAAAAAATTAAACATCCTTCCAAATACAAGACAATCAAAAATGGCAATTTTTTTCAACTTAAAATTACTTTACTGCAACATTTTCATTTTTCTAGAGAAATTCTTCACCACCCAAGAATTTTACCTGGTAAAAGAGTACAACACATGATCATGCCTGTCCTAACTCCTCAACTAATGAACTGGTACTCTTTTTTTTTGTGTGTTTAGTGGGAGGGGGTGAATCACTTATTAAGCTCTAGTTTATTTCCGAGTCTCCAAGAAATAGGAGCAAAAAGTTGCAACAACAATGAGATATGCTCACTTTTGATCATTGAATCCGTTCTATAACACTCATACGGAACTGCTTGTATGCATCAGCTTCTTGGACTGAGCTAATATTCTCCACTTGGGGTGCATACTCTGATATTCTCCACTTGGGGTGCATACTATCTGCGTCATCCAAGGGAAATAATCATTTGCCTTGTTAAAAAAAGGAAATCTTTAGAATATCAAATAACAGATGCAAGATGAAAATAAAAGACAAGAAGGAAATAAGGAGTGAGGAACTCTTCAACCTTATTTTCTGTTGTGCTTCACTTAGTGTTTGATTAAGCTTTTCCTCATGAGCCTAATACATGAATACATAGATAATATATCAAGTTACGAGTTTTCTGTAATAACAAATATACACTTATAACTAGTGGCTGAAGGTGACCCCTTTTTTTTCCTTGCACTTTGAATAGAACTACTGACAGGATATTGGATCCTTAATTTTCTTTATTACAAGCTTATTGTGACCCTTCAAACGATGCAAACTAGAACTGGAAGTTAAATGCAAGGTTATTCTTCAATTAACTGAGAAATATATAGATCAACAGAAAAAAAGGCCAAAGCATTTAATGCGTTGACATGCTAGTATTCAACTCAAAGCATATATTATATGTTACAATCTAATAGGAAATCAAATATTGAATCAGATAAAGGAAGATTTTGTGAAGAAAACAAGTTTCAGTGCTAATCTTTAGTCAACATAAGATTTTTTCTACATATCCACACAATCAATAAAAAGAAATTTGCGAGTTGTTACCTGTTGAGTGGAAAATAATAATAACTTCTAAGCTCTTTCGTTCATACAATGATATTAGACAAGCCCTATTTATTACCTTTTTTTAGCATTTAAAAAGCTATATGATATCATTGTAACATATAGAAGAATTTATATTCTTGATATCTCAAGAAAAGTATAATGTCTATGGTAAGATCACATTAGGAAAAACTGAATTAATAAATCACCAAAACAAATTTATGTGTAGAGTAAAACAATTCCGTTTTTAGTAGGCCTAAGCATTGCACCACAGAGACAGTAAGACGTCAAAGTCGAAGTCGATCTGATTTAAGATTTTAATTTTACTGGTTCTAGATTCTAAGACAAGATAATATTTTGGATTGGGATTTACCTGTACTGTAGGAAGAGAAGGACCTATTGTGACGGAGATATAATGCTCTGCACGTAACACAAACCGAATCATGGACTATGTCCAAACCTTGTGATAGGATAGAAGCCGAGCCACCAAGAGCAATTTCCTGGGATCGGAAGGTGAAAGATTGAATCTTGAAAGACTGAGCCCCCAGCTAGCAAGATCAGGAGAGTTATTGTCCTCTTAATTAAGAAGGTGTACCAACGTTGTTATAACAATAGCAATGTCAAGCAGCTAAGTTCGGATGGAAGAATTGTTATGCCACAAAAAATACTTCTCTATCTAGTTCTCAGACAAGATTTTTGAACTATCAGTGAGAGGTGTAAACACCACAAGGTGTGAAGCATCTCGTACTAAACAAAATGACTTTCGTATAATTGTTAGGAAGGAGTCATGACCAATAGAGGCTGGCTGGATTTGGATTAGGATAGTGGCACCCATTCTTAACTATGCTAATTGCTACATGGACTTTTGACATAAATATAGAGTGATAATCAAAACTACTGAGTTCTGTTGAACCAATAACTTATGGCGTAGACCTGCCCAAATAATGATGAAACATGATACTTAATAATTCTACAACTTAAGTAGTTATAAGAAAACATATGTCATATCATTTGGCGAAATGACTTCCTCCCCTCTCGTCTCTCAGCTGTACTCTTCACCTAACAATAAAGTATATGTTCACAGCTTCCAAAAACAAATTGATGTCCATATACTACATTCTTTTTGTTTAATAACTAGAAATCCATGAGAGCCAATGAAACATGGTTAAAGACTCCCTCTCTATTTGAACACCAGGCTTTTTTTGGTAGGATTCAAACTCAAATCATCCGCTCAACTAATAATACGACATGCTCTCACCAGTCACCACTATACGAAACTCCCAGAGACAATCAGTATATTGAGTTCTTCATATACCTATTCAAATTAATGCTCAAGACTTCACATCATGGCACGTTTGATCCTGATACAGTATAATCAAACATCAGCTCATACTGAATGATGAACTTATGAGTGAAACGGACAAGGTTTAGATCATTAAATACGAACTGAGAAAGTCATATCCGGTCTGCGTAATGCATGCATGCATGCATACATACATACCTACATACCCTTGACAATCTGCATACCTGATTTTTTCTTTAGCATCTAGAAACCACTGGATATACAAGCAAAGAATAATCTAGATTACAAAGGAGAACAACATGCCAGTTATTGATTCTATTTTCCTACATTAGTTGTCATCAATTGTGTCATATTTCTATTTGAATTATCACCATTTATATATTAAAATATATATTTAATTAAGTAGATAGTCATATTTTCGATTTGAAAAAATAAGGGAACAATTGAAAAGGGAAATTCATGAAGAAAGCGAGCTCAAAAAGGGATATCCATCTTTCAAAAACAATGAGTATGAGTTAATATATATATATATATATCAAGCTAATTCTGAATTCGTGATGACCAAAATATCATTTCACTATAATAATATTAAATATTAAAACAAACGACGTTATAGAGCGATTTGATCTTACTTCCTTTTTACAATTTATTTGTTTTATTTATTACTTGATATATTTAAAAAAAAATTATCATTGTCAACTTAATTATTTGAAAAACCTTCATGTCGTATCCTTCACCAACCTAAAATTTACAACTCCGAATGGATGGTGGCTTCAACCATTAATAATTACCCAAATAGACTATAAATTGCTGTAATTTTTCATACTCATCTAATTTTTCACAAGAACAAAAGGAGAACCCATCCTCGCCTTCTTTTCTTTAGTTAATGACAAAATTTTATAATTACATAAATATTTTGCGGCATATTTAAATTATAAAATTCAAGAAAATTTCTCCTTGAACAAAAAATTAGTGCTCATAATTCAACGTAACTATGTCATAATAATATAAATTTTATAGGAATTTAATATTTTTTAAAAATTTTCATTTGTATTAGTCTATAAATTTGTGGAAATATGACTAATCAAAACTTTTGACTCCATTACCAAAAAAAAAAAAAAACTTTTTACCCAGACCATCCATCCGTAAAGACCTGGTGAATGATGTACATAATTTCAATTACAAGCAAATCTAGTCAACTTATTGATAATGGACCATTATGATCAGTATGTTGGACCTATATTTCTAAACCACTACCCAAGTATACCCATTTTCGAGCTATTTTCCATTGTTTGAATTAAATCTATGTTGATATATCAGTTTTAAGCTATTGCAAATTTCAAAATTATTCTTCATTATTTTCTTAGTCACTTTAATTACAATAGCTCTTCCTTACTCCAATCTATAAGAGATTAGTTTTACGATTTCACTTCCTTGCTCAAATTGATGAATTACATTTCCGGTGAGGTTGGCCCCAACTTCTAGTTGAATGTATACTAATTGATGATCACCTACTTTTTGATCTTGTATGAAGAGTAGCCTTGAGCAACATCAACCATGAAGCACGAGGAGGGTACTCATTGTGAAGACGAGAACAAGGACGTGAATGCAAAGTATAAAAGGACCTGCATAAAAAACTAGCAACTTCTCAAACTCAAAGTCTTCAATATGACCCTCAAGATTTGTTTAGAACCATGTATGCAAAAAGCTAATATACTGTTCTATTAAATTTGATATTTCAGGCTCAATGAAAGTATCATAAATCAAATACAAGGTCTCCTTCATCTAAAAAATGCTTATTTGCTTGCAACTAAACATACTTAAGGCTAAATTCCCCTAGAACTTTGAAAAATATAGTGAAGCTCTTCTTAGGTCTAAAATCACCTCCTCAATCCAACGGAATAATCAAAAATCCAATCCAAGAACCAAAATTCAAATATTGACCAAAGTCAAACCTTGATACAATTTAACTTCAACTTCCAACTTAGGACCTTAAATCCAAAAGCCAACTCCAAACCTGAAAATGATGACGCTCCTAAATCAATTTTCATATTTTAGAGAAATTTCAATTTCATCCTAAGACTCATAGCTCCAATTGGTATCAAAAATCACTTTTGAACAACTTAAGCCTGTAAGACTTAAAAAAATTCTCAAATTACTCAACTTTTCATGGAAACTCCAAACTAAATCATACATATGGATCAAATATGACTCGAAGCAACAATTGAGTGAGGTAAAAGTACCAATTGTAATCTTAGACAGGCAAGTGAAAAGGTTGCACTAGAGAAATCATCAATTGTTGAGGTTGCCTCATGGGAAGCAAAAGCAGACTTGATAAAGCCTTACCTGTATCTATTCTACTCTTCTCAAGCCTGAGGTATTAAGTTATTCTTGCCTAAAACCTTCAATTCCTTGTAATTTAGTTTTTGCATGGTGGATACACCCATTTCTATGTTTATGGACTGTTTTGAGGCATATGTTGAGTATGGATTTGAAAATTACATGAAAAGATGTTTCGATTGTATTTTTGCATGCATGTTGAGTTGTTAGTTGATGTTTAGCTCCTTAGAGCTTATGTTTAAGTACATTTGGGGATAAATACTTTTAATGGGGAGATATTATAACGACCCTTAAGTTGGGAGCCCAGAAAGTGCAGAAAAGTTGGACTGGAGATGTCCAGGGTAAATTTACGAAGGCAAGTTGGCCCGTGGATTAGACCACGAGTTGTAGGCTAGGCTCATGGATGGGAATCTCAGAAAGTTAAAAAAGTTTCTAAGTGTAAAGTAGTTCGCAAAATCATTCACGGCCCGTGGATAGAAACACAGACCGTGGACAAAGTCATATGTGTAAGTTCCAAACATGAAGAAAATTTGGAATTTCTAGAAGTTGAACCACCGTTATCAGGACAAATTGCAGTCCCAAGCATGACCTGTAATCATCCTTCGTAGATGGAAGTCCAAGAAAGTGAGAATTTTGCTAAGTGTGAAATAACTCCACAAGGCCATCCACAACCCATGGATAGATGTACAATTCATGGATAGGACTTTATGATTGGTGATTGGTAATCAGTTTATGGTGATTAGAAAGGGAGAATAGGATGAAAAGAACCATGGCTTGTGGTTCCATCCATGGCCTGTAATCGGAGTCTCGAAAATTGAGCCCAACAATTTAATGAAGGGCAATTTTGTCTTTTCGCTAATCCTAAACCTAAACTACATTGTTTTGGTGGCTCTTTAGGCCCATAATCAGACCATAAAGCCTTCGATTCTCATTCCTTTTCTTCATTCTTCCACTTATAAAAATTTTCCAAGGCATTCTTCCTCTCAAGGACAAGCTAAGGAGGCTAGGGTTTCAAGGGTCTATTTCATAAAAGCAAGTTCCTTTTTTATAGGCTTAACCAAGGTATGTGAGTTGATTTATGGGTAAGTCCTACATTAAAGCTTTTACCTTTTCTTTAAGTTCCTTAAATACTACCATATATGCTAATGATAATTTCATGGTGATTTATGTTACTACATGTCTTCAATGTTACCATATGATGTTCTACTAAGTATTTTTCAATGTTTTATATTGATAATGATGACCCCAATAATGTAGGCTTTAATGATGAAGTGTGGACTGTTTTGCATATTTTGAATAAGCATGATTTTCCCATGTTCATGTATGTCACATATGATATGTGAATTTTCCATACTATGACTAAGCTTATGAAGTTTCTAGTCAAATCTTACATGATATATGATAATGTCTAGGGCATAAAAGAAAAGTTTTAAAGTGATGATGTGTCAAAGATATAAGCATGTTGACAATGTCTATTTTAAGGTCCCCAAGATGAAAGGATAATTCTCACTTGATGGTTCCTTAAGTTTCAAGCTACTCTTGAGATTGCTACTTATGATTCTATGTGTAATGATTTTACTAAGTATGTATTTTAATAGATTCCATGAAATGACTTAGCACTAAATGAAGCATTAAGGTAGGGTTCGGCAAGAGAACCCTAGAAGCAACCCCTTGCAGCATTAACTATGTGCCACCATATATAGGAGCCATTATAGGCTAGTATAGTAGATCCACGTAGGCCAATTATGTTATATGATGATGCATGCTAAGTGACGGAGTTCCACCCAGCAAGTGGTCTCGTTGTGCCAATGTAGGGTTTTATGTTGGATGTCATGTAGTAGCTCTCATGGCCTCATATGTCGGTTATGGTCTATTCTCACAAGGTCTACGATCCATGTCTTGGTTCCATCATATGTGTTTTATTTATGAATTGCTCTTGCTCATATTGAACATTATTTCATGTGCATGCTTAAGCTCATGATAATGTTACCTTTAACGTTCCATTCATGTAAATCTTTACTTACGAATGATGGCATTATAATTTCATATTTGCATTGCAGCTCATATACATAGTATATTCAAAAAGTACTAATGCATATTTATCCGACATTATTTAACCATGTAGCTAGGGATAGGTGTTCCTCCCCGGGCTCGTGGCTAGTTCTTCAGAAGTTCAAGACTAGTTTATTTGTGGTGAGCCCTTAGTTCGGAACTCCACCTATTTCCCTTATTGATATGTATTGAAACACCCCTCATATGCTTCAGAATGCCCCATAATCATAATTTCCATATATCTCCAATTCATGCGTGATTTCGAAAATCCAACTTCATCTTCTTGATCCGGGGGCAAAATTGAGTGGGAATGGGTACAACCCAGATTTTAAAAGACCCATGGCAAAAAGTAATTTTCGCTAATTTTTGAATTTTAGTAGTTGTCCATGCCCAGGTAGCGACGCACTTGGGGCGCGGACTAGTGTAAGTGTGCCTGCGCGTCTAGTCCACATCGCACTTGGGGCGCCGACCAGTGTAAAATATTTCCCAATTTTCTCATTTCTTCTAAGGACATTTGGGGTAATAGTCCCATTCCCATTTAAACATCAAATCTTCCATACTTAGCCATTTTTCAACTCTATAACTCACAAAACCCTATCTAAAACCTCTCCAAGACTTTGTTAACTCTCTCATTCAAATTCAAGTATTTCAAGCTCAATTTTGGAACTCAAGAATCTATCTCAAGCTTCAAGTTTCCCCCAACTCAATTTCATGAAATCCAAGTTTAAGTTATATGGGTCTCCATCCATAGGTCCTTTCACCCATGGAGCCCAACCTTCTCTTTTTATGAAAATTGCACGATTTCAAGTTTTATTACTTATGGGTATCTTTTATTACGAAATATAAATATAAATTATGTTGGGATTTTATTAATATTGATTGATTATGCATGAATATTTACTTCAAGCTTATTCCATGAATCAATTTTGTCTATTGAGACTATGCATGATTTGAGCTATAAAACTATGAGCTATTATGAGCTTTTGTGATGGATTTCAAAATATCTTAAATGAGGGTTTTACTACAATATTGGTGGGTTGATTTGAATTGAGTTTACTCTTCTTGTTTTACTTTTGAGTTGCATGATTTTGAACAAGTATCATGAACCCACCATGTGTTTGATAAAATTACATGACAAGAGTTCTCAAGTTGTTGATGAACTACTACATGATTTACAAGTCAAGTGATTTCATGATGATTAAGGGTTTTCAAGTATGTATTGAGTTTATGGAAAGTATTTATGATCTTACAAGTATCAAGTTCTGCCCTATTTCAAGATTTTAACCTCTTGTGAGCTATTCATGTTAAGGCAAGAGATCATGTATGATTATCATTTACTCTCATGCTCAAGTAAAGCTCACTAGAAGAGGTCAAGCATGTAATAAGCTATTCATGTCATACTATCATGTCTCTTACAAGTTATTCATGTTATGATTAAAGTATGATTATTTCAAGTATTTTGTGTGATTAGACTTAAAACTGATTAAGGCTTGAGATGGGAGCTCGACACAAGAGGTCTTTCATTAAAGTATTTTGTCTCTAAACTATGTTCTATCATAGGATTATATTTACTCTGATATACTAGTGATCCATCTAGTTCATGTTATCATGTTTGGCTTGCCTAGGCAAGTAGACCATACTTCGCCGGGGAGTGTCATGCCCGGTCACCTATACCGAGGGGGTGTCATGACTTGGATTCCAAGTTATAGCAACTTGGTCTATATCTATTACGATATATTATGCAAGATAAATATTTACCAACATGTTTCATTGCAAGCATTAATCATGCTTGTTATATTAAGATTATATATTCATTGATTATGATTATGTATTTTGAATGTTATAGCTTATATCTTTGATGCATTGTACCCCGCATACTTAGTACATTCCAAGTACTAACGTATACTCTATGGTTACATCATATCACCATGTAGGGACCGAAGCTCCTTTCAATCGTCCTTCTCCACGTGGCTAGTTCAGTACTTTGAAGAAAGCTTTGGGGAATCCTCAATTTCGAGGACAATATCTACATTACTCATGCTATGTGTAGACTTCTCTTCTTATGTTGAACACTTATTATCATGAGGTTGAGCCCGGGGAGTGTCTTGGCCCCGCTCCATTCTAAAGTAGAGGTGTTGTTGGATACTATGTTTGTATATGATTTTGAACTTGACTCTTTTTATGTTTTTATGATTATCTAAGACTTCCCTTAGTCTCGCTTCCCTTTTTTAACATTTAACTCTTGTTATTATCTTATATTGTTTCCGCAACCAAGGATGTGTACATGATATGCTAAGAGGCTTGTTTGGGTTGTCTCTAGACTTCTCAGCTGTCGTGTCACGCCTAGGCCGTAGGTTTGGATCATGACATATATTTTAGACTAGATATATATGTTGGTTTTTGGAGGCTTTACGTTCTATGTTGTTAAAATCTGGAATTTTTTCTGTTTGTGGAAAACTGACTAATTTCGGTTTCCATTTATCCATGGTCTAGTTGGTATGTTTATGAATAATATGTATATTTTAAGATATTTTTATTCAAAATGATTTCCATAGACCCTACCTCATTTACTTTCAAAAATTTACTAGTTTTATGCCTATGAATGCTTGATATGTTAAGATGGCCTAGGTGAGATGTCTACAGGTATTCTATCCACCATATGACGATTAGGTCCTAGGTCCAGATCGTTAAAGGATGGATCCAAGATGGTTGAGGATACTAGCCTTTGATTAAGACCAGGAAGGTATCTAGGGTCATTTCTGAGTCCCTACGAATTATTCTATCCTTACGATTCTTTCAACAGGAAGAGAGAGACACATGAGTCCAACCTTATTGGTCGAAACTAGAGATAGGAGTATATAACTTGGCACTAATGGTACTATTGTCTTTACTACATAACTCTCATTCGTTGCATTTTCTATCACCAACATAATTGGTTGTTGTTTGTACCTATTGGTCTTATAGAGGTTCATACGAGTTTAGTTTTTATTGTGTACATTTTATGCACAGAGGAGCTCGATAAGGTTAATTTTTTGACTAATTGTGTACTTGTGATAGTATGAAGAGTGGTCTCTCATTTGAAGGTAAATATTGCTTGTATTCTTCTCTATACGAAATTTTTATACACAACTTAGTTTTGAATGACCTTCTTGGCTTTT
This sequence comes from Solanum ossicruentum, assembly GCA_025774065.1. Classification (NCBI taxonomy): domain Eukaryota; kingdom Viridiplantae; phylum Streptophyta; class Magnoliopsida; order Solanales; family Solanaceae; genus Solanum; species Solanum ossicruentum. The sequence goes on along the minus strand of JAOTQR010000097.1, from coordinate 18,148,167 downwards.
ATGTGATACTTGTGGTTAATTCAAGTGGTTTTTCTTCGTGTAATTATCCCCCTAGCCTCTAGGTGCATCCCTTACTTCTATAGTTGCTTCTTCTACTCGCTTTTTCTTAAATTAGTTTGGTTTTTTTTATGACCTTCCTGTTATTACTTTAGTTACTTGTGATATATACTCCTTTTTCACCTATTATTTATGCTTTCTTTTTCTTTAGAGCTTAATCGGCTATGCCTACTGAATGCCACTTATACTACACTTCTGCATCATGTTGATCATAGTACGGGTTCTCATCATTGATTTGGATATTGTGCGGGTCAGCTCTTGAAATATGAAGACTCGGATGAGCACTTGGTGTTCAGAGTTACCTATATTCTTTTGTTTTAACTAAGACCATTCTTTATATTGTAGTAAAAAACAGTCTATATTGTTATTGTAATTGTAAATGCCTCATACTTCTTTGTTTTGTTTAGAAGCTCGACTACTATCTGATATGAGGCCTTAGGAGTTATCTTATTGTATTGATTTTATTCTCCTTCTTTCCCTCTTTCTTGGTATTATTGTTATGGTGGTCTTCCTTCTCTTTCGCTTGTGATAGACTATTGCTATAATTGCATATTATGGGTTAGCCTTACTGGTGGATTGTTAGTAGGTGTCATCATGATATGAGAAATTAGATCATGACAGATGATTATATTTTAAGGATCATTCAAGGTTAAAACAATATTGTTTTAAATTCTTATCATGATCTAATGATCTCAAATAGGTATCTATTCATCTTAAGTATTTCAAAACTATGTGGACATAGAATTGTTATAATTTAATTTTATATGAATTTGAAAAACTCTAAAAGAATTATTTTCGCTTCAAAACACTTAAAATATTTAAAAACGAATTCAATTTGTATTTATGTACACAAACTTCAATTTTTAAATATCATTTTCAATTTGAAAATAAACACTATTAATTTTTTCTAAATTTTACTATTTTTATATCTATACATCTATCTATTTTCTGAAAAATGGGACCCCCCAAAATATGGGGGGGAGGGGGGAGGGGGAGGGACTAAAGCAAGTGTCCTACTTGCTTCACTATGAAGCCGATACTATATGATTCATTGTTTTTCTTTGCGTATGTAACAATCTATTTTCGTTGTCACTATACTTTTTTGTTTGAGATGTATTTATTAATGCTTTTAATAACAAAATATTTATTTGATAAGCAAAATTTTAGTTAATTATTTATATAAAATAGTCATAAATCAAAAGTGAATTTTGAAATTGAATAAATAAAAAATTAAATAATAAATTAAGAAAATAGTAAAAAGACGATTTTGTCTAAAGAGGAGTATTATAATGAAAGGCAAAAAGTTCAAACAATATTTATAAGGGCCTTCACACTTTTAATATAGTATAAATATAGATTACTTTGAAACTCTTTTTTGAGTATTTTCTTTCTGGATCATGTTATTAATTTGGACGGTTTTGAAAAAAAAAATAGGAATAAAGAATGAAAATGATTACATGTGTAACTTATATCATTGAGTACAACTATAAATAATTACGTAAGATATTACTATCTCATATCATCAAGTTTATAATTACGTAAATCTACTTCATTCTATTTGACAATAATCATACACAAAATAATTACATGTACTTCTAAGTTTCTCTCTCTCTCTCTCTCTCTCTCTCTCTCTCTCTCTCTCTCTCTCTCTATATATATATATATATATATATATAT
>JAOTQR010000097.1:18135858-18146333 GCA_025774065.1 Solanum ossicruentum | reverse complement strand
CATTACGGGGGACCTACATTTCATGTTGTAGGTACACATGTTAGTAGCTCTCCCCAGTAGGAGTACAAGATATCCAGCTGTTGTTACCAAGCTCCAAGTTGCTTTGGAGCTATATGTGTCTAGAGCTTATATTTTTGTATTAAATAGCTAGTCGAGCCAGGGCCTGTCCCGACCCTTATCAAATATTTTTCCTTATCTAGAGGCTTTGTAGACTATGTAAATTAAAGTGTAGTCATGTCTCGTACTTTAGACAATGTGGCGCCAACGGCCTAGTCATATGTCTTTCCTTTTGGCTTGTTATTACTGTTTACTTTCTTAAAAGCATGTTGAGTGTAGAAATCCCTTATAATATATACAGAAAGAGCATAGATACAGGTTGATTCTCCGAGCCTTATCGGCAACGGGTATCAGTCCACCTTAATGGGACTTTGGGCGTGACATAGTGGATCAGAACGAAGCCCTAAGAACTCAAGTAAGAGACTTGACTGCTGAACTAGCCAGGAAAGACTCCAATATTGTTATGCTAAATTGGCCAAAGGCCTAAGAGGAAGACCTAACTCAGCTGAGGTGAATGAGCTAAGAGAAGTTAATGCCCAACTATCCAAGGAAGTGAAGTCCCTCACCCAGCAACTTCTGGATGCCCATAAGGACCACAGTGCTAATATGTACAAACTAATCCAGTCTCTTACATCCAAGTCCTTTAGTCCTTAGGCTCCTTGATTCTGTACTCCCTTCTCCCCTGTCCTTTCAGTCCTTCAGTTTAAAGTTTGTTTCTTTGTGTTGGTGGTTGTTTTGGCCCTATCCTGGGCAGCTTATGTTTTGAAGTGGCAGTTATGAATGGTTTACTGTTGTAATGAAACTGGTTCTTTTGTGTCTATCTTGTCTGCTTTTCTTTTTTCTTTATTTTCTATGATATTTGATTGTCTTATGCTTCCTCAAGTACTCGATATTTTCTTATTGTGATCTTATCTTAGTTTTATGATTTCCTTTTAATGATGCCAATAGGGGGAAGGATATGTGATCATATATTTAGGGGGAATAACTGGGGAGGGGGGGAGAAATCATATATTCAGGGGGAATACTGAGGAGAAAGAGCTTACGTTCAAAGGGAACAGAACATATGATGGGCATAGTTTGTCATCATCAAAAAGGGGGAAATTGTTGAGTACATGAACTTCAGTATGTCTAAAGGTTTTGATGATTAACAAACTAAATCAAGGACCAGGAAGATCATCAAGCTATTGTGCTTAAGCTAGTTAAGGAGAACAGCCTGTAAAATTGTTATGGTTGGTAAGATGTCTATGAGACCTGTACTATAGGACCACTGGTCCATGGGGCGTATCAAAAGAAGCACAAAAGAAAGTTGTACAAGGTTGAAACATAAGTTTTCAAGCCATTCTTACGTTGAATATTCCTAAGTTGAAAAAGTTTCTCCTTGGCTTCTTGTGCAAGAATATACAGCAAACTCAGACGTGGGACCTGATAGATTAGTTCTACAGTTCTCTAGTTTGTGAGTGTTGTATTGTGTTCCAAAGTGTAAGATCACTCCTAAATTATAAAGGTACGTGATCAACATTTGCTCTAGTTGGTTCAGGTGATGTGTATGCCTTGTAGACAGTATCATAATCTAAAGGCTTGTTTGTATTTTAGTCTAACTGCTTAGGGGTTGTGGGTTAGACTGAAATAGGCTTTGTGGGTGCTCATTGCTTGTGCTCATTGTACAAGCTGGTGTTGTTGTAAGGGGAAGTAGAGAAATAACGAGTGTGTTGTGTTTCTTTAATTTGCTCTTTAGTGGATTTGGTTGGTAAATCGTGACAGGTCGTGGTTATTACTCCCTTGAGCAAGGAGTCTTTCCACGTAAAAATCCTTGTGCTATTGTCTTGTGTCATTTGTTTTCTTCTGAGTTTTTAGCTTATTGTACTTCAAGGGACCTGATCTCTCATTAGGCTAGGAGAGCCAATGATACAGATCTGCTGCTCTACTCTTTTCTCTTTAATACCAGGCATTATTATGAGCTATACTTGAACGTGGGGCTGACGAGATACTGACTCCATGAATAATTGAACAAAACGCAATTGATGCAGCCTATTTCTTGCAACAACCAATTCAATGATTTGTATTTTTAATATGATCCCAAAACGTCATGCACATTGTCCTTCCCATGACATGTCAGAAAAATTTCCTTTCTACTTTTCTAGGATTGATGTGTTTTGCAGGAATGGCCTTTACTTATGTGAGCCCGGTTTCTGTTGTATACATGATACATCTTGCTGGATGAGCAATATTATCTTCTGAAATGATAACAAACAGTATGCTACTTGCAGGCTTGCCGAGTCTCTTAACTAACTTAGGAATAAATGGATTATTCTAATTGGTTACAGAAATATACCTGATATGCTTTTCCTTGACTCGAGGGTCTATTAAAAACATCTCTAAGGGTAAGGTATGCGTACCCCCAAACATCCCCAGATACTTGTGAGATTACACTAAGTATGTTGGTTGTTCGTTACGGAAGTATATCATCATTAAGTTGGAAATTAGTATCAACCAAACTCTATATCTGGAATTCGGATGATTTGTTTCCAGAATCACTACACTCTACACTAATTTCACATGAGATAAGTTTATCCTTTGGACTAATATAAGACAGACATTTAGATTGGATACCTGCATGTATGGGTGTTGTTCTTTCGGAAATTTAATGTAAAGTGGTATGGACATAAAAGTCTCCAATATATCTTTATATCCAAATTTACATATAAACGCAGATGCATAATATGATTCGCCCCTGCGTGTGAATTCATGGTAGGTGTCAGTTAGATAGAAAGAACTTGTTAAGCAGCCTATCCCAGTATTCTGCCAATATACTGCCAATTCTTGCATCTGTCTGTTCATCCCATGGGAATGGTGTTGTTCGTTCAGTTGCTTCAAGAAGTTCATCTATTGAAATCTCTCCTTTTGATCTGCCCAAGGGAGATGGTTTTTCGTATTCAGGACAGTAATCCTGTAGAAGACACCAGTCGAAGGAGTTAAAAACTTGAGTCTTTCCTACACCAATTCCCAGGTTCCCCCTCATCACTCATCATTTTTCTCATATTAAGTTAAGAGGCTACTTACTAGATCAGCGTGCATTTTCTTGACAAATGTTTTGAAGGTTTTGAAGTTCCTGCTTTGAAGGAGTTTTTCAGATAACCGCAGGTAAGTCAACCCAGCCATTTTTAGTTTTGGTGGACCATTTTTGTTGATACCATTTGGCCTAGCATTGAGAAGGATTTGGTTGTAGGCATAGCCATCGTATCTTGCAAGTGCATTCTCACCTGCTACATCAATGTTCTCTTTCCAGCCAACACTCAGGACCTGTACAAAATCAGGTAAAGTCTTGGTTAATAGCAGTCCTTAGCTAGTTGTTCGCGAAAAATTGTTATCTTTCCTATGTAAAATTTGGTCTCTCAGAAAAACTGGTATCCAAAATCTCAACTGGATGCTAGAATGGTGAAAACGCTTTAAGCTTGCTTTCTAATTAACCTGTTGAACTAGCTCCTGAGGGCCAGACTTAGCATAAGCTGGATGTTCTGAATTCCTCATCTCAAGGCAAGTGAAATTAAAGGTACCATAGTGCCTCGATAACATCCTTGCTATTGGTCGATAACCATCTCGATTGTCCAAATTATAATATCCTGCTGTTAGCTCTGCAGCATGGCTGGAATCTTTGTACCACCAGTGAATTCCAGCAACCTGCATGAGCAAAATTGGCAGAAGGGAAAATTCTCTTAGTTCATGTTGTCAAAAGAGATCAATAGAGTTTAAAGAATCTCCAGTTGATGAAGACTTGCTTTGGCTGATAGCTTCACTTTGCATCCCAAAAAAGCTTTGTTTGCTTCGTCAAGGATTTGATCTCCATGAAGTAGTAGCTTGCTAGAGTACCAGGTCAAGAAGAACTTCCCTTTCTCGGTAAGGTATGTACCATTTGGTCCAAAGAATCCTGTTTCCACGGGTACATTGTTACATGTTCCTGCATCATCTGGAAGATCCCACTCTGAGTGGCCTGCCGTTGTTGCTGCCTCCTTGAAATTGGTTTTCATATACTTGTCATAGCACTACAACATTTAATCAGCAAAATGAATAATAAGTTGAGAATCTCGAGTCACAAAGTGGTTGATCTTTAAGTAGCATAACGACTTCCTATATCAGGTTGAATCAAGTGTGACCTGAAATTCTCCAATGCCAGGGAATTTCCATCCTTGAGACGGATTGTAAGAGGGGTATCTAAGCTCACCAGCAGGACCAAGTCCTACTTCTATGTCTACCATGCTTCCAGCTTCCAAGAAGTCGGCCATGTTCTCTCTAAAGCTCCTCATGTAATCGCTGTAAATCTAAATGCATCAGGAATTTTAAGTGGAGCCTAAGCTCAAAAACTATCCAGATCTGAGCATAACAGTTGGATTGATCCTTCTGAGAATTACCTGGACAGCAGTTCGACCTTCAAACAGACGATGGTTATCCACAGAAAGTGAGAGGCATTCCTTGTTTCTTGTACCAGCCCGGTTAGTATAGAATATATCAGGGTTGTTTTCTCCGATTACTAGTACCCATTTGGGTAAAGGAATGAAAACATCATCTCCTATATTGCCACCACATTGGTGGAATGACATAATAGCTTGTATTGTGAGGCCAATCTTTTGAACAAGTTGGAACAAATTCCTATAGGCAGACCAATCATATAGCCCGGGGCCATTGGACTCCACGATTCCCCACCAGACATCCACCATGATCCCATCCACACCGGCTTCTTTCAGCTCCTTGAACTGCTTCTCACACTTCCCTTGGTCCCGGAAAACATTGTCTACTGAAATAACATCTAACTGTTTGTCACCAGGAGAAAATGAGTAATGGAAAATGTTAAAACTAGCATTTGGATCAATGTAGTTTTATGCTTGATGACAAGGTTTATGACTTACTGGAAGCATTACATAAAAAGGCACATAGTTAGCTAAAGGGACACCGCTCAATGCTGGACTCATAACCTGCATAACAAAAGAAACCAAGAGAAGTCATTCTTCTATGAAATATCAAATTCTATCTCCTGTTTTGCAAACTATATGCATAAATGTTTCTCTACTCTTGATCTGAATGACATAACTATAGACCCCTCGACGATGACAGAATATTTCAACCTGTAGAGCCACCATTGAAGGAAAGCGTTTTACTATTGATAAATGCTACCCCTAAATTACCAAAAGCTATCAGTTTCCTAAACGCTCACGGTCTCGGCACATAACAGATACAAACGCTCAACAACGACATATCCAGTCTAATCACACAAGTGGTGTTAGGGAAGATAGAGTTGTCTACTTTGTCATAGAGACTGTTTCTAATAGAAACTCGACTCAGATGAGGTATGAAAATACTAGAGAAAAGAGAAGTAGCAACAACAAATAATATAATAATCAAAGCAAAGAAAACAATAGGCAATGCTAAAATTGAAGAGTGAAATAATTAAGGAAGCAATAATAACAATACAAATAAGGTCATATCGTCACACAAGTATGTCGTATGTTGTTTAATCACCTCTCCACAAAACTAGCACACAGAAGACTCAAAATTGAAGCCATTCACTTCACTTTATTGAGTGACGAAAGAACAGATGAAAATCTGTTACCTTCATCTTTTCTGGCGCAATGGCTCGAGTAACTCCAGTCCTCCGATTACAAGAATATGTGACTTTTCTTGCAAAATTAAACTTGTTAGTCATGAAAAGGGACAATTCTGGGTGTGGAAATCCCATTAACTCTGGCAGAACACCTAACTTTGAAGTTCCAAGGCTTGCCATGCTGATATTCATCTAATATCAACTATAGCATTGCAAAAGTAAATTTTGAAAATATATGGGGTAAGCACATTTCATCACATAGAAGCAAATAATCCTTAAGGAACAAATTTTTGTGGACTGCAATGATTTTATATGTGTGGATCCTAAATTTGATTTTGGAGAAATGGATTATTCTAGCTACTACCACTAAAACATTGAAAACGAAACATCTGTCTTATATTATTATATTATATTATGTACTATAGATCATGTCTCGTTTTATTTGTCATTAATCATTTTGTTTGCTGATTTAATAAATTTATTGTTTGTTTTAATTTCTTTCTGCTTGTTCTTCATGGTTTCTTTTATTTTATCAATGATGTTAAATTGACTCTTATTGTGTTTGGATTGTGTGGTTTATTCTAGCAAATTTTGTTACTGTTCCAAATTTTAGTTAACTTGTTATTTTACTATTTGTGTTCATTCTTTTTAATTTTTATCATTAGTTATACATACATTACTTGTTAAAATGGTCGATGAAGGATCTATCCGTCGGATTTCGATGCCTCCCTATTAAAAAGATGGAACAATTTTAGTTTATTCTTTATTTTTCATTATTGTGTATATTATTTTTGTGTGTTTATTTGATGATTATCGTACTTATGTTATATTGTATATCTCCTCCTCAATTTGGAAAAATGAATTCAGCCAGGACTCACAGTTATGGATTCTAAAGGGAACTAATACCTTCCCTTCGGAATAACTTGAATCCTTACTCGAAATTTTTTGTTCGCAGACTATATTATAAATAATTAATTGGTTTCCTAATTATCCTTAAAATTAGGTGATGACTCCTAAATTAAATTTTTTTTTTGTTTAAATTCTTTTATTTTTATTATTTTTTTAATCGAGTTGCCACGATGTTGCGCCTTCGGGATGTCAACACTGAGAATAGTGAGATACATCAAAAATTAACCTGGCCAGAGTGTACTTCTATCCGGAAAACACAATACTACTATACAGCATATCGTGATACAAATTAGGCCTCATGACCACGCACCAGGAAGTCTGTTTTAGGTTATCTTGTAGAGAGACACATTAGTGTCCTAAATGACAGTATCCTGAAGTTCTGCAGAATCTGATTACAGGAGCATGGCTACAATTGTCACTGAACTAGTTTGGCTATTAGGACTAATGAAGGAACTACAGGTGGAGATCAAACAGCCTGTTCAAATATTCACAGATTCTAATTGTTGTCAACCCAGTGTACCATGAAAGAACCAAGTACATTGACATTGATCGCTATTTTATTAGGGAAAAATCAATCAAGGAATGGTGACAACCAAGTATATTCCAACAAAAGATCAGCCTGCTAACCTATTGATCAAAGGACTTACTAAAGTACAACATTATTATCTCAGTTCCAAACCTGGACTTCAAAATATTTTTTCTCAGTTGAAGAGATCAAGAACAAGCAAAGGTAGATTAGTTACTTTCGTATTCATCTTATGTAGGAGTTTGTTAGGATCAGCTAGTTTTAAATAACTTGTATATAAAGAATGTATACTGCACATTCAAACACACAGACTGAAGAATAATTCTATAAGCACTCATCTCCTCTTCTTCCTCTTCCTTCTAACTAATCTTTCTTCTTGTATACAAACTCTTCAACCATCATCTACAACAGTTATGTATCAGTCGATATGGTTCAATATTGAAGTTTATCGGTTATTGATTTGTAAGCATATTATAAAATCATTAAGATATTGACTTTTCGGTTATTGATAGTTATCAGTTTAACCATTAAAATTTGACATAAAAAAAATTATAAAATCACTCTAAAAAACAAGGTGACAAATCAAATAAACAATGGACATAAATTAACAGATTGCATGTTGCTCAAAAGTAAACATTGTCATATTATAGAATAACCGAGAGTTTGAAATAAAAGTATGAAATTAACTCAAAGTTAAAAGGGCTTTATATACCAAATGGTAAAAATATAATTATAGGATTTACTATCGAGTTATCGATTAATCCATTAAGGAAAAATCTAAAATTGCTAAGAACCAATAATTTAATAATTAAAAAAAATTACAATCATTACTAAAACTGCTAAATCAATAACGTATTACTGATTAATCAATAACTTTTTTTTCAATTCGAATTATTGAATTTGGTTTGATTTTAATCAATTCTCTATTCTGTTTAAAAAAAAGACATACTTTCTTTTTTAGTCTATTTAAAAAAAAAATGACATCTTTTCTTTTTTGACAAATTTTAATTTTAACCTTCCACTCATCATATTTAATGCCACAAGATTAAAGGATATTTTGATATATTCGACATAATTTTAATTTACCATTACAACATTAAAAAATCTTTTTTATTTTTTGAAATTTCGTATCAAATCAAATTAAATTATTTTTTTAAAATAAAAAAAGTAATTAATAAACAAGTGAGCTGGTGCCACGCTTGCAACTGTGATGTGGCAAACTGTAGGAGGAGTCCCGTGAATCATATCGGCTCGAAGACGCAAAATCTAAAACTGAAAAATCAATAGAGATAAAAGGGGAAAAAAAACAAGTAGGGAAGTGCATCAGTTGGTTCGGTTCGATTTTATATATTATTAATTTAATTTATTAATTTTTTATTTATCAATTTTAAGTTCTTAACAATTTGATTTTCGATTTACTCGATAAGAATAATAATGATAATTTGTATTAACAAAAAATAGATAAAGTATGAAGATTATGTTTATAAACTTGCAAAAACTATAATTAGTTAATTACAAATTAAAATACTGAAGTGGATAACTAATGTACCGTAAAGATTAAAATAGATAAAGTATTGTAATAGTGTCTTATTACTATTAAACTACTACCCCTTTCGTCTCAAATTAATTAAATTTTTAAAACTTTTTTCAATGTTCAAAATAGTTGAATTGTTCAAAGTAAAAAAAGAATGTTTTAAACTTTTTTCATATTTGCCCTTTCATTTATTGAAGTTTTATATTTTCTAGGAGATAAATTACACTATATATTTATAATTTCACAAAGAATAATAGTGGAAAGTACGATGCAAATTTTGTCTTTGAATATTTTTCTTAATATCTGTGCATTACTTCACAAATTTAATTAATATGGAACAGAGGGAGTAATATTTAATATTTATGAAGGATTAAAATCGTAATTTATTATAATCTTATTGGATTATCGGCCAATAACTCAATTAAAAATCGATATCAAACTGATAATCTAATAATCTTTTTTTCTAAAATCATTAAAAATTTGATAATCTAATAACTCAAAAATAATAAGCTAATAATATTTTTATTAATTCGATTTATCAATCGATTCGATTTTTCCACAACAACAACAAAAAAAAAAAAAAAGGGTGAAGAGAAGGAATAGGGTATGGGCGTTTTTGTTAATTTAGAAATATTGAGGACGTTAATGTAAATGAAGAGGTCATTGACGAAAAAGACCAAAAAGCACTGACATTGCCAGCTTCATTTAAGGGTGACATGGCAGGCAATACTGCCAGGCTCGTTTTCCCAAATATCCCCTCCTAACATCTTCACATTTATTTCGATCCTACGAAAAATTGGGATAAACAGAATTATATTACTCCTACTTAATAATTTAAATTAAAAGTTTTGAGTTAAATTTTATAAATATTTTTTATTAGAGAGTGTTGTATTTTTTTGTCCCATTTTATGTATTATATTTTTTAATTTGTATCAAAAAGAATGTTATCTTATTATAATAAGAAATAATTTAACTTTTCAAAAATGAATGTTATCTTATTATAATAAGAAATAATTTAACTTTAAAATTCTGTTTTTATCTTTAATGAAATTATTTTCAACTACATAAATATCTAAGAATAAATTTAGATCACCAGGTTTAAAAATCTCCTTTCTTTTTTCTTAAATATTGTGTCAAGTCAAAAAATATCACATAAAATAAATCAGAAAAATATTATTTTTTAGGAGTAAAAGATTATTTCATCGTTGATACTTCCTCTGTCCCAATTTATGTGGTACCTTTCTTTTTTGGTCCGTCCCAAAAAGAATGTCACTTTATTGTAATTGGAAACAATTTAACTTTAAAATTTCCCTTTTACCTTTAATTAAATGATTCTCAACCACATAAATATTTCAGAATAATTTTGAACTATAAGTTTTAAAATTTTTATTTTTTTCTTAAACATCATGTCAAAGGATATCACATAAAATGAATTAAAGTGAATACCGTTTATTCCTAATAATATAATCATGCATCGGTCCAAGCTACTTATATTAATTGTAAGAAGTGAAATATGGGGAAAACTTTGAGCACTGATAAACTTAGATATGAGTGGAGCTTATGTAAGAGGCTGTCTACAATGGCTAACGATTTTTGGTTTTATTATTTAATAGTTAAGGGTTGAAAATTGTGGAAATCAACTTTATCAAGTACAACAACATTATCACATTATCTCAGACGCTCCCGTCCATTGAGAGGTAAGGGGAGATCGAATATATGCAATTTGGCCCTTATATTTAAAACATAGATTGACGTATTTTACCAAGTACGTTAAAAAAATATTGGAGATAATGGTGGTTAAAAGGGTGGTTATTTGGTTGGTTAGTTAAATGTGGTTAGTAAGTTGTTAATAGTCA
>JAOTQR010000097.1:18068040-18091283 GCA_025774065.1 Solanum ossicruentum | reverse complement strand
CGTCGGATAACCGCATTTAGCGGTCATTTCGAGTGCGTAAAACCTTCTCGAAGTGGAAATGTGAACCCGAACCTGAATTCTGGATTTTTAAAAGATTTTTTCTGTTAGATCTTTTAAAATATTTAATGGTTTCCTAATTATCCGCAAAATTAGGTGGCGACTCTATGTCCTTTCGAATTTCAAGAATTAATTTTGCTTAAATTAATTAAGTTTAGATTAATTCTTGATTTTCGAACAATTTTTAATTTTTCAAATTTTCAGAATTTTCTTTAAAAGTCCATCATTTTTCGTGATAACAACAACATGTCTTATGTCATTTTTGTTACTTATTATTTAATTATTTCTTCATCTACTTCAATTATAAAATTACAATGACGTGTCTACTTAATTTTTGTGATGACTATTAAAGTATCTACCTAATTTTACTATGTTATTTTTATTAATTGCTATTAACAAGAAAAAAAATAACATATGTCATTTTTATTAATTATTATTAACAAGAAAAAAAATAACATCTGTCATTTCTATTAATTACTATTAATAAAAAAGAAAAATAATATGTATTAAGCCCGTGCAACGCATGTTCTTGCGAAACTAGTACTAGTATATATTGAGCCATTTCCATTGAAATCACAACCTTGACACAAGTACAATTTTTCCTCAATGCAAATTATGGTTACTGCCAATGAAGTGTATTTACCACAAATGAGAAAATGAAGGCACCTTCTTGATAAAAAGTTTGTTAAGTGCATCAATCTAAGCAAAGCCTGCTAAATCTGATATACAATACACCATTGCCCTGGTTACCCCTAAGAAATCACATAAAGGCTTCGTAATCACTTCCCTTTTTTATTAAAATTGTTTTCCTATTGTATTCAAAAACAATAAATCAAGTTTTCAAAATAAATTGAAAAATAAAAAATAAAAGTTTTATATATAAAATATTTGAGATCATAAAATTTATTGTGTGTCCAAATATTTAATCTCCCAATGTATTCAAGGCTATGAATTAGTTTATCCCACTATAAAATGAATATACAATGATATTAACAAATCACTCAAAGGCTCTATAGTTTATTTGTAAAAAAAAAATTAGAAATTTTGATAATGAGAAAAGACCCTCTGTTTATGGCTAACAAATAATAAAACAAACAAGTTTAATCAGAAAAAGCACAACACATAAGTTAGGAGCCCTTTTAGAGCATTGTTGTTTTATAATAGTAACCTAGTTACGCAAACATTCCTACCATGGATATTAATCCATTTTATAGTTAAAAATAATTACATATTATTTTATTAATTAATAATTTTGCACTAAATTTCAAATTAGATACACCTCTCCATGGATTTTAGTCAATATAGATAACAAAGATATTAGATATATGGATCTTTGATTCCAGATACATTTTAAAATACATATACATATGGAGAGAGGCGAACAAGGGTATCAATGTATTTCAGATATATATAAAAAACATTTTAGATACATGTATCTTGATAGTTGATATTCTAAAATATATTTACATATGAAGATAGGCAAGTGACAAAGGGAGAGAGACGAGTGAGATAAGAGAGAAGCAAGTGAGAAAGTTAATATACATGATACATGCGAATCATACTTGAATACAATATATTAGAATAAATTACACATAATTTGACCCACATGTATCCAAAACATATATCCAAGATAAAAATATACTTAACATATCTAAGGGTAAAAATATAAATTGATAATTTTTAACGAATTATTGGTTTACCCAATAAAATATGTGCATAATTCATCCCAACACCAACAAATCATTAGGCACAAAATTTGAATCCATTCATCAACAGTTAACTCGATAAGTCAATTTCACAATTCATTTGACTGTGGGCTAAAGGATGGACATTGTTTGGGAAAAATTGACATTCAACCAAAAATTCCAATTTGCCCCCTTAATATATGTGGAATTCTTTTTTTGAAAAAAAATAAACCAACAAATAACTAAAGTAATGTCTTGTTCAGTGACACGTGTCCAACAGCCCACGATTGAAACAACTCAAACAGATAACGCGCGACCGGTACCAAACGTTGGATTCCCAATTAAACAAACACAAACTATACCCAATGTTTTATCAACACAAATTAGATGCTAGACGAGGGCGGCACCCACGAGTTCCACCGCCGGCCGGACCCGAGCGCAGCCGATGCAGCCACCCCTCGGGTCCTAACCATCTTGTCCTACGTGCTCGAAAAGCTCGTGGCACGGAACGACCAGTTACTAGTCCTGGGCCGCCACGGTGCTCATGATAATGGATTCATGAGCAATGGAGAACGTGGCCCACAGCACCGGGTGCTAGGAAGGAATTTCAATGCGTTTCACGGGGTGAGAGCGCCGAATATAAGTATAGCAAAGTATTTGGAGAGGTTATACAAGTATACGAATTGTAGCCCGTCGTGTCTTGTGGTGGGGTATGTGTATATTGATAGATTGGGGCATAAGTATCCAGATTCTCTCTTGGTTTCTTTGAATGTGCATAGGCTGCTTGTTACTAGTGTTATGGTTGCTTCCAAAATGCTTGATGATGCGTAAGTACTTCTTTGCTCTGTCCCTAATGAATACTGTTATTACTTTCTTCGTTTGAATTTGTTTGACATGATTCACAATATGAGAATCAAATTAATTGCTGTCAATTCATTCCGTTAAGATTTGAGAAATATTGAGAACTTTTGAATATGGTATTAGAACGTTTAGATATAAAATTTTTAATTTTTTTATTTCGTACAATTTTGTTGTAACTTTCGAAAGTTCAAATTCACTACTAACTTCATAATGCTAACTTTCAATCGTTACTTTCATACTTTATGACTCCCTCAATTCAGATTTAGTTTTAAAAAATTTCTTAATTTGATTTCTACTTTTATTTATCATTTTTGACAAATCAAGGTAGGACATATATTTTTTTCTATTATACCCTCAATTTATTATATTGAGTTAATATCTTTGATAACTGTAGTGAATAAATATGTTTGACAACTTATTAATTAATATGGGTAAACCGATGAACTTACTATATTAATACTCTCTCCGTCCCATAATATAAGGAACTTTTCATTTTACACGGTAATTAAGAAATCATCAATGCATTAGTTAACTTTGTCATTTTGCTCTTCATTTATGTCTTTGTATACTAATTAAGTTAGAAAAAAGCATTAATGCACTAATTAATGGTGGAGTAAAATGGGAAAAAATAATTAATTCTATCCTAATTTAGTAAGTGCCCTTATAATATGGGACAAATATGTATAAAAAGATGCCCTTATATTATGGGACGGAAGTCGTACTTGATTGTTTTCTTAATAACTGCGTCAAGTCTTAATTTGACAAAGAAAGGGAGTATTAATTATTTTAATATCTTAAATTTAATGTCACTTTCGGGATTGGATTAGGTTTGACCGTAGTGGTGGTTGTGAATGTAAAACATGTCCAAATGCCTACTTTATTATTTTATTTTTTAGGTACGAATAAATAATGAAAAAGATATAGAATACTTGTATCCTGATTTTTTTTGCCGTTAAATTGTATTTCAGACACTACAATAATGCATTATATGCCCGAGTTGGAGGAGTAAGCAATGCAGAATTAAACAAGCTAGAATTGGAGCTGCTTTTCTTGCTAGATTTTGGAGTTAATGTGAGCTCACGAGTTTTCGAAAGTTATTGCCAATATTTGGAGAGGGAAATGTTGAGCAATGGACCAACCCTCAAGATTGAAAAGTCAGTTATTAATTGTACTGCTACTATTGATGATGCCACTGAAATTTCAGTAGAAGATATTGATCACACTTCATCACCATCACAGTTGCTAGATTGAATTCCTGATAATTATAAATTCTAACGAGATGATTAGTAAAATGTAAAAATGTTTACTTGGCCCGACGTTACTCTTTCTATATATATTCGTGTAAGTTATCTTGTTGTGATTGTCATTGTACCATTGATTATTACTCGCTTTGAAGATTGAATTTTTGTGCATTATTAGGAGAAAAATCAATTGTATCATGACACACTGGAGTGATTCATGTAATTGGACATAATGGCTACAAAAAGGGAAGAATAGATCATACTCTTGCTTTTTGTTATACATTATTTAATTTGTAAGATTGGTTGGAACAATTGCAAGATTTATGATAAGAGTTCACAATTGGCAGCTTGGGGTTCAATTATATTACTTAAGGTTTAGCTTATGTATATTTAAACTAATTTTCAGAGATATTTATCACAATATATCAATAACATGTATCAGGTAACTCTATCAATTAAAAATAAAATTAAAGGGGAGAAATTACTATATAATTTTATTTTGTATTAAAAAAAATTTAAATTTAACATTTCATAATTCTCAACTTATATCGTTGACTATTAGTGCATATACCCTCAAATACATATATTATAAAATTATTTTGTCTATTTCTCTTTTGCGCCTATCAAGCATTTTGGACATCACAATTACTTGGGAGGTCTGGGGATAGGGAAAGGGCCACGAAAACTAAACCATGCATTTACCAATTTGCCAAAAGGTTTTATGCCTTAGTAAATTGAAAGTACGTGAAAAATACAACAATAATAACATACTTAGTGATATCCCATAAGTGGGGTCTGGAAAGGGTAGATTGTAGATAGACCTTATCGCTACCTCATAGAAGTAGAGAGGTTATTTCCTAAAACCCAAAATACGTGAAAAATAAAATTTAAATATATTTCAAAGTTACTCAATATTTGTGCAAGTAGCATAGACTATAGGGAAATACATATAAAATCAACCCTTGTATAATTCCCCTTCATACTTTTCTTGAAATGTGTGATTTTTTTTCTGTTACAAATAAACTTGAATGATATTGAATTAGAATCAATTTTTAACACAGTATAATATCATATAAGGTCGAATTAAGAGTATAAAACAACATGCTTTATCAATTGCTTAATTTTAATTAGGAAAAAAGTAAATAGAAGCATGAAAATGATTAGAATTCGTGTAATAGAAATGATTGAAATTTATCATTATACTATATGAAATTATTAAGTTTGATCGTACATCACTTTTTATTAAGTTATACTCATGCCATTGGCACATTATCTCAATTTATCTTTACAAATAACAAAACTCTTGTGGAATGATGGACTTCATAATCCTTGTTTTTGGCATTTTATTGTTCAACTTTTAATTGATCTAAAATTATCTTTAAATTGAAGATTTGTCAGGTTAAAAGAAAATATTTTTCCAATAATATGAGTAATAGTTGGCAAAAAAGGAGCAAAAAGAAAAGTAAAAATTACTCTCTCTATTTCATAAACTTAATTTGTTAAGTAATGCACACATATTAAGAAACACATTAAAAAATAAAACTTTTATCATATGTTTCATTATTACTCTGGTAGTTAATTTTGTAAATAGTATAATTTAATTTTTATAAAATATAAAATTTTGTTAAAGTAAAACATAAACATGAAAAATATTTCAAACATCTATTTTAAAATTTGATCCATTTTCCAAGAAAATAAGGAGGATAATTTATTTCTATTCTACTATTTCAAAAAAGGAAAATAAAATAAAAAGTTAAAAAGGAGAATATGCTAAATGCCTAATAAGTAATTAAGTATCACCCTCTCCTCGAAGGCTGCGTCTCTCCGTCCCTATTTGTCAATTCCTCATTTGTTTCGATCAGAAACTTGGACTACAAAGTCACGGTGGAGACTGCCGGGAAAGCGGAAAGCTCGATTCATCGGTCACCGGAAAACTCAACCGACGAAGACGACGGCGAAGAGCCAAATTTGCTGAATTTATCATATAATTTCTACAAATAACATGGGTGATTACTCTAAGGACGATTTCCTTCAGCTTATCAAGCGATTCGGCGCTTTTTTGACCGTGAAGATTTCTAATCTCTTCCACACACTGGTTATTCCTCTTTCTCTTTCCAATCTCCAATTTTAACATATCTTATTTGTGAATTAAGAACTGAAAATTTTTAATTGATAAATCATGTTTGCGGGAAAAAATCGAGTTGAAGTAGCAGATGAATGTCTGTGCTGGGAAGTCCTATAGCAGCAAGAGCTTTGCTAAGCACAGTTCTTGTAAGGGAGGCTATAAGTTGACGCTAGATGTTATAATTGAAATTGGCACCTTTTGCTAATTATACCTGGATATAAAACTTGTTACTAGCTGCTTACTGTACTTAGGAAGCTTTAATCACGTTGAAATGTGCTAGCTAGGTCACCGAAGTATATTTTAGAAGTAGCATTTAGGACTGGTATCATGAGCGTGTCTGGCTTGTTGTATGAGTTAAGAGACACTTGAATTGGGTAATGGAGAAATCAAGGGTTATAATTTTGGAATGATGTAGAGATGATTCTGATCTAATATCTATAATAATCATAGCTCAAATGTCGTAGGTGTAATGTAACAGTTGTTTAATTGCAATCAATCTCGTGTCTCTTCAAAATTATGGTGTTTGCAGACAAAGTTTTGTTGAAATCATGGTTTGACTTAGTCCTCAAGTTTCTGATTTAAGCTTGAATGTCTAGTCAAAAGTTGCTCCCTAACAGTGCTTGGTTCTAATACTGCTGTCTGTTCTTACTGCCAAGTTGTGATTTCTGGTTGTAGTTCCAATAAATTCTCACAACTTTTTTCATGTCGTAGATAAAATGCATTTAATTATTTGATAGGTATTTGATTCTTTAGTCTGTGTTTCTTCTCTGCCACTATTGGTCTCTCCATTGTCTTTCGTCCTCCAGTTCTTGTTCTCTTGTTTGCTTGTTCTCACATTACTGTTTCTTGTTCATCTTCACATGTTTAAGCGATCCTTTCAAATGCCAAATCTGTTCTCTGTTTGTCCTCGCTACAGCCTTACGCATAACCTCTCCACTACTCTTGAGGTAATTTATTAGCCTATCACAATGACCCCTATGCTGATTTGGTAGCGTAGACTGAGATTCTAGTAGCTACTGTAAGCAGTTTAAGCTGCCGAGAAAAGGTTGTCAGAAGTGAGGTAAAGAAAATTGGATACACCGGTTTCGTACTGTGTGCCGCTGTCATCTGATATTTCTGAGTTATAAAGTAAAAAGTTGAGAAAAAGGGGCTTATATGATAACATTGCTGGTTTAGGGTTGAGTCTCATAGATTAAGAGATTGGGTGAAGTAATGATATCCAGCTATTTTCTTCACTATGACGCTTAATATCTGATCGCAGTAGAACTTTTAGTTTCCATTATCTATTAATTACCATATCCTGAAGGTCACTGACCGGATGATGCTTCTTAAAGAGAATTGTATAGTCTGCTTGGTTAATTTTGACTTTCCATTTTCAATTGAAGAAGTATACAACTTCGTTTTGGTTGTTTAAGATTTGGTTTAGGCCAATTTGGATGGCTCCCTGTTTAACTTTCCTGAATTTTTTCTGGACTGCGCCAATGAACTTCTTCCAGGTTGTGATTTCCTGTCAAGCAAATTCTTTTGTAATTCTCAGATTGAACATCATCAGAAATGAAAGAAAAGTGATAGATATTGAAAGAAAAAAATTAAACAAGTCACAAATCAAATGGTATGACGAGTTCATCTCTAATCTGACAGCACATGACACTGTAATGACTACCTCGGTCTAGGATTGCTTGAAAGCTATTAAGGATGTTACTATCCAAATCATCCATACATCTTGGAGTATTAGGGAACAATTCATGTAATATAGGATGCTAGAAAGCAATGCTTCTAAAGTGTGAGTGGCCAAATCATTCAAATGACTTGCAGAGTTGGGGAAGGCAGTGGGTGTTAACTTAACTATTGTTCTCCGCAATCCAATAAACTTCTATTTTCCTAAATTTACAAATAAAGACCTTCCTGCTATACGTTGTGGTATAACTTTCAATATGCTTCATCCCAGGAGGATCTATCAAAATATTCTGCTTTTTTCTTTTCTATAAGATGATGGTAACAGCTATTCGAATGCAGGATTCAAGATCTGTCGGGGCCATAGCAGGTCTTGCAGTTGCTATAATTTTTACCTGGAGAGTGTGGAGATCACCTAGTGGACCACAAAGGAGGATTCCTAAGCGACAAGGTGCGACGCCTAGTAGTTCTGGTGTAAGTGCGCATTCAAGTTCGAATGTAGCAACTTCAGGAGTTATCTCTTCTTCAGAGGATTCAAATGCTCAAAATGTTATTAATGATTTTTTTCAGCCAGTAAAGGTAGAGGCCAATCCTTCTCCACTATGGGCAGCATTAATTAAATGTAATCGGTGTATAATTAACTTTTCCTAGTTATTTTGCAGCCAACACTTGCACAGATAGTTAGGCAAAGGCTGAGTGAAGGGAGGAAGGTATAATCTTTTCACTCAGTCCTTGTTATGTATTAAGTAATTGGATTCTTGGAGACCTTGTACTGCATGCCTTCTTTTCTATCCACAATGAGATGAACTCAAACTTCTAGTGTAAGCATTTATAATTGTCAGAAATTAGTTCATAATGGAAACTGTCAAATCTCCTTGTATTCATTTATGAGATATATATGTAGTTGGTTGCTGTACATCTGGGGGAATTTGGATAACAAAATACGAGTCCTAACTATACACTAATAGGACATACAACTAGATGGTAATTAACTAGATCTAGGATACACTAATACTCCCCTTGCAAACTGAAGGTGTCTCTTTCACCTCATGAAGACATTGAAATCTAGCCGAAGGTAAAGGCTTAGTGAGGACATCTGCCGGTTAATCTTTGGTGCAAATTATTGAGTCAGATCACCCATATCTCTAATGGAGAAGGTGCTTTCCAGTTGCGCGATAGAGGTAGCGATGAACTTGTCATTATTCCCTGTCAAAATAATATTGTCAACATATACGAGAACATAAAAAATTACCATCTGAGTTGAAGACGAATAGGGAAACATCCGCTTTAAAAGGAGAGGACCCGAGGCAACAACCACAAACCCAGTATAATCCCACAAGTGGGGTTTTGGGAAGGGTAGTGTGTACACATACTTACCCTTTCCCGGAGAGACACCAAGAATTGTAGAAGTTTAGTGTACCAAGCTTGTGGAGCTGTGCTTGAGGCTGTACAATGATTTGTGGAGCTTGCGAACATAGTGAGGGAGTTGTGGATGAGCAATGCGCAAATCATTGAGGTTGAACCATAAATACATCTTCAACGAGATCACCATGTAAGAAAGCATTTTGGATATCTAATTGACACGGAGTCCAATGTTGTGAGACTGTTAAGAGATAATATAATGCGGGTTGTCGGTTTGACCATCGAGCTGACTGTCTCAGAGAAGTTGTAGCTGTCAACTTGATGTAGACCTTTTTCAGCAAGGCATGCTTTATACCTACCAATATCGTCACTAGAGTTGCATTTAATGCGAAATATCCATTTGCAACCTAATGCATTCATGGATGAGGATAGTGGCCGTGAGTGTGTATTTTATTCTTAAACATGGCTGTTATTTGGGTAGCCATAGCGTCTCTCTGTTCCTTGTATTTGTTGCTTTGGAGAAGCCAAAAGATTATATGGTGTGGTGCTGGTTGAGAAGATGAGGAACTAGCGGCAGTGTTCGATTGAGGAGACATGTGACAGAGTTTTACATATGGTGAGTTTGCTCACAAAGTATTTGAGCTTTTGAAGGATGCATATGAACAACAGTTGGGTTTTTGGGAGGAACAATTACGGGCTTTCTGGATGAGGGTAGTGGCTGCGTGACAGGAATAATTACAGGCTGGTTGGATGAGGGTAGTGGCTAGTCGGGCAGTTGAATAATTACAGGAATAATTTGAGCTTTTGAAGGATGCATATGGATGAGGGCTTGATAGCAACATGAGCTATTGGGAAAGAAGATTTGCAGAGTCGGACAGGCAAATGATAGTCTGTCGCTATCGATTCACAGAGAAGAGGAGTCCTGGTTGTGCTATCCTTAACAACAAAATTGGACGGCTGAAATTCAATAAAGGGATGATTATTGTGAGTGAATTTTTGGACAGATAAAAGATTCTTAGTAATAGTATCCGGTGTCACATGATGTATTGCTGCTGAACTGGTAAACCAATTTTGAGAATATGTAATTGGGGCCTGATGAGCGATGTGTGCCACTGGATTGATAGAATGGACATACACTGAAAACAATTAGGCGCAAAGTGATTTGAACCATTGCAAATCTGGCAATGCTGCCTGCCTTCAGACTTCCAGGTGTTGTTGGAAAATATCTGCTGCCTGGAGGTGGTTTGCCCGACCATTACGGCACCACGACCCTTGGAGTTTTGACCATGACCTCGGTATGAATTATTACGTTGATTTCGATCAAAATTTTGATAGATTGCTGATTAAAGTTTGCAGCAGGGAACTGTATTGGCTCTGATGTTGGCAATGAGATGGACAACTGCGACAATGAACAGTCCTGAATAAACTTGTGATTTAATAGTAGGCTATGGAGTTCCATGTATGACACAGATTCAGGACGACCCTATAGCATAATCACCACATCCTCGAAATCTGGACATAGACCTTGAATACATAAATATTAAAGTCGGATGTATGAAGAAGTCGTCATGTTGTGGGCTTGTAGCTAGTTCATCCGAGAGAAATGTAGCTTCCTAAAGATATTGCGACATGGTGAGATCATCTTGTTTAAGGTTTTGAAGCTACATATGGAGGTTCAAAATTCTAATGCTCAAGGTTCGATGATAAAGCTGCTTCTAGTGTATCCCAAAATTTTCAGACGACAATAGGTAGAGTCTCCTATGATAGCGACGAGATCAACAAACTCATACTTAGTTGATCTTGTTGAAACCATTGCGCGTAGAGGGGATTGGGTTGAACTTCTACAGACGGGGATGGTCTTGCACCTGTTATAAATTCATGAAGATTTTGGCCGAGTTGAGTTTTTCAGAAAAGAAAATTGCACAATGTGAACTTAAGAGAGATGAAGTGATGTGTGTGAGAGCACAGATTGGAAGAAAACATGCTTATTTGAGGCGATGAAAAAGATGGCGTTACTGAGGTGGAGGTTTCCCCAGATTTGCTGTGCACTGATACCATATTAGCATTTATGATTGTCAGGAATTAGATAATGATGGAAACTCTCAAACCTCATTGTATTCATGTATGAGATGTATATACAGTCGGCTGTCGTATATCTATGGGAATTAGGATTACAAGATATTAGTCCTAATCATACACTAATGGGAGATACAACTAGATGCTCTACTAGAATTAGGATACACTAATAGCTAGCCCTTTCAACTAGTGTATAGGTGAGAAATACATTACCCTATTTAAAATTCACGTTTGCTGCTTATGATGGATTGGTGACGATAGATTTCATTAGGGGTAGTTTGAAAACCCTTGCTACTGCAAGCAAGGGATTTGCCTTCCGGGTTAAGCTCATCTCACCGGGCTTGCCTAGTGCGGATTACCTCTCCTATGTGGTTTGCGAGCTATTGCATAGGAGTGGGGTTTACCCTATGCGCATCCAAAGGGTAGCGGCTATAGGTTCCCCTTGTCAGAAAAAAAAAATTCATTAGGGGTGTTCACATGTAGGTTTGGATCGATTATCGGTCAAAACCAAAGTCAAATCCATTTAATCGATTTTTAAATTCTTAAAACCCAACTAAACCAAGTATAATATAAAATTTACCAGTTTTGGTTTAATTATTTGGTTATTAATCATATACGAAAATAAAAGAAATGGTTCATTTAAAAGGGAAAAAAGGCAACAATTCTTTCATAAAAAGAAATTACAACTACTGGCATTACAATACTTTCCATTACTGAATTTATTTCCAAAATTCACTGGCCTAGACAAGGAAGAGACAGTGACATTTCTAGTCGTACCAAGAACTGCAATGTAGACACCCATATACATGAAACCAACAAAATAAATGTTGTCCTCTTCACTTGGGCATCCATTTCTACATGCCACATAGTGGCTGAGGATTAATATACTTAACTGTTTTTTTTTTAGCCTTTTTCTTTGATAAATAAATTATAAGAAAATTTTGATGAAAACATATATAACATATTTAAAATTGTTCATAAAAAAAATATTATTATATATAATTATAAAATCCAACTAAACCAAATATAATATAAAATTTACCAGTTTTGGTTCAATTATTTGGTTATTAATCATATACGAAAATAAAAGAAATGGTTCATTTAAAAGGGAAAAAGGCAACAATTCTTTCATAAAAAGAAGTTACAACTACTGGCATTACAATACTTTCCATTACTGAATTTATTTCCAAAATTCACTGGCCTAGACAAGGAAGAGACAGTGACATTTCTAGTCGTACCAAGAACTGCAATGTAGACACCCATATACATGAAACCAACAAAATAAATGTTGTCCTCTTCACTTGGGCATCCATTTCTACATGCCACATAGTGGCTGAGGATTAATATACTTAACTGTTTTTTTTTTAGCCTTTTTCTTTGATAAATAAATTATAAGAAAATTTTGATGAAAACATATATAACATATTTAAAATTGTTCATAAAAAAATAATGTTATGTATATATAATTATAAAAAATTATGTATATAATTTGTCAGTTCAGTTTTTTTGGACAAACCCAAACCCAAACCCAAACCCAAAACTAAAATCATCCGTTTTTAAAAATGTAAAACCAAACCAAATAAAAATAGTTTTGGTTAGGTTTTTCCGTTTGGATTGATTTCATGTTATTGATTAAATAGAGATTTAGGATTGAGAAGCACATCCATTTTTATAGCGAAAAGGTGACATTGTGGAGGCGGTAGCACTAAAGGACTAGGAACATCAGACTCTTCTTGGGTGTGGCCCGTAGAAGAACATTTTGAAGGGGTACTAAGGTTGTTCTGGTGATATTGCTTTCAAGGTAAACAAAGGGAACAAGGTGAATTTTTAGGGGTATGTGATGCTGGAAAGATGCATTGAGACTCACGTTTTCAAGCATCTATGTTATTTATCTCTAAAGAGGATGACAATCTAATTGTCTCGGAGGTTACAAGAAGAGGATGTTCAGTGGGACTTAAAGGTTAACAGAGAAGCCATTAAGACTGAGAAGTAGTGTTACTTCTAAATGTCGTTGAGTTGCTGAATCAGTAAAGTTTTCTCATGAGAACCATGTTTTTTGGAAGTTGGAGGAAGGGTGGGAATGATAGGCTCTTTGCGGTTTGAGTCATATCATGATAAACTTTCGATCCCAGTGTTTTGGGAAGTGAGAAGCCGGAAAAAAATGATAAGGGCTTGCTTCAATGAAGTGAGAAGTGAAGCACAGACTTTTTTCAAATAAAACTCTATTTAGTATAAAAAATAAAAAATATTAAATATGCGTAGATAAATAACCAAGAACTCAATATGTTAAGCAAGATTTGCTTAATATGTTTACTTCTATTGAGTATTTTTTTAACTTAAAAAAACTTGATAGACGTAAATATATTAATTTTTTAGATTAATAAGTAAATAACAAAGATACTGGAATAGATAGTCAATAGTCCTCATAAGTCATAACTGAGACAGAAGTCACAGAACAGCCAAAAAAGGGAAAAAATCAAATAGAATAGAACGATGAAAACAAAAACAAAGACAAATCACAGAGTATCGCAGCACAGTAGTAGAGTAGAAACTTTCTTTGAGTTGGTTGAGTCACAGCAGCAGCAGCAGTCGCACAATGGAGGGAAATATTTGGAAAAACTGACCATAAGTAGTTTTATAGAATTATTGACAAAAAATCCTAGTTAATGCTTTTCTCGCTTTAAATAAAAGCATGCTTCTCACTTCAGTTTGAAAAGTGCATGCTTCTTCATCGTCACATCACTTCAAGGCATTAAAGTAACAAGCTGTCGGTTCGCTTCAGCTTAAAGCGAGCGCTTCATCGCTTTTAATAACACTGCTTGATCCAGGAGGAATCAGTCTAACCCACATCTATCCATTTGGATCCCTAGGGCATTAAGAAAGGTATGCTGCATCACTTGGTTGCCAGTAGGAAGAGTAATTCTGATAGCTAAAAACTTGTGAAAGAGGAGGATTTCAGTTATCAGTTGGTGTTCATTTGTAAGAATTGGCTGCCACCTCCTTCTGCATTATCAAGTAGTTTCTCGCCTGTGAGAAATCTTTAGATGGTTGAGCTATAATGGGTGGTGACACATATGATAAAGAATACACTGTTCAGCTGAGCATTTAAAAAGACCAAAGAAGAGAATATACGAGATCACAAATTTAGATTGCTCACAGCTAAATATACATTGAGACGAAGGCTTTAAGCCCCTTTGACTAGTGATATGAGGGTTTACATAATGAAAAATAAATTAATAAACGAAATGAGTGTTTTCATTTTTGAAGCTCACCTCCTGTTTCAGAAGGAACTTCATGATAGACTTTAAATCTTTAATTGATGTTCCTTGAGGAAATATTCTCTTTATAAACTATTTGTTCATTTGCTGATTTACTTGTTCAATTCTAATTGGTGTGCGACGAGTTTTCCTAGATAGATAGTAGAATTTGCTTCAAGTATTCACCAGTCCTTATTTTATACTATTTTCTTTTATTTAAGAAATTCCATGGGTCTTATATAAGCATATCTCACTGTTTGTTGATCTGAACATGAAGGTTTACTCCTAGCTCTAGCATGTACAGTTTGTGTTCTGGACTGTTCTGTGTCATTTTTGTGCCATTATAGGAACACAGATAAGATTCTTTATATAATTAGTGAATCTACAATCTGTTTCATCTGGAAGTATGTGGTTGGATAATGGTGGTCTGTACCTCAATTTGAAGAGAGCCATATACTGTTTGACCTAAATTTTGGAGAATGGATCAATGTGGGGTGTCTCTTTAGGCTTATGTAGATAGACATCTTTCTTAATGATCTGTTTGGTGATGGTGGATTGTTTGTGGCTTTCTGGTAATGGTAGCACAGCATAATTTGGATATGGTTTTAATTACAGGTGACATGTAGGTTGCTTGGAGTGATCCTTGAGGAAACTAGCCCAGAGGAACTTCAGGTAATTACTTTTCCAGGATTTTATTATGGACCAGTGTTTAAATACAGTTGACATTGTTTATACTTTGTCTTGACAGCAACAAGCAACTGTGCGATCCTCTGTACTTGAAGTATTGCTCGAAATCACCAAATTTTGTGACCTTTATCTCATGGAAAGAGTTCTTGATGATGAAAGTGAAGTCAGTTCTCTTTCTTTTATGTGTTCTATTTGTTGATTTGTGATTTTTACTTATGTGAACTCTTTTTATATCCTGGTTGCCTGGTTTAGAAATCATGGTGTGTTGCATTATGGAATTTGTTTGATACCTGCCTTTAAAAAAAAAGAAATTGGAAATAAACCTACATTTGTGGGCATGATTCGTTAGCTTTCTGCACCCAATAAATTAGCTCTCTAAACTCGTCATAAATTGAAAAATCTAAAGAGATGCAATTAGTGTCTTTCAGTAAGAGCAACCAAAAAAATCAACTTCTTGTGCTTTCATAGTGGCAGAAGCTTTCCTTGTTAATCTTTGTTGTTTTACATAGATTTCTTCTTTAGAGCTCAAACTTGGGAGCAATTAATTCTTGCCTTACCATGAAGCACCATGCAAACTTGGAGCAAGAGCCAATTAACTATGAGATGATATTGAATTTGGATTTCTTTTGAGATTTCTCATTTGCAATTTCCTTGTTATGCAACTTTTCTAAGTCTGCTCAGGGTCTGGAACCTGGACCAAAAATCTTCTGAACAAAACTTAGAGAATCCTAGAAGGAGAAGAACCAGAACTCAAATTCCAATTTGGGGATGCTTTACTTTTTTTCCCAATCAATAGGTACAGTAAGTTGCGGCTTTTAATTTTGGTTTGTTAACTTAATTATTCCCCAAATTGGAATTTCAAGATTTGAGTTCTTCTTTTAGGATTTCCCAAGGTAAAAGCATTAATCTTCTATTATGCTTGCTACATTCATATTAGGTTGTACATCTATTATGCTTGCTAGCTACCTTGTCATTTCCTGGCAACCACAAACTCTTAAACATGTGGCCCTTACTTTAAGGATGGGCAAGTACTGTGTATGATGAAGTTGCATGTGTATATTAACAGCCACATTGTTCATTTTCTGAGCATATTCATTGCTTGGACTAATGTGTGCAGAAAAAGGTCCTCCTAGCTTTAGAGAATGCTGGAGTCTTTACATCTGGAGGCCTGGTCAAAGACAAGGTAGTAGCTAAACAGCTTTTTACAATCTGTAAGAAGTAAACTGTCAATAATACATTAACTGTTTGGTTTCTCTTCTGGGAAAATATCAACTTGTTTCTTTTTCCTGGTTTTAGAGAATGCTGGTGTAGTTCTTTTCTGTCCAGTTTCATGCATTATATGTTGCTGATAAGACTGCATATGCAGGTTCTCTTTTGTAGCACTGAGATTGGACGTACATCCTTTGTTCGACAACTAGAACCTGATTGGCACATAGATACAAATCCAGAAATCACTTTTCAGCTAGCGGTACTCATCATTTCCTTTGACTAAGAATATGATCAATGAGCTCATCATCATGTTAATTGTTCTTTTTCATTCAATAAAAGTAATTCATAGGCTGAAAATGTGAATACTTCAGATGATAAATCCAACCATTGATCTGTTATCGTTCTTCTTCTCTTCTCTCTTTTGTAATGGTATCATTCTACTGCTGCTCTAATTGGGTTAACAATGTCATTCTAGTATTCTACTATTGCTCAAATTAATCTTCAAAACTTTCTTATCCTTGCACTCCTGTTAGAAACTCTATTTGCTATCAATTTGGGTTCTCAATTCATAAGTATAATTGTAGAGGTTATCTACTAACTATAACTTGTGTTCCATACTGGTTGCTAATACAATATGTTAGTTCAGGTATCTTGACAGATAATTATTGAGTATTGGAATAAGATAGTTCAACTAGAATGGTACGATATTGAGGATTTATATAGCAGATCCTAGCTAGTAGAAGTCATTGGTTCAAATTCAATAGTAGGTAAAACTTAATAGATAACATTGATTCATTTGTATTGAATAATCGGATTGTAACGGGTATAGTTTAGTGGTAAAAATGTAAGATAAAACAAGTCAAGTCCATACAGAGACAAGCATAAAATTTAGAGAACTTATAATTTTTCTTAGGAGATTCTTTTAGAAAAAATGATTCAGCTAGGCGGGCTAGTTTTTATTAATAAGTAGAAACAGAAACCTCAAAGAGAAGAGCAAAGTAAGGGGGTTAGGCCTTACTTTACTAATCCTAGTTTGTCTTATAAGATGATGTTTGAGTATTGGGATCAAATGGTCTGAGTAGAATGGAGTGCATGTAGGATTCATATAGTTGATGCAAGCTAGTTTGAGATTAAAGCAGTAGTTGTTGCTCATAGTAAATTAAGACCCCATAATGGAACAGAGGTTGGGACTAGACGAGTGGGATAGCGAAGTGGCTTTCACAGTTAAGTATCTTCTTTTTCAAGACTGCATGGCCGACCAACACGTGGATGCAAAATCAGACAGAAATGTGAGATGGGTCACTCAATATTAAATATTTAAAAACTTAACTTCACATGTTCTTCCTGAACTTCTCATGCTCATGATGGCTCTGATTGACATTATTAAAATTATTGCTGTTGAGTTTGCATGTATTAAACATGCATTCATAGCCAAATATTTCACATTTAATTGGGGATGCATGGTCTTATTTTGTAATATTTCCAGAATAAAACTGGTGTTTCTTGAGCAGAAGCAATTTGTTTATCATTTCTAATACATCAGAATGGCCAGAGAATCTGCTAAGGTTGAAAACATTCGAGTTCGAGGTCTTTTTCATTTTTAATGCTCACAAACTATTCTCTGACAATGTGAATACCTCATTTGTGCAAGAAGTTACTTGTTCCTTCCTCTGTTACACAATGTGCTTGCAAATATACATTTGCTTACTGTAAAACTATGTTGCTCTAATTCTTCAAAAATGTCAGCGAGTGCATGTGGGATTCTCCAAAATTAATGTATTTTTTGGAGAATCCGACATGGGTGAGGAAGAGTCCGTCACTTAGCTGTAAAAATTGTTTGTTGGGCTCATTCTTTTGTCGGCAACTTTTAACAGGATGATACATTCTAATGATCAAATGTGTTTTTCTTTTTTATTATGTCTAATAATGTATGATTCTTTATTGATTGTAGAGATTCATCAAATATCAGTTACACATTTCTCCTACCAAGCCAGAAAGAACAGCAATCAATGTCTTCAACTCAACAACATTGGAGCAGTTCTTTGGAAGTGTTTAGATGCAACCAACAAGAGCTCTAGCAAATTTCATTTATTTTTGGCGTTTTTCATTGCTGTTACCCCCTTCTTCTCCTCTCCTCTCTACTCAGGATGGGAAAACCCCCATATGTTTCGACTTCTCATTTTTATGGCTTTTCTTGGTACTTGCTGCTTAGTAGTGTAAGATTAGGGCCACTAATTGGAGAGCACTAGTATTGTGGGAAACAAATCCATCTATACTGCTGTGTATTGACATCACCTCCCTTTTCAAACATGGATGTGAGTATCGTTGTAATTTACTGTTACTTTGCATTTATTTTATTTTCGCTCTACAAAATTATGAGTTCAGCTGGTTGACTACCTAAACTATCACCTTATTGGGGAGGGTTCGATTCCCCACATTATAATCTCCTTCTCTATTTCCCCTTCCCCTAACCCCAACTTTTGAAAAAAAAAAAAGAAGAAGAACGAACTCAGGCCTGCATGGCGCTTGAGTTACTGTATTTGGTTTTATTTTATTTTCTTCTGCAGCTTTGATGAAGCAAAAATCAGGATGGAACAGAAAGAGAGTAGTATAAGAGAAGATATATCTATATGAACTTTTTGCTAACCGTAGCTCCATTCCTATAGCTTCAATGTTTTTCTTCAAGTTCTCATTTGAATAATGATTCCATTAAATATTCTAGTTCCATTCGTTTATGGAGCTGAATCTGTACGTCTGAACAAAATCAAGGTTAAATGTGTTTAGTGACTTCAATAAAGAAATAATTCAAGGACTGGAACTGTTATCATCTGTAAAAGACATTAAAGAATAAGAAGTTAGGTGAATATTGAATAATACAATTAACTTTTATAGTCTAGCTAGAAAACTAAGATGCCTTCTTGTGTTGTTCAATCCCTAAAAACATTTAATGACATAAATAGAATCAGACTTATCATTATTATCTTTTGCGAAATTATAAATGTAATTTTTAAAGTAGTGTAATTTATGTACTGAAAAATATAAATTTCAATAAATAAAATGACAAATATGAAAAAAGTTCTAAACATTCACCTTGAATTTTGAGTAATTCGACTATTTTCAATAATGAAAAAAAATTAGAAATTAGTTAATACGGAACGTATCATTTAGGACTAAATTGTTTGCTTTTCAAAAAATACACTAAGAACTATCTTCTATCATATTTATACTTTCCTTTTTGGTTCGTTCCTAAAGAATATCACATTATTCTAATTTTAAATAATTTAATTTTAATTTTTTTTTAATCTTAATGAAATTATTCTCAACCATATACATATCTAAAATTATTTTATATCTTTCATTTTAAAATTAAGTTAAAAGATTGTCACATACAATAAACCAAAGTTCCAAGAGAAGCACATACAGTAAGGACCATTTTGTTCATTTCCAACCACTAGTTATCTTCATTTTAGAGTTCCACACATTTCCAAACTGAATTCTCAAGTGTTTGGTCAGTTCTGCTGAATCAATGATCAGCTGCAGCCTCATTCCTCTTCCTTCAAAAACCAACCTTAAACCTCCTCAAGATACCCAACATCTTCAATCTTCCCCTGCAAATCATCATGTACACAATCTCCGTTTCTCTCGTCACATTAAAGAACCATCAAAATACCCAAAACACAACAATTTGCCCAACTTATTGTCAGTTCATACAAAGAACCCACATGCCATTTACAAAGATATTCAAAGATTCGCTCACCAAAACAAGCTTAAAGAAGCACTTACAATTCTTGATTACTTAGACCATCGTGGTATTCCTGTAAACCCCACTACATTTGCTTCCCTTATTGCTGCTTGTGTTCGTATGAAATGTTTAAGTTCTGCGAAAATTGTGCATACCCATGTAATAATTAATGGGCTTGAGAATAATGAGTTTATACAAACTAAGGTTGTCAATATGTATGCGGCTTGTGGGTCGATTGAAGATGCGAAGAAGGTGTTTGATAAAATGCCTGTGAGAAGTGTGTACCCGTGGAACGCGTTGCTTAGGGGTAATGTGGTATTGGGTGGGAGTAAGTATGGTGAAGTTCTGGATACGTTTTCGGGTATGAGGGGATTAGGGGTGGAACCGAATGTGTATAGCTTCTCTTGTTTGATTAAGAGTTTTGCGGGTGCTAATGCACTTTTTCAAGGTTTGAAAACACATGGGCTTTTGATCAAGAATGGGTTTTTAGGAAGTGATATAGTTAGGACTAGTTTGATTGACATGTACTTCAAGTGTGGTAAAGTTAGGCTTGCTCATCGCGTGTTTGAGGAAGTTGAGGAGAGGGATGTAGTTATGTGGGGTGCAATGATAGCTGGTTTTGCTCATAATAAGCTACAAAGGGAGGCATTGGAGTATACTAGATTGATGATAAAGGAGGGACTAGAGGTGAATTCTGTTATTTTGACTACTATCCTTCCGGTTATTGGAGAAGCACGGGCAAGTAAGCTTGGCCAGGAGATACATGCTTATGTGATCAAGACAAAGGAATATTCGAAGCAGTTGTTCATTCAGTCTGGCTTAGTTGATATGTATTCCAAGTGTGGAGATATTGCATCAGGAAGAAAGGTGTTTTATGGGTCAAAAGAGAGGAATGCAATATCTTGGACTACTCTCATCTCAGGTTACATTTTAAATGGGAGACTTGAGCAGGCATTGAGATCAATTGTGTGGATGCAACAAGAAGGCTTTAAGCCTGATCTTGTAACTGTCGCCACCGTCCTCCCTGTTTGTGGGAAACTGAAGGTACTAAAGGAAGGTAAAGAGATTCATGCTTATGCAGTGAAAAATGGTTTTTTGCCTAATGTATCTGTAAGTACATGCCTAATGATGATGTACTCAAAGTGTGGTATGCTTGAATATTCATCTAGAGTTTTTGATAGCATGGAGAAGAGGAACGTTATATCATGGACAGCCATGATGGATTCATTTATTGACTCTGGGTGTCTTGAGGAAGCACTTGGTGTTTTCCGGTCAATGCAGTTGTCAAAGCACCGGGCTGACTCTGTTGCAATGGGAAGAATTTTAAGTGTTTGTAGCAAATTACGACTTTTGAAACTCGGGAGAGAACTACATGGTCAGATTCTGAAGAAAGATATAGCATCTGTACCTTTTGTTTCTGCAGAACTTGTGAAGTTGTATGGGAGTTGTGGTGCAATTGATAAATCTAGGTTTTCCTTTAATTTGATACCTGTAAAAGGATCTCTGACATGGACTGCTATTATTGAGGCTTATGGATTAAGTGGCCAATATGGAGAAGCAATAAATGAGTTTAAGCAGATGATATCGAAGGGCTTTAACCCAAACCATTTTACTTTTAAAGTTGTATTTTCTATTTGTGAGAAAGCAGGATTTGCTGATGAGGGCTGTCAATTCTTCACCATGATGAGACGAAAATATAATATAAAGGCATCCGAAGACCATTATACTAGCATCATTAACCTTCTACTTCATGTTGGTCGCATTGAGGAGGCTGAAAAGTTTTTGCTTCTCAAGCAATCCTCGGCATGAGGCAGAAGAGGAAGATTGGCCTTATTGCATGTCGGTGTGGCTTGTAGTAGAGTTTGCTGTTGTCTTTCTGTCGACATAGGTGGAAAGAGCATAATAACTCCTCGAGCTGAAAATGCTATCCATAAGGAACGTGACATGTTGTGTTTTGGAGAAAATATGGGGCTTCTCATCGCGGTGTAATTACTGTAAATGTATCTGGTGAAAGATGTTAACTACAGATTCACATGGTGCTGGTTTTACCCTTCCATAGAGCCACTCTGGCAATTCTTGCGTGATAGCTTTGTTGTATAAAACTCTGTATAGGCTCCAATATAGTTTGGTAGATCAACAGGTTCCCTTCAATGAGGAAGCATAGAAAATGCTACTTATAAAAGATTCTTAGAATTATTATTCTATCGATTGTTTCCTGGAGTTTTCCCCCACAAATTCCCCTCTGGGTTTATTGCGCTGTTTTTTGCTAATGCTTATGGAGGGAGTTCATTGGCATCTCCTTCACCGAAAAATTATTGTGCACATATATTATATAGGGTTAGTTTATTTATTTTTATGTATATATATTTTATGTTGAACGTTGTGGACTTATTTGTGTGATTGCTTTTGTTAATCTTTTGAAGCCCCTTAAGAAAAATCTTGTCTCCAACACGACATATACGTAATCTTGTCTCTAACACGACATATACTTAATCTTGTCTCTGTCATTTTATTCATGAACAAGTTTCATCTATGCTAATGTTTGAAATTTCAAAATGCACAACTTTTTTTATTATTATAATACATTAATTTCTTGACAGACGTGATAGTACTACAGCATTTCATTTTAAAGGAGCAACACTGCTACACTACTAAATTACTCCTTTTAATTTTTGTAATACTAAGTGACTAAAAATATGGAAAATTACATTTACATAGTAAAGTGCTGAACCTTTTAGAAATAAAAAGAAATTTCTAAGAGAGAGTAGACTGCTAGTATCAACGTGCTTGCTTTTGGGCATTTTTAGTAATTATTATTATAAAAGAGAGAGTAAGTTGCTAGTTAGGAAATATTCCTTCTACATGGAGGGATTGTCCAATTAATTTGGGCTCTTTAATTGGACTATTCTTTAAGTCCAAATGTGTTATTTTATCTTTGGTCCATTTCACTTCTTTGGCTAATAAAAAGGAAAGCAGAAAATTAGAAATCAGCAGCAGAAAAACAAAAAGCAGCAGCAGAGGAAAACCTCATTTTCGTCACTGTGTTGGCAGCCTAGTTTTCCTTCCGAATTAAAGGCCAAACGGAGTCCGTTCGTCCTCAAATTTTAGTATGTTGTTCGTGAAACTTTCCTCTTCAAGTACGCTGAACAGTTTCTTGTTTTGATGCCCGGAAGGTCATTTTCTTGCTGCATTTTTCAGACCTGCGTTTTTAGAATTTTTATTCTATTTTGGTGAAAATGTTGATTGTTGTTTTGCCAAGGATGTTCC
>JAOTQR010000097.1:18048405-18062132 GCA_025774065.1 Solanum ossicruentum | reverse complement strand
TTGATGCACTTCACTTGGTCCAAGTCGCGAGCTTTCCTTTCTCTCTCTTTAGCGAGCCTATACAATCTCTTGTCCCCGCCTTTATCACTTAACTCCTCATATAGGCGCTCAAACGCTGCTGTCTTAGCACTCGTCACCACCATTTTTGCTTCTGACTTAGTCTTCTTATGTATCTCCTTAAGTATTTGCTTTTCATTATCATCCCTACACTCCAACCATTTCTTGTACGCATCTTCTTATCTTTCACTTTGTCCTGAATTTCATCATTCCACCGTCAATCTCCTTGATGTCCACCAAAGGTCCCCTTCGAAACACCTAGAATCTTGGTAGCTACTTTTCTAATGTAACCAACAGTAGTGTCACACATACTGCTCACATTTCCGCCGCTACTATTTTCATTTTACACTACTTACAAATTAAATTTTTTGTTGTAAGAAACTAATTTCAATTTACATTGACAAATTTCTAAATACCATTTGAAATGATTTTTTTTCTTAAAAAATAACTTTCATGGTCAAATAGGCCTAAAGTCCCACCAATTCCATGACATTAGTCATTCTGCTGAATTTATAGTGGGAAAAAGGAGTGTACAGTTTAAAAGAGGTAAACGCCGCCATAGCATTATCAGCAGCTGGAAAGGACGCTGCTTTTCTTCAATTCTCTGCTAATCCATGGAAATAATTTGCCCAATTGATGCACAATTCTCTGACCAAATTGCCGCGCTTCTCAAACCCCCACCTCCTCACGAAGTCCAGGCATCTAACCTGTTATCCTTTTTCACTTTCTTTTTGTTTGCTCAAGTTATGGCCAAGTTCAAGTGTGTTTTAGTCTATTAACTGTTTGATAAATGTTCGCAGAAGTACTTTGAAGAGCTATTAGCAGCTAGACAATGCCATGGCCTTAAAGTTAAACCTACTCCACATTATGGGAAAGGTAATTCTTTCTCCTTTTAGGTCATTGCCGCATCAGTTGAGACCTTGTTTTATGTGTTCGTGAATGAGTCCTGATTGGATATGGATTATATAGCTTACCTCGATTAGTTTTGTGTTGGGGCATATTTGATTGATTAGCTAATGTTATGATATGCAACTAAACTTAATAACTTGATGAGGAATTTCAAAGTGAGGGTTCACCTAACCATTTGTTAGGGAATTTCGAAATGTGGGTTTGCTCATCTAGAGCGAATTTGTACTAAAGTTCAATTCTTTTTCGTTTTTTTTTTTCAAAAATTAGTCGGCACTATATTGAGACTTGTGGGATCACAGGGGTTTATGCTGAGATGGACTTCAAAGAAGAGGACCTTGTCTTGAAGGATCAAATGCTTGCTGGTGCCCAGCACTCTTCAAATAAGGTACTGCTGATTGAATAGCGGCACAGAATCATTTCCTTCCTCGTAGTAATCGTTCAACCTTTTTTGTATTTTTTCACTTCTCTCTTGTATGACATGCTTCACCTTGATCTTTTGCATTTGGCAGGTAGACTGCTTGGTATGTAGTTATTGTTTCTGCTTTATTGGGTCAATAGAGCTTCAAATTGGGAGGAAGCTATATTTAGAAAAGCTTGGTGTCTCCCCTACCAATGAGTGCCATATGCAAGAGGATTGTTATAACTCTGATTCTGATGTAGAAGATCAGCAAGTCTCAGGAGAATGCTCTTCTAGCCCTTCAAAAGAGAAAATTTCTCTCCCGAAGGATGTGGTTGAGTCATTGTTTAATGGTGAGATGCATCTACCATATTCCGAGAAGTTCTCGTTGCCTCCAGTTGTTTCTTGTCCCGGTGGATGTAAAGAGAACTACTATTGCAGGTAAACATTCTGCTCTTTTTCATACATAAAAAATTCATTCAATAATGCAAAACATCCAAAATTTTATTTTCTACCATAATTAACAGTAACAAAACAATGAGACTGCATAACATGACATAAGCAGCTTTTGGCACATTTCCAGTCATGCGAAAGAGGATCTTTGCAACATCATATTGCCGCCTTCTCATGCCAATTGAAAGTTTCTTTTTTATCTTTATTGTGTTTGAATCTTATCCATTTCATTGGCTGCATGGAGGAGCACATCGCATTTTGCTATGTGAGGGTTGTACAGGATTTCAGCTTCCTGAACAGCCTTGGAGTTGACCTAAAAGCGTTCTTTGAGGTACCTTCCTTTTGTTGCAGCCTTGCAGCTATTCAGAATGTACATGAGTGATACGCCCAAATTTACACTCCCGATAGGAATAGTAAAGCGGTCGTTGATTAAATATAGAGCTCAACCAGAGTTGAGGTCGTTCTCACGGGGAATGCTAAGATTAGCTCTATTAGTGACGTTTTTCAGTTATAATATCTAATCCCGGAACAAAACAATAATAAGTAAACTAAATGAGGGCTTTTGGTTTTTGCATTATTAGTTCCTAAAATAATGAAACAAATGCAGTGACAACTAATTTCCAATCAAAAAATAAGAATAATAACATCTACAACTAGCTTTCAAATATTTTATAGATTTAATAATTTATGAAAGAACTAGAATTGTGATCCCCTTGACACCCAATGCAATAACCCAACTTGTGTAGTAGTTTTGGTAGTAATTACATATACAAGATCAACAAATAACATAACATCTAATTCACCTTTCGATCCTTCTTAGATGCAATTCATTTGGATACTTTCACCTTTTGGTCTCAAGTACTTGGACTGGGTTAAAAACCCCGAATTTCTGTTGTAGGATTTTTTTCCTATTCAGTGCATCCTTTCATGGCATGTAAAGAATACAGACATACTCAATGCATCAACTCATTGAGGAAGAAATTAAAATAAAGAATATTAAAATATATACATGTATTAATCCCAAAATCTATCACAAGTTAGTTCATTTTATTGGACTGTCATGGTTCACACGATCCTAGATATAGACCTAGCCTAGCATATTCAAGAAAAACGAAATAATCACAATAATAGGAAGAAATCATAATGAAGAACTTACTCTTGATTTAACAATAAATCCAAGAAATACAAGAGAAAAACTTGAAATAATATAAATTCACAGCTCACAAGGTTAACTTTCTTCAAAGAAATGAATAATCTTCACTTACAAGATTTTGATCTAAAGAAAATGAGAGAAGAGAAGTTAAAGGAGATGTTCTTGAGCTCAAGAATGCTCTCAGCTGTCACTCGTCCTCTCCCTAATACCCTATAAAGATAACATGTTATATATATATAAAGTAAAAAAACTACTTTAAATTAAAATAATAAAAAGTTATTGGCATAGGTACGGGACCCTCTACGGCCCGTGTGGTCTTGCAAGACCAGTATGTGCAGACCATACTCCCTCACTTCAATTCCTTGTGCTTTTCGACGGTAATCCTTTCTTGCGTCACCTCCACGGTTCATTGCTACGCCCCATGTCGCCTTGTACGGTTCGTACAAAGAGAGTTGTGGTCCATGCTTGTATGTTCGATAGTACTTGATGTTTTGCGTCACCTCCACGACAAATACCACGGGCCGTGCCACCTTGTATGGTCCGTACAAAGAGAGGATCATGCGCCTAGTGTTGCTCCAGCTATCGTGCACGCCACATACCACAAGTCGTGCCAAAATTGTATGGGCCATGCCTAGGGGTCGTGTGCCTTCACTTGGCTCACGTTCATGCTCTTTAATCACCACTTTCGCTGTGAATTTCCTGTTTCCCATGCTTTATTTGTTTTTCCTGAAAAATAATCAAAACACACATCAAACCAACAAATTTTGCTTGAGAACATAC
Source organism: Solanum ossicruentum (assembly GCA_025774065.1). Taxonomy (NCBI): domain Eukaryota; kingdom Viridiplantae; phylum Streptophyta; class Magnoliopsida; order Solanales; family Solanaceae; genus Solanum; species Solanum ossicruentum. Next base: position 18,058,383 of record JAOTQR010000097.1, on the reverse strand, counting down.
AAAAATCTACGTTTAAAGCGTTATAAAAGTCGTATTTCTATGCCTCGTCAACACCCTCAACTTAGAATGATTGCTTGTCCTCAAGCAATAACAACTTAATAAAACAAAGTATAAATGCAAGTGCTCGATTAGAACTACGAGTAACTATTTGATTTCTAACATTCGTACCCAAAAACTTGTGTAATATATCCTTACATCCCCTAACATACCCACATGATTCAAGTTAACATCATACATGTACAATAAACCGATATACTCTCAGAAACAAAGATAGAACCAGTTGTATTAGCAACAAACAAGTGCAAAGTTAGTGCCCTCACTACAAGAGAAGTCTCACACACAATTTATCCATATGAAGTAGAGAATGGAACGTATACACTTGCACTCAAAAAGACATCCATTCAATGCAAAAGTACATGCCATATGCTTGCCCTTATTTTCACCACCTTGACTATTGAATGACCTTTTTAGGATCACATTAAGACTTTTGTGGCTTGTAACGTTGGCTTGGGCTAAGGTAGGTTGTTTGTATGACTTAAAGTGACTGAATTTCCGCCCAAAACATTATTTTGGTTTAACCTTCAAATCTCATCTTTCCAAGTTCTTTTTGTCCCTCTTTTTCAACTTTCTTTACCGTGGAGTGGTCACCGCGTTGTTTATTATTATTATTATATATATATATATATATATATATATATATATATACACACACACACACACACACACACTTTACGGTTACACCCCAAATTTCTCTTCTTTTTCTTTTCATCAAGCTTTTTCACACTTTATTTTTCCGTTCCTCCTACCCTAGCCACCCTCAACTTAAGCTTTTGGCTTATGTTTGAGGTACACGATGCCTTTCGAAAGACCAGGGCCAACATAAGCCACCCTTAACTTAGTTTTTAAGCCTAACTTTGAGGTTCACAATGTCTTTGGAGAGACTAGCGCGAACGTAATTGCCTACAGATAGATAAGGGAGGTGAGTTTTGGGTGATTTCAAAGAAAAGGTTTATTATGGCTCAATTTTTGGTTCAAAAGGGAACAATGTCATTTGGTAGGTCGATTTTAGGTTAAGTGACTAGTCATCAAAAATGGCCTAAGATCACATCCTTAATCCAGTAATTCAATTGTTTTGGTGGGACTAACCAGGCAAGTTCTAGCGTACAAGTTGCATTGACAGACTTAGTCAAATTTTCTCACACGAACATGGCACATTACTTGCACTAATTAGCACTAAACAACGCAGTCATTTCTGTCATCAAAATGTCGACCATGCAGTACATAATATGTTTTCCCAAAAATCATACAAGCATGTCAGGAGGAATGTAATGTTTAATTTTGGGGCATTTTTCACATATCAAACACGAGTTACCCGTAACTTAAATAAGCACTTGTATCTATACAAACATCACATTTTAAACCGAAAAAACAACCTAAACATGCCAGTTCTACTGGACAGTGAACTTGAGAGAAAAGAAACATGGCAAGAAAAACTCTCAAATGTCAGGAAGACCCACCCCCACCAAAAAGACGATGTAGTGTTTCCACTACATTCTAGTAAAAATTGAAAGATCAGATAGAGGGGAGGAATATACCTGAGACGCCCTAGGTGCCGGTTGTGTCAGTGTGTCTAGTCCCTCCTGGAGCGTCTGGAGGGCTGCTTCTGTGGCTGTTGCATCGCTTACCCTTGTCTTTCTTATGGGGCTGAGCCGGAGGTGGTGCAGGGGTAGCAACTGGGCTAGGTGGAACTCCCCAAGTCTCATCCAAAAACAGGTGCTACGGGCGCATTGAATAACTGCATCCATGATTTCGGAGGTGGTGCTGGCGCGGCGGGTTGGTATTGCTTGATCATTTGCGCCATCTGCACCTACCCTCTGATAGACCGGGTGACTCCATTCTTAAGGGTATTTATCACTGCTATGCCACAGGGGAAGTCTTGAGTACCCGTTAGTGTGTCATTTTACGGTTCACATTAGCTAACTGTTGTCATTCGTTTGCGATGCTTGCGGATAATATGGGTCCACGTCCAAAACTAACCAAATCTAGGAACGCTCCGAGGTCCCGCCTACATGATACTCTGACGGTATCAACAAGTGAGGGCGGGGCAGGCAACTCCGACAGTGATTCCTCCGGAGGATCTGAGGTCCATTATTTTGGACATGTCTTGCCTCACTCCCCATGCACTGCCAGGGCTCGCACTGCGAGCAATCACATAGCCCCTCAATCTGAGGAGGGGGTTCCGAATGTGAGACCTGAGGAGGAATATGCACATGAGAAGGCAGTGCAGGTAGAAGAACCGGCGCGCACCTCGGAAGCTAAACAACATGCTGATGCGATATATCTCTGGGATAGCGATGACGAGGGGATACGGTATGCAGTCTCTTAGACACCTGACCTTGAGACTGCAAGGTGGCTCATTGTGTTCTTATACGCCTGATGGACGACCCCCGGCTCTAAGAAAATTTTCACTCAAGGGATTCTCGACGGCGCTTCAAGGTTTCACAAACGACCTGTCGCACCTGAAATTCGAGTCATCACAGATCAGTTTGATGCAATCCCTGACATAAGAGACACTTTTGAGTCATACTAGTTTAGCTGGATGGCTCAACCACAGGTTATTATGGCCCCACAATCACTGAAGAATTTTACTCTAACTATGCTGCTAGTTTGTTGAATTCTATTCAGGGTGATTATTCCGCAAGGGTGAAGAAGTAGTCTGCCCTTAAATTAGCCTCGCAGGATCATGCCATGATGCAGGTACAAGTGTAGACATTTCTGAGACAACCATCAACATGTTCCTATTCAGCCCGGACTACCGAGCACCACCAGATGGCCAGTTTATGACCCAACATACATAGATTACTGACGAAGAGCTCATGTCTAATCTGGCATCCAGGACTATATTGCTGCAATGGATAGTGGAGCGGATCGCCATACAAGGAGCTAATGCACCTTGGGTCACAAACTCACGAGTACGTATTGCCAAGTCATCTTTGAACTTTGCTGCCAAGTTTTGGTGGTCCGTCGTTCAGGCAAGACTTCGTCCCATGGGTAATGATAATACGCTCCAACCTTCTCATGCATCCTTGATAGCATGTTTGATGTCAAAGTACGAAATAAATGTGGGACGAGTTATTGCTATGGAAATGCGAGACCGGGCTTTATCTGATCGGGCCGGCATGCCTTACCCATGCATGATGCGAACACTATGCCGCCTGGCCCATGTCCCTACCACACGATATTTGGATGGCAAGATAACTCCTAAGGGTGTGGTGAACATTGCTTTAATCAAAGATGTTACTAATCCGCTTATGGGAGCAAGAACAAGCACACTAGGGGCCCCGACAACCTTTCCACAAGCAGCCCTGCTGCAGCCTTTGCCAGTCGAGGATTATAACACGGTCCCACCTTCAGGAGGAGCTTTCGAGCAACCCGGGTGCAGTGGTACAACACCTCCAGTTCAACAAGGGTACGCCTATGTTCCCTATGAGTTTTTAGCCCGAGTAGTGACAGACTAGCGGCAAACACGGTCCATTGTGGATCAAATTGTTGAAAGGATGCCCCATGTGGTTCATTCTCATGTACAACAAGTTGTGTCACAACGTGATGCCGAACATGTGGCCCAAATGAATGTCCTCCAAAGCCAGATCAACACTCTAAAGGCATATATTCACTCCATGTTTGGGAGTATGTTCGGGAAAGAGATTCAGAATCTTGTTTCTTTTTCTATTTTCTAAGGCAGCCTACTTCTTCACCCGCGCAGAATAATCACCCTGAATAGAATTCAACAAACTAGCAGCATAGTTAGAGTAAAATTCTTCAGTGATTGTGGGGCCATAATAACCTGGTGGTTGAGCCGTCCAGCTGAACTAGTGTGACTCAAAAGTGTCTCTTATGTCAGGGATTGCATCAAGCTGATCTGTGATGACTCGAATTTCAGGTGCGACAGGTCGTTTGTGAAACCCCGGAGCGCCATTGAGAATCCCTTGAGTGAAAATTTTCTTAGAGTCGGGGGTCGTCCATCGGACGTACAAGAACACAATGAGCCACCTTGCAGTCTCAAGGTCAGGTGTCTGAGAGACTGCATACCATATCCCCTTGTCATCGGTATCCCAGAGATCTATCACATCAGCCTGTTGTTCAGCTTCCGGGGTGCGCACCGATTTTTCTACCTGCTCTGCCTCCTCGTGTGCATATTCCTCCTCAGGTCCCACATTCGGAACCCCCTCCTCAGACTGGGGGGCTATGTGATTGCTCGCAGCGCGAGCCCTGGTAGTGCATGGGGAGTGAGGCGAGACACGTCCAGTATAACAGACCTCAGATCCTCCAGAAGAATCATTGTCGGAGTTGCCTGCCCCGCCCTCACTTGTTGATATCGTCGAAGAATCATGTAGGCGGGACCTCAAAGCGTTCCTAGATTTAGTTTGTTTTGGACTTGGACCCATATTATCTGCAAACATCGCAAACGAATGACAATAGTTAACTAATGTGAACCGTAAAAATGACACTAACGGGTACTCAAGACTTCCCCTGTGGCATAAAAGTGATAAATACCCTTAAGAATGGAGTCACCTAGTCTATCATAAGGTAGGTGCACTTACAGAATTAAATACTTAAACAACGATCCAGAAATTAAAATACTAAAGGATAACAAGATGCCATAGTAAATTACAAAATCTCTATAGAAAGATATATAAAATATCGAGAAAGATATAATATCACAATAAGGTATCACTGCCTAAAAATAAAAAAAATCACATTACTACTGCACAAGAATCATGACACAATTTGAATGCTAAAAGTTCGATTGCACACCAAAATAAAACGAGAAATTTCCAATGGTATGGGATCCTAGACGGGCCGTATCACACGACACGGGACCACGCACGGGTGCCATTGACTGGCACGGTACCATGCGTTGTCCGTGTAGACCGGCACGGGGCCATGTACAGGCCGTGTAGACCGGTACGGTCCGTGCAAAAGGGCTCGCTTAAGGCATATGCACAGAACCCCCATATGGGTCGTGCAACTACACACGCGTCGTGGTTTTATGCGTGTAAACTAGGGATCTTTGGTAGTACAAAGCACACATAACTAACTTTCAAACAATATACAAACAGACCTACCCTCATTCCAACAAATGCAACACTTCCTCATCACAAGTTCTCATAAAAGTCTACTAAAAACCTTAAATGTCCATGATTACCACTACAAGCTTCAACAATGGTGGTTTTCACCACCTAAGATAACACCCACCACTTTTCATGCTATATTAACCTTCAAAAAAAGCATTTTCCCAAGTAGATACACAATCATAGACATTTATGCTAAAAGCTTAAGGATTTGTGAACTTACTTGGTAAATCGACAACGAAAGCGATAACTAGCTTGAATAGTAGAGACCCACACCAAGAGTAAAGCTACGAATCGTGCAAAGAAGATGAAAATTTTGGGGATTTTGAGAGCAAAATCTTGGAGAAGAGAGAGAGTTAGCCGTGTAAGAAGAGTGAGAGAGTTAGAAATTAAAAAATGGGGTGTTGGGAAATAAATGGGATCTTTAAAAGCATTTGTCAAACAATTTGACCCATTCTCTCTCTTCAACATGGTCACCTATACGGCCCGTACACCGTAGCACGCCCTGTGCAAACACGTCGTGCCACCATTTCCATGGAAATCAAATTACCTTGCTCACGAGCTCGACGATTTTTTGCACGGACCGTGTAACATGTAACGGTCCGTGTAAACCTTCCGTGCTCGCAAAAACTTAGAAAATAGTGCCTGATACGTGCGTGGTTGCACGGGCGAACACCACGAGTCGTCCAACCTGGAATGACCCATGTGAGTTAGCCGTGTAACCATACTTGGGCAATTTTTATGGCTTCCCCAAACAGTAGCACGACCCGTGAATGTGGGCGTGACACTGTGTTGCACCAACTTTGTGCTCTCTTCTACAATATGCCAGGTATCCCTCTTCATGAAATGTGCTACAACTTCCGAGATAACATCTAAAATTACCTGAAGACCAAAATCAAAAATTATAAAACACAATATATATAAATTTATAAATGTTTATATATTGCATTGCATGGGTTGCCTCCCATGAAGCGCTTGATTTATCGTCGCAGCATGACACAAGGCCTTGACTATTCAGACTTCGTCAAGGAGCATGACCTCAATTACTGAGGCTTCATCCACCGCACCCAAATATTTTTCAACTCTTTGTCCGTTAACCTTGAATTTATGTCTGGATTTCAGCTTCCAATTCGATCGCACCATTCGGAAATACTTAGGCAACCTTATACGGACCCGACAACCTAGATTTTAGCTTACATGAAACAACCTTAACTTGGAGTTAAACAACAGTACTTTATCACCAACACTGAAATTTCTTGGAGCAATATGCTTATCATGTTGGAATTTCATCGTATCTTTGTAAAGTGTTGTATTCTCATAAGCTCGGAGACGAAATTCATCCAATTCATTGATTTGGTCAAGTCTCAAGTCGGCGGCTTCGTCCTAGTTCATGTTAAGCTTCTTTAGCGCCCAGAGTGCTTTGTGCTCTAACTCGACCGGTAGATGACAAGCTTTACCAAACACCAATTGATATGGAGACATGCCAATGAGTGTCTTGTAAGCTGTTCTATAAGCCCAAAGAGCGTCGTCTAGCTTCCTTGCCCAGTCAGTTCGGGTGGCATTCACGGACATGGTTAAGATTTCCTTGATCTCTCTATTTGACACTTCAACCTGTCCACTAGTTTGCTAATGATAGAGCGGGGCTACCTTGTGTTGTCGAACTCCATATTTTGCTAGCACAACACAAAAAACCTTATTACAGAAGTGAGAACCCCTATCACTGATGATAGTTCTGGGTGTCCCCAATCTGGAAAAGATGCTCCTTCTCAGAAACTGGACCACACTCCTGCTCTCATTGTTTGGTAATGCAACCGCTTCCACCCATTTGGAGACATAGTCCACCGCACCAGGATGTACTTCATTCCGTACGAACTAACAAATGGGCCCATGAAGTCAATGCCCCACACATCGAACATTTCCACCTCTAAAATTGGGGTTAAGGGCAGCTTTTGGCGCTTTGAGATGTTACCTTGTCGCTGGCACTGGTCATAATTCTGTAAATCAGGGGCGTCTTTATATATGTTGGGCCAGTAGTATCCACATTGTAGGATCGTGTTTGTTGTCCTGGCACCACCATGATGGCCTCCAACTGCGGAACAATGATAGGCCTCCAAGATGCGCATCGTTTCTGATTCCGGTATGCACATCCTGATAACTCCATCCGCACAAGTCTTGAACAAAAATGGTTCATCCCATAAATACCTGCGTACATCATGAAGAAACCTCCTTTTCTGGTGAAAGTTAAGGCCCTCGGGCATAATGTCACTCACCAGAAAGTTAGCAAAATCAGCAAACCAAGGAATCAAATCAACAGAAGCTGCTAATACCTGCTCATTGGGAAAAGAATCGTCAATGCTTAACCAATCCTTTACTAGTGATTCATCCTCCAGTCTGGACAAGTGATCAGCTACTTGAGAAGGTTCTCAGTTCCTTTTCGATCTTGCTCTTCAAAATTGAACTCTTGTAGCAAAAGAACCCATTTGATCAACCTTGGTTTTGCGTCTTTCTTTGCCATGAGGTACCTTAGTGCTGCATGGTCTGTGTGCACGAACACTTCCGTGCCCAGTAAATATGCCCTGAATTTGTCGAAAGCATATACCACGACCAACAATTCCTGCTCAGTCACTGTATAATTCTTTTGGGCGTTATTAAGAGTTTTGTTGGCGTAGTTTATGAGGTGAAAAATCTTGTTGCGCTTTCGTTCGAGCACAACCCCAATAGCAATTCCACTTGCGTCACACATCACCTCGAACGGGGCAGTCCAATCATGTCCAACTACCATGGTGCGGAAATCAACTTTTGCTTCAGGACCTCAAAGGCATGCTTGCAACCTTCATCAAAACGAAACTTGGTATTCTTGTCTAATAGTCTGCACAATGGATGTGCAATCATGGAGAAGTCTTTTATAAATCTACGATAAAAACCTGCATGCCCAGGGAAACTCCGGACCCTCTTTACAGCTATGGGAGGCAGTAGTCTCTCAATCACTTCGATCTTTGCTTTGTCTACTTCTATGCCTTTTTAGAAATCTTGTGGCCAAGAACTATCCCCTCTTTGATCATGAAGTGACATTTCTCCCAATTTAGCACCAAATTAGCCTCCTCACAATGCTGTAATGCCCTACTAAGATTTAACAGACACAAGTCAAAAGAATCACCCACTACGGAGAAATCGTCCGTAAATGCCTCGAGGGTGTCCTCAACCATGTCAGAGAAGATAGACATCATGCAACGCTGGAAAGTAGCTGGGGCATTGCATAGACGAAAGGACATCCTTCTGAAAACAAAAGTACCATACGGACAAGTGAAAGTAGTCTTTCTTTATCTTCCGGGGCTATGGATATCTGATTATAGCCCGAGTACCCGTCCAGGAAGCTGTACCACCCCCTGCCTGCCAATCTGTCTAGCATTTGGTCCATGAAAGACATGGGAAATGGTCCTTCAAGGTCCATTTATTTAGCTTTCGGTAGTCTATGAATACTCGCTACCCAGTCACAGGTCTCAAAGGAACTAACTAATGTTTGTCATTGGCTACCACTGTCATGCCTCATTTCTTTGGGACACTGAACTGGACTGACCCACTTGCTATCAGAAATGGGGTATATCACCTAGCATCTAGCCACTTGATGATTTCCTTCTTCACTAGCTCTTGCATAGGTGGGTTTAGCCTGCGCTAGTGCTCGATACTGGGCACACAATTATCCTCCAGTTTAATTTTGTGCAAGCATATCCCTGGAGGGATCCCTATGATATCGACAATAGTCCAGTCAATGGCTCACTTGAATTGTTGGAGGACCCTCAATAGTGCTGTCACATGTTTTTGAATATCTGTAGCCACTATTATAGGAAGAGTATTGTTAGCACCCAAAAATACATACCTTAGGTGTTTGGGTAACTCTTTGAGTTCCACTACAGGCGCTTCCTCAATAGACGGTTTGGTCGGTGGTGTTGGTCTGTTCTGCAAGTCCAGGTCCAACTTTTTCGGAACGAATGGTCGGGTTCCCCTGCCTTGCAGCGCATTGACAGTGTCTTTGTACCCATTGACACCATCTTCTGGAAAGTTCATCAACACCGCTACTAATGTGTCTACACCCATTGTTTGCTCGAGTGGGATTTCAGAAAGTGAGTCCTCTTCCACATCAAAGATAGACATCATAGCTAGTTCTTTTGGTCTTCTTATTGCAGCATATACACTGAATTTCACCTCTTCAGTGTTCAGTCTAAAAGTCAACTCTCCTTGCTCTACATCCACCAATGCTCTGCCGGTAGCTAAAAATGGTCTCCTAAGGATGATGGGGACCTCAAAATCCACTTGGCAATCTAGAATAACAAAGTCTGCAGGAAAAATGAACCTGCCCACATGGACAAGCACATCACATAAAATTCCTAAAAGACACTTCAATGACCTGTTCGCCATGAGTAGCCGCATTGTAGTGGGTGTGGGGGCTCCTAAGCCCAGCCGTCTATACACTGCCATCGACATCAAGTTAATGATGGCACCCAAATCACAGAGAGCTCTTGCAAAATCAAATGCTCCAATAGTGCATGGAATAGTAAAGGCCCCTGGATCTTCCTTCTTTTCCACCAGAGATCTTGTGGTAATGGCACTACAGTGGTGGAGATTATTTGCCGGTTCAATCATGGTTGTTCTCTTCTTAGTCACTAAGTCCTTCATGAACTTCCTGTTAGGAAATACGATCTGAAGATCTAAGAAGAAAAAAAGAAAGATAAGGAAGAAGAAGTTCTTCCTAGAGAGGAGGCAGAGAAAATTCGTGAAGAGAGAGAAAGTTGCTTTCGTGGTAACGCCCAATGTTGCCGTGGAGTTTACCCAATGGGTAAACTCCACG
>JAOTQR010000097.1:18029887-18039895 GCA_025774065.1 Solanum ossicruentum | reverse complement strand
TACGGGTTTTGTGACGAGGGTGTCCAGGAAACAGCCTCTCTACTTTTATGGTAGTGGTAAGGTCTGCGTACATTCTACCCTCCCTAGACTCCACCTGTGGGATTATACTGGGTATGTTGTTGTTGTTGTTGTTGAAATTATTAGGGCTAGAATAATTTAAAGCAGCATTTTTGAAGTATATGAACCATCTGCAGATAATATTTTGGTATAGATAATTTGCTCCTTCTCAAAAGTGGACAATATTTTGGAATGACCTAAATAACGGAGGATGAGCTTGGCACATTTGATTTTTGACTTGTTCATTTCCCCTGGCACGCTGCGCATTTATACTTCATTTATTCTGTTCTTAGTGTATTCTTATATTTATATGTTGCTGCTGTGAACGAACTTATTAAAGCCTTTGCTTGTTAATAGTGATTTGGTGGTAGAGTCACCAGTGGAGGATTACTTTCTGTACATTGATGATCTTCCTTCCACTGAAAAGGTTGAAACCGATTCCTCTATTTGCTTGTGAAGCTTAGCAGCATGCAGAAATTTGACAGCATTACTTTAATGATAAATTGGCAGGGAGAGGCTGAGCAAACTACAAAGCCTATCCTGGATGCTCTTGGTGACGATTATTCAATTTGTTGTCAAGGTATACTATGATATGTCATGTGAATATCAAGGATGATCTAAACTCCTACACACACACACCCCACACACCAGGTCCAAGGTTTTCTCAAGACACGGTTGTAGTTGGCAGTAAATATATAGTGCTAGGCATGGAGACAATCTACAATAAGAGAGAACTGTGGTTACAAGCTTAAAATTTCTGAGTTCTATTTAAAAAGGAGATATCATGGCTGGGGATTTTGCATGTGGCTCTTGCATTTAGCTGATAGGGTGCATTTTCTCTGAACTTCATTGGTTTTTGAGTAGTGCATAGCGTTTGAATTTTTCAAGAGATGGTTCTCCTTTATATACCATAAGCAATCTTAGAAGTTTGTTAGTAAGAAGGGGTAAACTTTGCAGTTTGCTGCTAGCATTTCAACTAATGAAGAAGTTGACAAGGAATGATTAGTGCAATGACAAATCTTCACTACCTTCTGTAGTGCTAAAGAATATGAAACCAGATTTCTCTATTCTATTGATCTGGAAATGTTTATACAATATTCATTGCTTTATTTAAAACAATTAGTTCTTCGAAAGCACATAAGCTCTGTGGGAATGTTTAAAAAAGTTGTGCTTCCAAGTGGCTTCTCTTTACTTTTCCAGTTCTGGTTCTACCTATTTTTATGTGTATTTATCTGAAGCATAATCGCAAACCAATATTTGATGAAAGGTACTGCATTTTTCCCGTTGCAAAGCTGTATGAACCATTCGTGCAGACCTAATGCAAAAGCTTTTAAGCGAGAAGAGGTATGTTCCAATATCCGTGAATTCTGTCTCTCTTATTCTCTTCTCTCAATGGAATAACCTCTCAAATAGGAAGGAAGAACTAGAAGTGCAAAAGAAAATTTGTTTACAGGCAAAGAATGAAAACCTGTAAAAGCAGATAAATGATTAATATAGCGAGTTCTCTGCATGTAGGTATGATGTTGCAACTTGGTTGGGGTCTGCTTGCCCCGTTTCAATGTTGTTTACGACATTCTTGGTAGTAGAAAACTTATGGTCTGATCATTATCTAGACACATATCTGAAGGAAATAGCACTGGAATGAGTAATACTTTGAAGAAACCTTTAATATCTCTTTTATTTTTCATCATCTGTCTGGATATTTATAAACTGTGCTTAAACAAGCTTCAAGTTTTGTAACCCTAAGTAAACCCTCGAGTCTTGGGATTTGCTCCCTTTCTAGGTCTCAAGATCGAAACTCAATGGGTGCAAACAATTTCTGAGGGCCATTGGACTGGGTAAAACCTGAATTAACCGTGGTACACTTGTGGAAAATTCCTTGCCGAGGGCTTGTGCAACCCCGGGATTAGTCGGGGCTCTAAGAGACTCGGACCCCGGTGCAAATAAAAAAAGAATGTTTTGTAACTCTGAGTATCAGTACTATATTCTGCATAAATTGCGAAACATATTTATAAGACGATTGTGAATGTTTGATATTGCATTATTAGGATCGGGATGGACAAGCAACCATAATTGCTCTTCGACCAATTGCCAAAGGAGAAGAGGTAGCTCTCAAATTGTGTTTATAGTTACAAATTTATTGTGCTCCGAATTTACTTGTGAATTCACTTCTTTATAAGCTCCTCAGGGGTAGGTAAGAAAATTCTAACAATTTAAAGTTGTTGATATATGCAGATAACTATTTCATATATCGACGAGGGCCTTCCTTTTGAAGAGAGACAGGCATTACTCGCAGACTATGGTTTCAGATGTGAATGCTCCAAATGTCTAGAGGAAACTTAGTTTATCAAAGGCAACTTCTTTTTGAGAATGACCACAATTTTGGAAAATGCAACTGATGTACAAGGTGGATTTAGAGTGATTTTGTCTCATTATCTCGAGAAGGTGTCTGCTAACCATTAATAGAGCTGCTTGCTCTCACTTAAGTTTTTCTTCTTTATTTTCGTGCCATAAAACTGATTTAGCATGTTAACGATGGAAAAATTGATAAATTGGATTAATAATATAGAAAATTGGATCAAATCTAATGCGCACCACTAAGGGAAGGGGATATGTGGGAGGAAAATACAAGGTGGGAAATTGAAGTAAGGTGAAAGTTCGAACAATTTTGCTGCGTGCAATGTGGGAAAAAGGCACATTCTCGAGTTTGTGAAATGAAAATCAATGCAAGGCAAGAATTATCAATGCTCTGCTAGCTCGAGTGTAAGTCAAGAAAAAAGACCGTCATCTCACGCATACGCCTATAATTGTACCCCAGGAAAGTGCAAATGGCAAGTTCAATGGTCTAGTTCTAACCTACCTTCTGATTTCAGAATTAGAACACCTTCTCCTTCCTTACATTCGAAGGAGAGGCAAAGCTTCAAGACCAGCTTGCCATCCTTCAATTTCAATTTTCATGGAAGAAACGAACTCAGTTACCTCCCATTTTAGGACTAAATTGTAACTTGCTCATGAACACACTCTTTTTTGCCGTATGCAAACAAATCCCAATCGTACAAGTAAGGCACAACAAAATTCCCAAACAATGGTTTTAGTTTCATTTTAGCACAACTGAAAAAACGCTCCATGAATCGATTGACTCGAATACGCACCTTTCTCAACTCGTCTGACTCAAAACGATTCCACTCACTCATCGGCGATTCCCGCCTTCGCATTTCAACCGTGAAATCTCTCACCGTCCCATTCTCCGTCACAGACCTCCACCATAAATCCTTCCCAACTACCTCAAAAGCTCAGATGTTTCTCATGTCAGAGTCAAACGTACGGAAGGAAGGTTTTGCCGAAGGAACTTTCGAGGAATGTAGTGAAACTCACCTGTGAATCTTCTGCCGAGGGAGGTATTTGCGATGTATATGTTGTTGGCACGGTTCACGTTTCTGCGGTAAAGTTTCCAGTTTTTCTTCCGAACATTTTAGTAAGATGGATATAGAATTTGTAGCAGAAATTATGTTGAACTTGGTACTTAAGGTATCAAATTCGTGTGAATTCTTTGTGAATTTTTTGTGTATGGGCAAATTCACGCAAGTTAAGAAGTGATTCATAAATATAGACCCGTTATATTTAGTTTGCAATCTATTATCGTGAGTGATGACCATTTAAGGCTTCTTTTTATCAATCAAATATTATTCAAGGACGAGTTTTCATAGAACCAAATGTGTTATCTTTACTTGGAAAAAGTGAAAGTAGAAAGAACAGAATGAGTCATATAGAGGGTTGTATAATCACATCAAGTTTTCCATGCATGGTCACAGGAATCAGCCTGTGAAGTCAAAGCCGTGATCAATTTCTTGAAACCTGAGGTGCTTCTTCTGACTTTGTATTAGTCGGTAGCAGCATGCTTTATCTACCTATTTCCTTCTCTCTTATGCTTCCTTGCTCGAGTTTTTTGTTGATACTGGATTTTTGATGATAGGTTGTTTTCTTGGAGTTATGTGCAGATCGTGTGGCTGTCCTTAAACATCATAATTCAAAGGTCAGACTTTCATCTCTGACATATATCTTTATCCTTCTCTAGACAGCTTTATGAAAGAGTTGCTCTTGGGCCGAGTGAAACATTGAATTTCTATATTCTCAGTTTGTGTACCATATAGAGAAGTTTTCTATGTTCTTTATTTTTCTTCACGAAATTTTAATAGTTTTCAGTTTGATACAGACTGTTTCCATCATGTGATTTTTTATCTCTTTCCTTCCATAATGTCCACCAAATGCAAGCTGAGATGCTGTTGATAAAATATACTATAACTTAATAAAGCTAAAAATGATTTGTGTAATGCCAGTAGACACTGAAAGGAATTTTATTGTGTGGGCACTAAAGTCTAGGACAATTTCTTTTTCAAATTCTTATATGGTGCTACTCTTTTCCTGGGATTGCAAAATATGAATCCCCTTTGGATCAAATAATCCCTTGTATAAGATAGGGAGAAAAGAAAGCTTTTGGTGGCATATGGATTGTTAGTTGGATTTTCTTCATGTTTTAGGTTGCTAGCCAGCTTGAGGTTGTACCTGGGGCCGAGTTTCGTGCGGCCTATGAAGAAGCCGTGAAGTATGGGGGAAAGGTGTTACTTGGTGACCGTCCTGTGCAAGTAAGATGCTTTGGATAATTCGAATATTTGAAGATATTGAGTTAAAATTCTGGTTCGTTCTATGTATAGCATTCTCTGATGGACGAATGATTTTATATTAGAACTCAAAACATATCAATAGTGAACATGGTATGAATAGTGTAGTTTTTATTTATTTTTCTAGTGAATATCAGAACTAGAATAAAGCACGAGTTGTTCCATTATGTCTCCTAGTCTCTTGCCATGGATAATCAATTGGAAAACAACTAATTTAGTTTCATATAATATTTTGTTTCTGTACTGGACTGGTTAACTGCCAAAGGTGCATAATCTCTTCCATAAAGCTCCAACAACCTTAATAACTACCATGATCTCTCCTAACTGCGTTCTCCATTATGTTACGTTGATAATGCATGCTATCCAACTCAATAATTTGGCTTTTCCCAAGACTGCACTACATGTTTGTTATTGTTTCTTATATATTGCTTCTTTATCATACTTACTATCTGTGGAGTCTAAACATTTTCTTCAACCAAGACTTGTAAAATTACTTTCTTTGTAATTATATTCTAAACATATTTTGGAAGCATTTTCAATGTAATTTCTTGTGTATCATTTTGCGTCCGCATAATTAGTCAAATATTCAACATTGATCAGAAAAAGGGAAAAAATATGCTATGATATTTATCAACTCCGAATCGCTCTATCAAGGCTAGATGTTTCTTGTATTTTTTAAGCTGGTTCTATATAACTCATGTAGATAACCCAAAATTCTTTTGCAATTTATTAGCTCCATGGTTCTAGAATAGCCTCCTCTGTTTAAGGACCTCATATCCATTTTTTGTGAGCTCAACTGTAATATCCTTGTTCTATCTTTTGCATCTACATGATGCTTGATTCTATCTTATATCCTAGAATCGAATGTTTGAAGCATTGCTCGGTTGGCCTTCCTACGTTGACGAATGCCTCTTTTCTCTTCTCTGAAGTCTACAACAAACAAGTGGGAGAGGCAGGATTCGACTAGCAATGAGAATTTACTTCATTTAAGAAGAAGAGATGTAGTACTTGTCTAATGGAATTGGAGCTGTAATAAGATGTAAAGCTTCTTGATACTTTAGTGCTCTTGCAGGACTATGATTATTCCTTCTGGTTTGTCGAATTTTGCAAGTAGGTAAAAAGCATATTTATATTCCTGCTCAATTTCTTGTTTTCTTGTAATGTGGAACCACTTCCATTTTTTATTTTAGGATAAATTACTCCAAACAACCATGTAATATGACTCGATTATAGACACTCATTCTATTTTAAGATCAGCTGTTTACATCCTTTATACTATGGAATCCCACAATTATTAGCATAAATAATAATCCCCTTTTTACGAGTTGGTTATATTTTTAGTTTTAGAAACACGATGTATATTCATAAGTCGTAACCAAGTGTACTAAAATATAGTTACTAGAAGGAAACATTACAATTACAAGAAAAAGTCCATTATTATATATGTATATATATATGAATAATTTTAAGGAATTTAAGCAAATAAATATTTTTTTTAAAATATTTATTCACACCTGGGTATTGTTGTTAACCTTTCAAATGATGCCAATCTTTTGAACAGATAACATTGCGAAGAACATGGGCAAAAATGCCGCTTTGGCACAAAACAAAATTCTTGTACACCTTGTTATTCCAAGCATTTTTTTTACCAGAACCGGAAGATATCAAGAAGATGGTACGGTTCCTTGCATAATATTCTTTGGGGTTGCCTCTCTCTGCATATTGGATTTGTGAAAAATATTGGATGTTACTTACATTGAACTTCTGCTGTTGAGCAGATGAAGGAACTGGAAAATTTCGACATGTTGACTCTTGTAATTCAGGATCTGCGCAAGAACTTCCCCACTCTTTGGACTACCCTAGTTCATGAGCGAGATCTGTAAGTGCCTCTATCTCCCATACATCCCACCATGCTTGTATTAAAATTCTCTTCTGGCCTTACCTCTCTGCCCAACTCTATCTTCTTTTGTATGTACGATCAAAATTTGTTACCTGCCTCAGTTTTATGCACTATTTGATTTCTTTCACTGGCTTATAAGTTATATATAAAACAAACACTTGACATTAAGTGACAGTGATACATCAGATTTAGAGAGCTTGTTGGATGTAAAGCCCTTCAAAACAGAACTCAGCAAATAATCTGATTAATTACTCCACATACTCGAAAAGTATGTTGTGTCTAGCTATCTGGTTCTCTATAGGCAGTTTGTTTGACACTAATAGAACCTGCATTGTGTTTAGAGGTGGCCTAGTTTGGTTTAATAATGTATCATGTGTGGATACATTTATTATAGGCTTTTGGGAAAAGTAGCTTCACATATCTTGGTGTTAGTCGCTCTGTAAAGGTCAATGGGAAAGGGAAGTGTAAATAGGATTAAAAAGATACCTTAATATATGGTACTCAACAGGTGTAAGAAGTATCAAAGTATGCTCTCTATTTCGCAGTGGTGCTTTTTTTTAGAAAAAAAAAATCTGATGAGTAGCACTTTCTCAAGCAGTTCTTGATCTCAAGGTGTAGGTATGATTGTCAGTTATTGCATATCATGTCATTTTGTTCACAAGCATTTTATAGTACTTCCTCAGGCTCAAGAAGAATTTCCATTTTGGTGGCAAGAAAAACACTGGGAAGGTAGAGTACAAATTAGCATGAGAAAGTATGCTAAGTTAGTCAATTGAATTAACACGCCGTTTCAATAAACAAAGAAACTCCTTCCTATGTTGTTGTTATGTGTAAGCAATGTCAAGTCAATTATTTGCCAAGTGGAAAGACAGACTTCTTCTATCAAATTATTTTTTCACATAATGATGATTAGATGCACCACTGTGAAGGGGTAGGTTCTGGGGTGAGACAGACCAGTATTAACTAAAATATGTGATAATGTGTTTGTTGCAGCTTTTTTTTTTTTTTTAAAAAAAAGAACTAATAATGTTGTATTCCTTAGCTTTAAGGTATGCTGGAGACCTCCAATAAGTTAGTAACAAGCTAAAACAAGAGATTAACTACAATAATCCTAAAAGATCTTCCAACTCTTCAGCATTTAGTACAATGTTCTTTACACCAAAAATAGGAAGTTGCAATGCAGCTCCCTTTGATTTTCTGAATGTTGCTGAATCTATCTTCAATCTTCTTCCATTCTTCTCCCTCCAGATAGTCAACCAGATACAGTATGGGATTGTTCTCCACCATTTCTTCTGTGTTTTGCTTCCCCTCTCCTAATCCAGCAACTTAACAAGTCTGCTGTGTGCTCTGGCATTGACCAATTGGTCTCTGTTAAACTGAGGACAAAGTCCAAAGCTGAGATGCGACTTTACAATGGAGAAACAGATGGTTATAAGTCTCTCTAGCCTCTCTCATAACCTGCATCTGGGCACAATTGGCAATCCCTTTTTATGTAGGATCTCATGAGTGAGGCAAGCTTTCCTGATCACCTACCAAGCAAAGCACTTAACTTTAGTCAGAGCCATACTTTCCCATACGTGCTTCCAAGGATTGTTATCACTTATCAGGTCCAAAGCTGAGATGCGACTTTACAATGGAGAAACAGTTGGTCATTTGTCTCTCTAGCCTCTCTGCATAACCTGCATCTGGGCACAATTGGCAATCCCTTTTTATGTAGGATCTCATGAGTGAGGCAAGCTTTCCTGATCTCCAACCAAGCAAAGCTCTTAACTTTAGTCAGAGCCATACTTTCCCATACATGCTTCCAAGGATTGTTATCACTTGTCAGGTCCAAGGCTGAGATGCGACTTTACAATGGAGAAACAGATGGTTATTTGTCTCTCTAGCCTCTCTGCATGACCTGCATCTGGACACAATTGGCAATCCCTTTTTATGTAGGATCTCATGAGTGAGGCAAGCTTTCCTGATCTCCAACCAAGCAAAGCACTTAACTTTAGTCAGAGCCATACTTTCCCATACCTGCTTCCAAGGATTGTTATCACTTATCAGACATCTTGGATACCTCTTTCCTATAAATTCTCTGTATCGTCTATCGGTGGTCTCCAAAGGGACACTCTTTCCTATAAATTCTAGCCTCAGAGAACTTGCCATTCTTATCAGGTTTCCATCTAAAAGTGTCATCCTCTACAATGGTGCCTTTGAAACCAATCATCTGCTATAGCTCCATATACCTGCCTACTGTAAGTGAGAGGTCTCCTGAAGATGAAGTTCCATCCCTGAGGGGACCAACTATCAGCTACTGTAACCTCAAGGTTCATGCATATATTGGCCAGATCAGGGAAAGCTTGCATTAAAACTTCTTGTCCAATCCGTAAGTCCTTCCAAACTAGTATGTTTTTACCAGCACCCACCTCATAACATGAATTCTTAACTAGTCTAGGCCAAACATTCCTTATAGATCTCCATACCGATTGTTTTATAGGTGGTGGATACAGCATTGTATACCATTGCTCTGTCTGGCTATACTTATTCAAGATTACCTCCTTGCTCCTTCCATAGAACCTGTTCATTTCCGTTAAATCTCCATAACCATTTCATGAGAAAGCAGTCATTCTGCATTTTCAGATTCCTGACTCCTAAACCACCAGCCTGCTTGTAGTGCAATCTTCTATATGTTTCCAGATTCCATATGTTTGTTGCGACTCTCTGACATATGTTTAAAGCTTATTAGTTTTTCATTGCATCAATCCACTAGTATTCAACTCTGTGAGTTTTTGCAATTGCAAATAAGCTCCGATGCTCTACTGCTCATTTACTTCAAATAGTACGTATTGTTTCTCTAGTCAAATACCGGAGATTTATGGTAATATTTGGTCTTTCTGGCATTTAAGTCAACATCTTTGAAGGATGCGAATGAACCTGACACTTCTTTTGACTTTTGATGATATTCTAAATACTGTTTTACAAATGTTAGAAATCCGCTTCTTATCTGTCCTTCTACAGGTTCATGTCATCATTATTACTAAGTATTGCTTATAAACACAACTCTGTTGTAGCAGTCGTTGGGAAGGGTCACCTTTCAGGAATCAAAAAGAGCTGGAAACAACCAATTGAGGTGATAAAACTTGTTGCAAGTGTAGTTAGAACTGATGCTTCTTCCTGTACATTGCAAAGCATTTGGAAGCAGTTTTTTGGCTTTCCTATCTATATATTTAGTTTCTCAAGTTGAATTTGAACCTCTTACGTATTTATTGATGATTTTTTGTTTATAATTCGCTGCCACAGGTTAAGGAACTCTCAAGTTGAATTTGAACCTCTTACGTATTTATTGATGATTTTTTGTTTATAATTCGCTGCCACAGGTTAAGGAAC
>JAOTQR010000097.1:18011790-18023999 GCA_025774065.1 Solanum ossicruentum | reverse complement strand
TTCACTCCATCTATGAATGAGAAACCTCTCAATGTTTGATTAGGAATAGCCACTTTTTCCGTCTGATTTTTTGTGCTCGAAGTGAAATTCAGAAGTACAGAACCATCACAACCCTGCAAAATTTAAAAACAAAACGAAAAAACACTTTGGAGCAGAATATACCGAAACTCCTTAAACTTGTGAGTAAATTTAATTTAGACACTCAAACTATGACCTATCCAATTGAGCATCTGAACATATAACAAAATGTTAACGTACCCTGACAAAGCAATCATGGAAATGAAGTCTTAACAAGGCTGCTGCAAGAGATGGAGCTTTTGGGATGTGCTTGTAGACATAGTCCTGAATAATTTTCTCTGCTTTTGGACAGCTCTTGGCATAGTAATTGAGTTGTAATTGTGCATGGCTAGCATCTAAAAACATTCCTAGAATACAAAATACTAGAAAACCCAAGCCAAAAGTAGACATTTTTTGGTACTACTAGTGAAAGTGACCTTAGTATTTTTTAAATTTTTTTGTTTCTGTCACACATCAACTACAAAGGATCATAGCCAATTTATAGGCCTAGAAATTAGATTAGTTATAGTATGTCTCTTTCAATAGTGCTTATAATTCAGTAAGATTCCTTTTTATCATTGTGAACAACCTCACTCATTTTGACGTTTAAAGAAATGCCTATATTAAGATTGTTTAAAGGATCAAAGACCAAATGGAAGAAAATCATAGATAGTTATTCATGAATTCATACACATATATGTCTGGGAGCTTAATGTTACAGTAACGAAGTCAGAAATTTATACAAGGAAACTCATAAAGAATGTCAGGGTTATAATTTGAATCTTATGACCTATAAAAGCAATTTTGAACCTCCTTTGTCATTGAAAATGTCTAGATGATTCAACAATTCACATACAATACAAAGGATCATTTTTATATTCTATTTGCACAATGTAATTACTCGACAAAGGGAGTTGACCCCCCCCTACACTTCTTAGTTCCCCCTCTGGACATAGCCCACCCATGTCTAGTTAAGTGGTGACAATTCACATCCATTTACTGTAAAATTATATATATAAGTAAAACTTATATATTAAATATATATACGACTTTTTATGTGTTTACTTTTTAATATAATGAAAATCTTAATTCCGACATTATTTACTTCTTCACCCTGGTGGATGTGGAAGTCCAAGTTCTTTCAATAATTAGTACGTAGTAGTAATACCTGCTACCACAGCTGCCAGGCATGCAAGCTCATACATATATCATATAATATAACATGCTTCTCTCATCCTTCCTGATTTACACAAAATTGACTTTTTGTTTTTTTATTCGTTTGTTTTAGTTATTATTCTAACCATTGAACTTTGATCGTAATTTTTTCAAGTACTGTAATTATGTGACATATAATTCTTTTTATGTAGTTTTTCAATATATAAATTTTATTTCAATGAAACTTGAAGATATTATATCAATACTTACACCAAACATCAATTAGTTTTACGCTTATACTCCAAATCAAGCTTCTTCTTTTTTCTTTTTTTATTTTGATTTAATAAATTGAAACGGAGGGATATTTATTTTGAAACGATGGGTGATTTATCCTTCTTTCGGCATATTCACATTTGATGTGAAAGGCACATTGTAGGGATCAATATAATATAGTTGCATTTAGTTAAATAATGGAGATTAGGTTTTTAGAACGTTGGAATATGGTGGTATTCATTTTAAAAAACTCACCAAAAACCAATTACGTATAACTAATTCTGAATTGATGTCCAAAATATTGATTGATTGGGCGTCTGTAGATAAGATAAGGCCAATAGTTTTTGTCTTAATTAATTTAAGGTTTAGTCAACTAATTCCCATGCAAAGAGCAACATCTTGTAGTGACTCTCGTATGCCTTGGTGGCATTCAATGTAAAATTTATATTCATCCTAAAAATAAAAATTTCACCCTTGTTATTTAGGAAATGGTTGGACTATAACTATTACTCCCTCTGTCCCATTATAGTTGTTAGCATATTAAAATGAATTGAGCTAATAAACGAATGGATGATAAACGTACCGAAGCTTGGATGAGTTGGCTTAGTTGTGGAGTCAGAATCGTCATTAAAGGATTCAAAATCTGTAAAAATAGTCACACGAACTAGTCGAAGAGGATTCGACATCCACTATATACATATAAAGTCAAATAAAAATAATATAACTTTTCGTCGAAGGGGTTCGAATGTACCCTCTACCAAAAGGATAGCTCCGCCCTGAGTTGGCTATATTGGAAAGTCATGAACTCTAGTTACTTTGCTCGACCTCACTCAGTTTTTACATTGGAACAAACTCCCTCTTAATTAAGTTGGTCTAAAGTAGCCCAAACCAAATTAAAGGACTGTGGCATTGTGGCCAGTCCAGCAAATCCTAGCCTAAGTTTTTGTGGGCTTTACAATTCATCATTGAAATTTTAACACTCTATTCCTTTTCGGCCAAGCCCAGTCCTCCATTTGAAGAGCACTCAAAATGCTTAACGCACCTCACTTCTAAGCAGGCCGTTCGGCCCTTCAATCCATTTGTATCAATAGGGTAAGCATATAAAATATTCAACTGGAAATCGAGTTATATAAATTCTAGTAAAATTAATCAAAGTATAGCCGAGTTCAATATAATTAACCAAAAGTACATAATGACCATTAAATGTTTATCATTTCATATAATTTTTCTATAAAAATTGAATATTACTAGTATGGTACAAAAGGATATAAGGCGGTTACGATCGCGCAAAGAGACAACCCGAAGCTTTGCCTAGAAATAGCTATTCTTGAAAGAGTGCGTACTAGTTTACTAGCATCAGAACTATTTCAATACATATATTTTACTTTTTAGCCACAAGGCCTTTGTTAACCAATACGAGTTTCATTTTTTAATTTACTGTTCTTGATTCAAATCGTTAATTGAATTATTTCTTGATTTAATTTGTTTATTAATTCAATTCAATGCTTATTTTTTATTCCATCAACTATTGGAAAGGTCACAACTTCATCTTAGTCTACCCGACTTTTAACTGAACAGAATAAGTTTCTACCTCTATTGTTAAACATCATAGTTGCCGGAGGAGATATTATCATAATGGCTAATCAGATATTATAAATACAGCTGAAGTACGTACTTATGTTGCTGTTATGATTTTTTGCCTTTTCCAATTCCTGCTTGTCTTTGAAACTTGGTTAAGTTAATGAGCACAACTTATGACACTTCCTACTTGAGATTATAATTGTTTTTCAGTTGGATTATATGTTGCTGAATTTTATTGGCATACGGAACTTTTTTCTTCTTTTGAATGTCCTTATTGAACACTCGCTAGTATTTTTTTGGTTCCAATTTTTTGATCAGACACATGATTTAAGAAATAATAAATAAAGACCTTTGAAGTTTAAATTTTAAACAAATATTACACATTTGTTTAGTTATAAATCATTTCGTTATCGATGGCATGCGAATTTTAAGGTCAAATATTTTCTAATTATAAAAATGTGATACTCCCCCTATCCTTTCGAATTTCGACATTTTAACCAATCTATCTTTGATTATAAATTTTTCATATTTTTTTTGTTATCAATTACTGTGACTTATAATACTTTTTACGTAGTTTAGTAATATATAAATTTCATTTCAAAAACTTTGCAATCAACATGAAAACTGGGTGGAAAAATAGTCTCGACCCGATTTTAGAGCAACCAGATCGAAAAATTATTTTTCGATCCGAAAACAAAAAACAGTGAGGGTACGCGTTGGGGCCGCGATGCTGACCTGTCGTGGACCTACACTTATATTTTTTTGTCAATTTTTTTAACAAAAATTGGAAAAATCAATTGGAAAACGATTTACGAAAAATTACACATAAAACGCATTTTATGAATGCGGTATGTGTATTTTCCTGGAAAACACCTATTAACAATTATAAGATCATTTTTTGCGAAATAAGGATTTCTAAAATCATTTTTCAGCCTCTAAAGGTGAGAGTATTGAGAGAGAGTAAGAGAAGAGAAGCTTGAGATCTTGAAGATTGGGGGTCAAATTCTTGCCAGGATTCGCATTGTCGTCATGCCAGGTATGTAAGGCTAAACTA
The DNA here is from genome assembly GCA_025774065.1 of Solanum ossicruentum. Taxonomy (NCBI): domain Eukaryota; kingdom Viridiplantae; phylum Streptophyta; class Magnoliopsida; order Solanales; family Solanaceae; genus Solanum; species Solanum ossicruentum. The sequence goes on along the minus strand of JAOTQR010000097.1, from coordinate 18,019,879 downwards.
CCACTACAAGAAAACTGTAAATTACATGGGGATCTTACCTAGGGAAAATTTTCACAGGTGTTTTTTGCGGATTTTCTTGGGAAATTTTTAAATTCCATAATATTAGAATATGTTACCGCGAAATGTATATTTTCAACAAATTCCGCATGTAAATTTGGCACCATTTTGCTCAAATTCATACTTGCAAAATTACCTGAAAAAAATATCAGCAAATATATTATCTCTAGGTAAATCTGTTGGTATGTAAACAAGAAATATATTTTATATTCAATCTTTTATTCCGTAAAAAAATCCGCAAATAATCTATCCTGCGGATTTTCCTAGAGATATTTTGCCAAAAATTTATTTGGAGATTTTGGCATTTGAGAAATTATTTGGGGATTATTTTGCTGGGAATTTCTTTTTGGGGATTTACTTGAGAATTTCATTACCTGAGGAAATATTAGGAGATATTTATCTAGACGAATTTAGTTAAAAATTATTTCTTAAAAATTTACTTAAAAATTTTTAACTTGAAAAATTAACAAATTTCATAAAAGGATACTTTAATGCAATTTGAATAGAATCTAAGAATAACCAACATCACTATATAGTCCTAAGACTACACTAAATCTAGACAATGTTAACACTCGTAAAGTGTTGCCTAAAATGCTTTGATTGATTATATATCAAGTATTATTTAGAATATTGTATACTCTTATAAGATTTATATAAGAAATCTTATTCATTTTAATCCTAATCGATTTTTTAAAAAATCTATTTCAATTTTAGCTAATTGCAACACAGTTCTTTTAAAATTCTAATCTAATTAGATTAATTTGTGACGTAATTTTTAATTACAGATTCAATTTCATTTAATTAAATTTGAGTACCCATTTTTTTCTTCGAATCCGATCCATTTCATTCAAAATTTAATTGTAGCCGTTCGTTACTCTAATCCTACGGTTGCTATTAAATCTTTCCTTTTTTTCTTATCTCATATCAAAAACCCCAAAAGTTTTCCATTTTCCCCCTTTCTCCCATTTTCTCCCACCAAGAAGCCACCGCACCACCACCACGCCGCACCTACATCCCCATCGGCAACCCTCTGTTTCAGCCGGAAAGCAACCTCGCCGCAACATCCCTCTCCTTGTTCCTCCTTGCTGGAAAGTCCCGCTTCCCTCACCACCGCTAGAGAACCACCAAAGGGACCTCCCTTTTCTCCTCTGCTTCTCCTCTCCACTGTCGTCACCACTCCGGCGCTCCGACAGCCAACAAGATTGGTATCATCACTATGGCTTCTAATTTATGGTATTATCCTTTACCTCTTGATTGATTTAAGGATGGGCGAAAAGAAAAACACTTTAGCTTGACCCATCTTTTTACTTAACTAATTTTCTGTGATATAACCATCACATATAACAAAAGATATAACAAAAGATACAAATCATTTTATTCGTACTAAGGAAAAAGAAGCAAATAACGAGGTTGAAGAAACATAAGATTGACAAACAAATTCTAGCTCTGTCAACTTTGAAGCATTCAAGGACATGAGTTGACTTGCTCTAAATTGAGATGCAATATTCATAGCTGATGAACAAACTATTTGTCCTTGAGCTGACGTGCTTCCAGCCTGTTCCATGGAAATACCAATCTAACTATATGAACAACTCAGAGAAGTTATTTGTTGGAATTACTCATGTATTCATTGTCAAGCATACTGCATTTTCTCCCACATCGGTTAGTTACTAGCAATTTTACTTCTTTATTATACACTAACATTGATAATGGGCCATTCGGGGGTGTGGGGCTTGGGAATGCAACACAATGTAAGACTTACCTGAACCCTGATGACTTCTCGTTAGAAGTTGACAATTTGGGGGTTGTTTGCCCGGTGTTTCTCCCCTTGGACCCATAAAAAAGAAACGGCGATGCATATGTGTGTTGCATTCTCAAATGTTGATTTCACCTCGGGCAGGTTAGAAGGTGGTGCCATTGACACGCACGTGTTGTATGGTTGCTTTATTCCTCGCTTGCCAGCACCCTCATTTTTTTGCTTTGTTGCATTTTCAAATGTTGATTTCGCCATCGACGCGCACATGTTGTAATTTGTGCTAAGTTTTAATACCTGTGATAGATTTAACCTGCTTATGCTTTGAATCAGCCAGTTCATGCAGGTAATTTTGTTTTATCTAACATTGTCCTTGAATTGAACCTTTTGAATTGTACAAATGTGCAATGTAGAATATGTTTTCTATTTTTGGAGAAAGAGATGAAATATACAATGACCAAAGCCTAACTACTAAGTCTCATGGTTCCCGTGTATTCTCTCCTCCTGTTTGTGACTGAACACGACTCTTTTGTTCTTCAAATGCCCTCATACTTTTAGCATCAAATTCTCCAGCAAACCAATATCGACCTTGCTAGAAGAAATTGATGAGATGATTAAGTCCCAAGTGAATTCTTCAAATGTGAATTTATATGCGGAATTGCAGAACGAGCACCAAAAAAATAAAAGAATGAGGAAGGAATAGACTTGTTGAAGAAGTATGTATACAGGAAATCATCTTCAAATGAACAATCATCTCAAGAAGACAGTCAAGTTGGTGAGGATGAATCGGGAATGAAAGTGGTGCTGACCTATGATGAATGGTATTTATGAATTATGTTTTCTAATTATTAGTTGTAATGATCTACATTAGATTTATGTTCTTGAAATTATTGGAGGTTTTGAATAGATTTCTCTCTAATTGTGAAATGTATCTAGTAATTTACATGTGAATTATTAGTTGGGGATTTTCATGGGGATGTATATGCTAAATATTCATGAAATTTTTCTTGCGAATTTACCTAGGGTATTTCATAGGAATTTTCTTGCGAAATTGTTTCATAAATTCAGTAAGAAATTTTCTTTTAGTAATTAGGAATTTTTACCTCCAAAATTCCTTCAGTTTTACTTGGGGATCTTCATGGGGAAAAACCTGCAAATGTTTTTCATAAAAATCCGTAAGTAAATTCGTTTTCATATGAAATTCTATCAATTAATTTTTACAGAATTTTCACAAATAATTGCAAATAAATTCATAAATAACATACATGCAGATTTATTTCCGCAGTTAAATTACATAGGGATTTTCTAAATTCGCAAGTAATAATTACCTATAAAGGTTTTTTCATCGGATTTGAGTTGGCAAGAAAATTCGCAGGTAATTAAATTACTTGGGGATTTCGTTGTATTATCCCTATAAAATTCGCAAGTAATCTTGTAGTGTACAAGCATGTAATTGTTCTCTCATGCGTCTCATAAATGGTCTTAGAAGTGAGTTGAAAGTTCTTGAGTTCACATACATGATTCTTGATTATTTCTTCAGAAATTATATTTACTATATGTATTTTCATACGTTGATGATCATCATAAACTTGTTTTCTTGAATTAAATACTGTTCATGAGATATTATATAAATCGTACATGATTTCTTTGTTAAAAAGTACAAGAATGAACCTAGGGGTTAATGTCTAGAGCCTTGATCACATGTGTGTACTTGCTTGTTGTGGTCCGTGTCCTGAATTGAATGTGTTAAAAGTTGATGTTAATGAAATTGATATCCTCAGAGCCTAAAAAAGGTTAAATGTAATCTTAACGGGATATTCCTAATTCCTTGACTTGATGAATGATGAATGATGAATGAACAGATGTCCAAGTTTAAAAGAGACTAAACGATGACAAAGCTTGATGTTAATGTTCTATAAGCATGTTGAGTCTATGAGAGAAGTGTCGAATACTGAAATGAGTAAAAATGAGTCTCACTTGCACTCATAACTACGTGGCCAGCATAAGTGAGGATTGAACCGTGATAAAACAGATGTTTCCTTAGTCTCAAAAGAGGACTTAATATTATTTCTACTCTGGCTCTAATAATGCACACCCTCTACCTCGGCAAGGTGTTGGGTGAATGTGACAACGACATTGGTTCGTTGTATTTTCACTAGTGCGTAGGTGATGGTTGTAGGCCCGAGAAACTCCCATATAGATTCCCTCTTGATAGTACTCTGATGTTGATGTGAGGGTACGAGGAAATTGATGTTGATGGGTCGTTTGTCTACTCTCTATTCTTCCTTTAGATAGACATTTGACATATTCATTGGTTTCTATATTGAGTTGATTGTTATCTCTATATTAATCTTCCTGTTTCGATTCCATTCAATTATTTTACATACCAGTACATTCTACGTACTGATGTCCTCTTCTGGGACTGCATCGTTTCATAATGTAGATATTAGATTTGGAAATCGTCAACAGGCATATCACTGAGGATTTGAGAGTTTAGCTGATTGGTAAGCCTTCCTTACTTCGGAGGGTTCATTATATTTATTTCATCTTTGCTTTAGAGTTAGACACTTATTAACTTTATTTTAATTGAGGTAGTTATAGATCTGTCATTGGCACCACCTGATAGTGTCAGTGATAGAGGTTTCATAGATTAGAAATGTTGATGTTGATGTAAGATTGTGAGTTAGTTCTTCTTACTAGCTCCTTTTTATAATATAATTTTGATACTAGATGATGATGTGCCCATTTATTCCCTTATATCTTCCGCTATTAGTAGAATGTATAAATGAATGATTGTAATGAGGCCAAGTAGTTCGCTTGGGGACTAACAATAGTCTCCGAGTGTCGATTATGCCTAGGGTACCCTCCCGAGACATGACAGCAGGAGTACTACCACCGTTCTATATTATATGTGCATCTTTCTATAAAAATTTGTCTTATATTATATAGACACTTACTAAATTAGGATAAAATTAATTGTTTTTTCTCATTTTAACCCCATTATTAATTAGTGCATTAATGATTTTTTCTAACTTAATTTACATTGATATGAATAAAGGGTAAAATGATAAAGCTCACTAAAGCATTGATAATTTCTTAATAATCGTGTAAAATGAAAAATAATCATGTAATATGAGATAGAGGGAGTATTGATTTACCAATTTGTCATCTATGTTGGCTTCAAGTCTTCAGTGTTTTCAGGACAACTTTAAGCAAGGAAAAGTACACGTATCCTTTGCTTATTTTGACATTTTTTGCTTGCTTAATTTGCAAGAGAGTTTTTTTTTTTTTTAATAAAAAAGGTACTATATACATTGATATTTTGGTAGACTTCCAAGAATCTTAAGTACAATAAATTAATACTATTTTCACCGGAATTTTGAGCTTTTGTTTGCTTTATTTTAGCAATTAACAATTTAAAGCTTAAAGATGTTATAAAGCCAACACCCAGCTAGGAAAAGATTCCCCTTTTTTTCAATTTATGTAAATCATCACTTTTATTGCTACAACACCAACAAACTGGAAAATAAAAATGAAATAAATATAAAAGTAGACCAATCAAACTATTCACTGAGAGGACACATAAATAGTAAATACAGCAACAAAATTATTGATCAGAACTTAATTTCAGTTGTTCACAAATGCACAATTCTTCCTGATTTCACCAGCACTGCCTGTCTTAACTTCAATTCTGCCCATTTTCTCCATGGATTTACCGAATTCCGCAAAGAATTCGTTGAGTGGTCCATCGACAAGTTGTTGGATAAATGATTTCGTTGTGGTACGTGTTGTCAATGCTGCATCAGATTGGAATAGGCCTCTCCTTTTGAGCAAAAGCTTGTAGTAACCAAGATCGAATGTCTTGAAACTACCTGGATCCATCTCGACTATAGTGGTATTATCGTTGATGGATCTGCATTTTCTTGACTTGAGATTATCTGCGTATTCACTGTCTAGCGATGGATCTTGTGTACCAAAAACCCCGGTGAAATTGTACAGACGCTCCGAAAATGAGGAGCAATGGGACACTCCAATGGTATGGCCACCTACAAGAAAATACTAGTTAGTAACTTAACATGATGTCATACAGTAAATAGAAACTCGTACCTGATAGGAGGACCAAGTCCTTCAGGTCAAGACCCTTCTTCGAGAAAGCTTGCTGTAGTCTGGTGAAGTTACTAGTTGGAGCTGGGATGTCAGCATTGGCTTCCGAGACATTTGATATAGTTCCATCTCTTCTACCAGTTGGCACGTTCCAGAAAGGACCTCCCTATCACCAAAACAATCAGATACATAAAAGGCAAATTATTTGTGTCATCCAGTTTTTCACTTACTGTCACCACAACTGCATCTCTAGCAACCAACGCGATAATGTCAGCACAAGAAACAACTCCGGGGCATTCAGCTTCAACTAATCTCTTCACAGCATCAATGAATGAAAAGCCTCTCAATGTCAGATTCGGATTAGCTTGTTTTTCTGTCTGATTTCCAGTACTTGAAGTGAAATTAAGAAGTACAGATCCATCACAACCCTGCAAAGACAAAATCAAATAAAAGAACCAAACAGAATCATAACAAAGCAAAACAAGTTTGATCCAACACGAAATTCAAGAAAATAAAAAATCACCATCAGAATCTTATGATCTTAAATATGTTACTAGAATTTAAGAGTTACTAAATATAAAACACGGCGTATTATTTTTAGGCCAGACTTGTGACAAGAAAAGTGCGATATGTAAATTAAACCAGATAGAGTAATAATACTTACCCTGACAAAACAATCATGGAAATGCATTCTGAGTATGGCTGCTGCAATATTTGGAGCCTTAGGAACTTTTTGCTGAACATAATCTTTAATAATTTTCTCTGCCTTTGGACAGCTTTTAGCATAGAAATTAAGTTCCAATTGAGCATTTCCATAGCCTATGATTATACATAATACCAAAACACTCACCAAATAGCTAAATGAAGCCATTTGTTATTGCTCTCCTTCAAAGAAACTTTTATTTTTCTTTCATGTGTTTTTGTACCTCACACACATCAAGTCTACTAACTTAATAGTTAATTTATAGGGAACCTAGTGGGCTTGATAATCAAGCTAATAACTAACATGTGATTATTTTATTTAATATGAACTCTTTAGACTAATATAAAATGGTTTATTTCTAAACTGTTTCTCATTGAACTCATTCTCTATGGATTATGTTCCTTATAATTCATGTTTGACTAATATTTTTTTTTTTTGGCACATAAATAATTCTCTGAGTCGTCTTGACAAGTTTGGGGGCCTAAAGCCAAACTCCATAGAGAAAACAAAATTTAGTTGACATATATAAATTGAATAATTATAACATACTCAGTGTAATCCTATAAATAAGCTCTGAAAAAATATAACATACGCACATATTTTATGAAGTAAAGATGTAAACGAGTAAATTATCAATGAAAGATATATAAAATAAAGTTAGAATAATAAAACATGACTTAAAGTTTGAAGAGCTTTTATAATAATATCGAAATAGTGTTGCGTTTAATTTATAAGTTGACATAGAGCCCGTTTGACTTAGTTTAAAAGTTGATTAAACCTGTTTTTAAGCTCTTTTTACCTTATAAAAGTGTTTGATAATTTTCAAAATAACTTAAAAAATGTTAAAATTTGCTTAAATAAGTTAAAAGTTAAAAGCAACACTCCCCATTTTTTTATTTTTTAGATTAAAAGTTGTTATAGTTTGACCAAAAAATTACCTTTTTACCCTCAATGTTTTTTCATATTCCCAAAAATATCCTTAACTAAAGTAACCCTAATTACTCCCCTTCTCATTATTTCAATTCAAACCACAATCCAACACTCTTCTAGTCGTGCTCTCTCTTGACAAAGCTTGGGTTCTCTTCTTCCGCCGCTGCCATTAATGTAAGTTTCACTATTTATTTTTTTTCATTAGCTTTTATTGTAAAATTGTTACTAATCCAACTTTTCTTCTTGTTTAAAGAATTGGGTACTGCAAAATTTCATCTTAAATTGTGTACATAAAATTTAGTTAAATAATAAGTTTATATTGATATTGAACTAAAATATAAATTTATTTTACTTTTATTTTATTTTTATAGACAGAAAAATATTAAAGTAATTGATTTCTATAATGTTAACAAATTGAAGGGTATTTCCAACATTTTCAATTAAAAAGGTTCTTAATAGCACTTATGTGTCAAAGACATCAACAACTTTTTTCAGCTACAACACTTTTATCCAAACACGTAATTGCTTATTTTTCAAATAAA
>JAOTQR010000097.1:18000725-18011690 GCA_025774065.1 Solanum ossicruentum | reverse complement strand
GCCGCTAAATGCGGTTATCCGACGATTAAATGGTTTGACTAACTTTTGACTCGAAAAATGTTGACTGAAATTGATTAAACTTGAAAGATTTTGACTCAATTTTCAAAAGATTTGACTGAATTTGAACCAGAAGTATTTGACTCAATTTGAAAATTGACTAAGCTTGAAAATTGAACTACGATATAAAATTTCTTTTTTTTTTTGTTTTGATACTGTTTTATTATTTTTTATGCAAGACATTTTTTATTTTTCTTTTTATTTTTTATTTATTTTATTTTAATGCAAAACATTTTTTAAAATAAAAAAATTAAATAACATAAATGGTTTGAACATCATTGGGGAATTAAATTAAATTGAAACAAATAGAATAAATGTTAGCATCCAAATACATGCAAATATATATAAAAATATAAAAATAAAGAAAAGAGAGTTGACGAATCCTTATCGCATTTATTTCGATTGCAACTTTCGCTTCCCAAGATCTATTAACGGCTTCTTTCTCCTATGAGTTGGGCTGAATCAACGAGGGGAGAGTTTGGGCCTTCATGGCCCAAGGAATGCGGATGATGGAGTCCAAAATGGACCAGAAGCATTGTTCATGCAAAAAAAAAAAATGAGATAAGGATTAGGAAGAGATGACATCATTAATTGATAATATTGAAGAGAAACAATGGTATAAATACGAAATACAAGTAACAAAGTCATGCTAACCTAGTAATCTTTGAATGGCTTGGGAGTAATAGAGTAAAATGGTTACTTCAAGTCAGAACAAGCAAAGACACAACTAAACCAAAACTACATAGCAATTCAAGGTTTTAGACATGACATCAAACCCCAATGAGATATTCAATAGACAATCAAAAACAAGGAGACTAAAGGAGTTCATCACCCATAATCAAGCGAAACAAAGAAAATCAGTTCAGCTAAACTTTGTTCCTGAAAAATTAACAGTAAACCAAGGGATAATAGTAGCATCTCAGTTTCAAATAGTTCGTCCCTCTAAAGACTGAGTTCCATAGTAAACAAGTTGAAAAGGATGGAAATAGCCGAGCAAAAGCCTGAACATTGATCCATGAGGAAGACTTCACTGTTGAAATGCCAAACTAAGATACTAGAAGCTTCACACAACTGATCTCACCATACTAGGTTTCCCAAGAATGAGATGCATAACAGATGTATATAGAATGGGATACATAATAAGTGTGTAAATCAACATATCGCATGATAGTGATCTCCCATTAACTGGTGCATTATATAACCAGATGGATGCTTTCAAAGTACTGCACAGGTGAGTTTCACATCAACTGATTTATAGTTGATTCAAACCATACATGACTTGAATTTGTAAAGAAAAACAGATAAGCAGACAGTCAAGCTATGGATTAGGTAGTTGTTTAATTAATTTTAAAAAATCCAAACCTCCAATAACCAGAGATCATATAACCTCGTATTCAAGTTGAAAGAGACTATGTTGGTTGCAAATAACTGAACTAAAAGAAAACTTGAGTGCCCAGTTACAACACATGAAGAGAATCAAACATGAGTTAAACCCAAAACTGCATTGACAATACAGGCATAAGAAACAAATACATGCTTAATGCGAGACTAGAACAAGTACTTGAAATCGACAGAATAGATTTAGAAATCCAGATTTCCAATCCTCTCTTAGGTTAAGAAACCATGATGCCAAACAATAACAACTCCAAATAACTCAGTTAGCAGGCTGACAGACTATGTTCTTAACTGGACATAAAGATAAGCAATTGACATTTCAAAGTAAGCTATAGCATGCCGATAGGTCATGTTTAAGGCAATCACAAGCTTGGGACAGGCATGTATTCCCGAATTTCAAGCTTGGAAATAGAACAATCTGCACAGGAGTCTAAGACGACGACAGGTATTGAAGTGAATCCTTACGGTGATTAACTTCGAGGCCAAATTTAGCAAACGATCCAATACGCATTAAAGAAAAACTCAAAATTAACTGGAACAGCAGAGTACACAGACAAAATAGTGAATACGAACCATCTTAATACCAACCAACAACATCATCGCAACGTTACTCGTTACGATAAAGATTTTCAATCAATAAACTAAACGCAAGCAGGAAATTACCAGTAACTAACAATATCCTCCAGTTCAAACAAAGCATTTTAATGAGAAATTAACTAATACACACAAAAAATAACTTCACGACGCCTTCAACGATTTCAACCACAATCCCTGAAACTCGACATGAGGAGAAGATAAAGTATTACCTTTTTGGGGGCAGTGAACTGAGACGACGAGCTTGACGAAGCTTCGACACCACCGAGGAATTCGGATTGCACCTGTTTCAGCCAAGAAGTTTAAGATTAAGAACGATTGTGAGGTTTTCAAGGTATTCACGATGATGACCGCCTATATCAGGGATTCGAAATCTCTCCCCCTTCTTCTAAAACGAAGAAGAAAGGGGATTATATATGGGAATAGGGTAACGGTCGATTCGAATTTGAAAAGAGAAGGGTACGCGTGACCGACAATGGATTGTGGAGGAGCGGGGGTTGTCGGGGTGCGATATGTTTTTCTGGGTTTTGGTCGAGGATAAAGGCTGCGACGGGTAGGGTTTGCTTTTGGTTCTCTAGTTTTCGTGGTTTTTCTCTTCTGGTTTTTGGCGTTTTGTATGGAATGAAGAAGAAGATAAAAGAGAATGGGGGCGCGTGGCCCCCATGCGCTGGGTTAATTTCTTTTTTTTCTTTTTTTTTTGTTGAAATAATGGTTCAAAATCGTTGAAAATAAAAATAAATCTCGATGACTAATTTGACACTAATTTATAAAAAAGGCCGGACAAAATTGGGTGTCAACAGATATGACTAACCTTGTCAGCAACACTAGACTCTATAGTGTTAAAGAGTGAATGTTAAGTTTCAAATTTAAGGTATTATTTATTTATTTATTTTATTTTTATTGATATGGCTAGTTTTGAGAAACTCGAGTTTGTTGCCCTTCATAATTTGGGCAAAAACTGCCCTTCATCGGTGTTGGATGCTAAATGTCTTGGAGACATCATTAATGAATGAAAATAAAGTATCAAAATAAAATTGTGTTAAAACTAGGATATTCCTGTGTCATCATCTTGATAGATTTGAAAATATGAATATCTAACCATTAAAGATGTTGGGTTCAACCTCCATCAATTTATGGCGTAAGACACCTTTATATGAATAAGACATTGGGTGCAAGTCTCAATGCACCATGTTAATGATATAATGATGACTAAAGCAAAATAATGTGTTTTTCATGAAAAATCATAATATATATTCCATTAAAATGCTTCATTCTTTAAAGTGAATATGGTAGCAGTGTATAACGTTGGAAAGAAAACAAGTGATTGAATAATGCACGCGAACATGGAATGAGATACTAAGCTATCATAAATTGATATGCTAAAGTGATTGTGTTCCATTCATGAAGAATGTGAACTTTTAATAATGATGAGATAAATTATAGAAAATTCAAATCGACATCCATTAAAGAACATAAAGATTCTTATAAGTAGTGAACTTTTTTGTACTGCTTGTTACTAAGGCAAGTTGATTGTGAAACCATCACCAACAAAGGTTGAGATTAAGTCCCTTGGAACCTATAATACATAGGGATATTTGTGGGCGTATTCACCCACCTAGTGAGACGTTTAGATATTTTATGGTCCTAATAGATGCTTCATCTTGATAGTCTCATGTGTGCCTATTGTCACCATATGATTCCGAGCACAATTTCATGATAATTAGACTAAATTCATTCGCCTTGATAATGCTGCATAGTTTTCATCTCAAGTATTTAATGACTATTGTTTATCCATTGGGATAAAGGTTGAACATCATGTTGCTCATGTTCAAACTCAAAATGGTATTGTTGAGTCATTAATTAAACGTTTGCAATTGATAGCAAGATCATTGCTTATGAAAATTAGATTATCCACTTCTGTAGGGGACATATAATTTTGCATGTTGCAACACTTATTTATCTCAGACCGATAAATTATCATAAGCATTCTCCATTACAACTGGTTTTGGTCAAGAATCTAATATCTCCTATCTAAAAAATTTGGATGTGCTGCATATGTGCCTGGGCACCAGCACATCGTACAAAAATGAGATCTCAAAGAAGATTAGGAATATATGTTGGGCTTGAATCACCCTCTATTATTTGATATCTTGAATCATTAACTAGAGATATATTCATTGCTCGATTTGCAAATTGTCGGTTTGATAAGACACTTTTCCCAAAATTAGGGAGAGAAGATAATGATATCAAAAAAGAAATTTTATAGAAAAATCCATCATTGTCTCATCTTGATTCCCGTGCTTCTTCTTGTGAGCAAGAAGTACAAAAGATTATTTACATGCAAAAATTGCAAATCAAATACTAGATGCATTTACAGATTTAAAAGGAATCACGGCTCACTCTATGAAAAGTAGAGTAGTTGAGAAGAAATAAAGTTGACATTTAATCTCGGAGTAAGAAATCTGAAATTTGTTCATGTAATAGTAAATCAAAAATTTACTACAACAAAAGGCACATGTCATGGTAAACTTGAAACTTACTCATTAGACATATATTGAAGAAATAAAAGATTCTTCAAGATTGTTTGTTCTCATGACAAGTTGATTGGATCAACTAATGTTGGGATTGAATTCCTTAAATTCTGAAAGTATGAAAGGTGAATATGGCTCCGCTCACCATAATGTGATATTATAAATGGATGCATCAATAAGATGATCACATGTGCATTTATTATCAACCTGAAGTTTGGCATTCGCAAAATTGTTTGTGCAACATAATTGAATTAAGAGCATAACTTTTAGAATATGTAATCAACACGATTCATCTTGATAATATTAATAAAAATTCAAGTTGATTGACACTAAATGCCTTAGATAAATGGTCTATCATTGCTTGTGAGAACAAAGCTTCATGGTCCGAAATATGACAAATTATAGATAAAGATATGCATCAATCCAATATATTATGATCAATTTCTCTCAATTGGTATATGATCAGGGAGCATATAATTTTCAGCTAATAATTTTGATATGTGGTATATAAGTAATAAATATACCATGATGCATAAAAGATGGATTCTCTAAAGTAGATTAGAATATATGTTAGTATGTCTAATAATATAAGGGGAAGATAATAAGAAACAAAGAGTTGAAATACTCTTATTGAATATCCCTGAAGGATAAAGTCTATGACATGCATGAAATATGCAATTGATCCCAAATAATAATTCTTGAAAAGAAGCAAATGATCCAAAATGGTCATAATAAAGATGCAATGTGCTTATGAAGAGCTTATGACATAACATTTTATGAAACCTCCTGAGAGGGGTAGCTACCTAAAAATAATGAAGTGATGAGATCTCAACATGTTATGTCGCATTGCAAACAGACAAAAAGGATATTTTGCCTATGATATCTTTGATATAATATAGTGCTACATTATAAAAGATTATGAGGAACCAAATTTTTGATATATTAAAGAGTGTTCTAACTATCAAGTGGAATAATACATTTTGGTAAGCATAAAGCTTATTTGACTTGCAATTTAGACACTAGAAAGCGTCATGCATATGATATTGAATATTGTCACTGGAAATTGATGTGAAAGTATTTGAAGGATTTAAAATGCATGAAGCATATACAAGTTGTCGCAAAATTTGTTTATAATCCTCATATTGATTAAAATAAATCAAGAACCTTTCATATTGTTATGCAAGTTGATAACTTGAATTGAAACTCCTGAAGAGTTTTCAAAAGACAATGTATTGTTTGCTTAAAGAAGTTAAAGTGAGGAGCTTGCAGAACTCTTTGATCCTAAAAGGATGGTTCATAAAAAGAGACAGAATAAAGCACATTTTCACCAAAAATTTTATATATATATATGAGTTCAAAAGAATTGTGATATAAATGTGTGGTTGATTGGTTCACCAAGTCTCTACCAATAGCAACTTTCAAGAAGATGGTACACAAGATTGAGATGCGAAAATTCAAGTTCTTGGATTGATGTTCTGATCAGGGAGAGTTAATACGCGATCTACTCTTTTTTCTGCACAAGATTTTGTCTAAATAGGTTTTCCTTGTAAGGTTTTTAATGAGACATCCAAAATGTGTATTATTCGATATGTGTCTCTTTTTTTCACTAGAATTTTTTCCCACAGGGTTTTATCTAGTAAGTTTTAACGAGGCATATAATCTAGCAATAGTAAGTTTTAACGAGGCATATAATCTAGCAAATAAATATTCAAGGGGGAGTGTTATAAACATATTCTATTTATGGTAAATGTGTATTTATGTAGATCCCTTTAATAGTTAGGGATCTTCCTTGAAGACCAATTGTGTTTCTTACTTGGAGACCAAGTCAATTTTTTTCGGACCATTGGACAAATGTATAGCAATACAAATATATAACAATATATTAAGTGAATAAGAATCAATGTATACAAATAATTGTCCTCCTGTTCTATGTATTCCTAAAATTAAAATTCTTCGAGAAAGTTTATAATTTTTGCAAGATTTGATTTTTAAACACTTAATTGTCTAGCGATTTTGATAATCTTCTGTTTTGTTTATTCGGGTTTCTAGTTTTCTTTTCAATGGTTGCGATACAATCATTATTGGGTTTTCCATGACATTAACCATCATTTGTTCGTCATTGTTGGTTGATTTTTACAAATTAGATCTCACTGACAAAATCAAAATCATCATCTCCATTTTTTACGAAAATCTTATAAGAATTAAATTATCATAAAATTTAAATTAAATCATAAGATGAAATTCACATTTAATTTACTAAAAACATAGCAAGTTTATATTTGGCAGAAAGAAATTAAGATGCAAATTGCTCCAAACAATAATTTGTTTTAGTATACCTCTATTGATATGCATACATTAAAACTTAAAAGGTTAAGGAATGAAAGTTAAGAATTTTTTAGTTGAAAAACTTAAGAGAACATAAAATAAGTTCAAGTAAAAAAGAAATAGAGAGAGAAAAAGTAATGATCAACTTGTTGCAGTTGAAAAATATGAAAAGGTCAAAAAATGAATATTAAAAAAATAATAATAATGGGAGCAATGTTACCGTATCTTGAATCTAAAGAGAAAGTAAAGGAAAAGTATTTGTAGTTTTAAAGAATATAAATTGGGCTATTTTCTACTAGTAAAAATATTTTTAAAATTATAATAATTTTTACTCCCCTATATTCTTGAATACGACTCCATGCAATGTAGTGTGCAATGTATTGATGTATCGGGATATTGATGATATATTCAAAATCTAGACGTGACGTGTGGAGACATTGATGGATGCATTCAAAATCGAGACATAATGTATTAGAATGATTAGAGATGTGTTCGAATTTTACTTAATTTAAAGGATGTTTATAAATTGAAAAAGAGTAGGAATATAATGTAATTAGATTCTTAAACTATGAGTTTCTAAAAATTCTAGTAAATTAGAAATTTTGTATATTGAAAAAAGAATAAAGATAAAATGCAATAAATTTATTGTACTTTAAAATTCCTAAAAACTCTACTAAATTATAATGTTAGATTCGAGTTTAGTATTTATTCATATATTGCTCGACTTAGTGAAAAAATATTTAGACAGTGCTCTAGCATTCAAAATAACTTACCATTTAGACCCTAATCTAAAAACCATATATTGCAAGAACCATTTACTAAACAAATATTCAATCAAGAAAGGAACTAGTGAAAATAGCTGCCAAATGGATTGCGACATATATAGTGTTTAAACGTTTTAGGTTATTTACAGTGCCAAACGTTTTAGTGTTGAAATCATTTACAAATCAAAATAAGTCGTTATTTAAATTAATTCATCAAAATAACATATTTTTAAAATTTTATAAATTAATATAAATGTATTTCTCAGTGACATTTTAGGTTAAATTTTATTTAACAGTGTTAACTTGAGAAACGTTACTGTGGACAATGTTTTTAACATAGTATGTTACTCACAATAATGTCTTATAATACATTACTATGAGACACGTTTTACACCTAAAATGTTACTCATAGTAATATTTCTAAAGATTTCAATCACGAATACAAATTTAGATATAAAACATTAATGACACTAATATTTTAACTAAAAGATTTTTTTTGGTTGCAGTTGTTTTAACTTGCAACTGTTTGATAGTAATGTTTGATAGTGATGTTCTGTATGTTTTTCTCAATATAGAAAGATCAGAATCAAACAGTTGCAAGTTAAAACAACTGCAACCAAAAAAAAATCTTTTAGTTAAAATATTAGTGTCATTAATGTTTTATATCCAAATTTGTATTCGTGATTGAATTTTTAAGAAATGTTACTATGAGTAACATTTTAGGTGTAAAACATGTCTCAGAGTAATGCATTATAAGACGTTACCGTGAGTAACATATTATGTAAAAGCATCATTGGCAATAACGTTTCTTAAGTTGACGTCGTTAAATAAAATATAACCTAAAAAGTTATTGAGAAATAAGTTTATACTTATTTTGTAAAATATTTTATAGAAAATTATTATTTTGATAAACTGACGTAAATAATGACTTACTTTGATCAAACATTCTAATATATCGTGATGTCTAGATTTCTGCGTCACTGGCCCAACCAATTAATTACTATTATAAATACCTTTGAAAATTTCTCTTAAAAATGGTCAAAATTAAACCATGTTCTAATTAAATGACTTCTTGCAATTTGACAAGTCAGGAAATGTTTGTGTAACATTCATGTTAAGGGTGCATGCATTATATTCACCTACCATGTTAGTAAATAAATTTTGCATGTCAAATTGCCAAAACATAATTATTTATCATTCTTCCTACGTGATCTTTTGTTTTATATTTCATCTAATTTCTTCACAAAACATGCAATTTTCATAATAGTTTTACATTTAACAATCATATATTATATTTTGTATAATGAATATCAACATTGTTATGGATGGTTATGAATTTTCCATGGAAATAAATCCTCAAGAACCAATTCTCCAAACAAAACAAAAAATACAAAATTTGCTAGGAGTACCAGTGGAGTTACAAACTCTTTCAGTTTTGGGGTTTGAATTATTGGATGGATTCAACATTCAAGATTATCCAATAATTACACCAGGTACAAAAATCCAATTAACCATCCAAAATATTGTTGGAGAAACATCTTTACAACAAAATATTATTAATGTTTCTTCAAAATTCCAAATTATTGTCAAAATGTCATCAAGAAAATTAAACATAGACATCGACAGTACCGAAACTGTCCGAAGCCTAAAGGAAAAAATTCACATAATCGATGGGACCCCGATAAGAAGAATGTCTCTTTATTTCTCTGGAAATGAATTAAACGATGAATATCGGAGTTTAATTGAATATGGGGTTCAAGAATTTTCAGAAATTATTGTGTTTTTAAAGACTATGTCACGTATGGTTACTGATCCACCTTCAAGAGGAATTAACCTAGTGGTGCAAACTTCATCTAGTTTGCTTAATTCAGCAAAAATTCCAATTGAAATGAGTGATTTGGGGACGATAAATGATTTGAGACAATTATTATTGGATCGAAAAATTCTTCCAATGGATGAATATATTTTTATTCACAAACAAAGGATTATGAGGGATAGTTGTAGTCTTCGTTGGCATGGTGTTGAAAATGGGGATTTTGTTTATGTTTTTAAAGGGTCTGTTAGTAGGGAAGGACGTGGAGACAAAAACTAAAATATATATTATCTTCTATATTTTTATGTCTTATTTTTCTATATATGTAGCACTAGATATATATTTAACTAGTATGCTGTAATACCCATACATGTAATTTGTGACTTGTTACACTTACATACTCTTGCTATTTCAACTTAATTAATTATATGACTTGAATTGCATTAAAATTTCAACTAGAGATATTAGAAGCTTTTTTGATGGAATGGATATGATCCCTCCATCTTAATGATATGAGTGACCTACCTAATGAAGAAACTAAGAGTGAAAGAGAAGATATTAGTCTAATAGGTATAAAGGTATGAGAAATTATCTTCATTCGATTTGGCAGAAGAAAGCCGAGAAAACAAACAAGTAAGAAGATCGAGCACAATACAAGCTTATAATTAAGTTATAACCACCATACCTCTAGCAATAAAACAAAATCGTTATGGCTATGTTACTAACATCGACAACTATATATATGTATTTTAGTTGGGAAGAGTTCTTGCCATGGCACTACTATCAACGATCACTTTGCGTTCCAAGAGTGGAAATTTGCAATTTCTTACTTGGTCGTATATGACTTGATGAGTCTTTTCTGGGTTTTTGAAATCTTGAGATTTGATAGTGAAACATGTTGAGATTTGTGGGCATTCAAGTTTTGTTCTATTTACTAAAAACATCATGCCAAAGATGTTTGGTCTTAAAAATTAATTGAATCTCAGCTAATTCGAATGCAGAAAGACGACTATGGATGGCAACGGGGCGAGGCCCGCCAATACGGGGCCGATTTAGAGCTATACAGGGTGGGGCGGGGAGGATTTAGAGCTGTACGGGTGCAGGGCAGGTTGAAATAGTTAATTTTAAAACTAATGCTGGACGAGGCGGGGCGAGTTGCGGGTTTAAAAAACCAAATAGGAATTCGAAGAAATTAAACTTTTGTAATTAGTAAAAATCAAAGATATAAACTTTTTATATTAAAAATTAACTTTAATTTTATTTTTTTCTAAAATTTAAACTAGATATGTTTGGTAAATTGTTAATTGTTAAATATAAATTTTTAAGTAACGATTAAAAAATAATTGTTAAAATATCAACTAAAAATAGTTAATTAGTTGTTGAGAAGTTAATTAGCAAAAAAAAAATTTTAGTTCAATTAAAAAGAAAAGAACTTTAAAATTTAAGCGAGCGGGTTTATGTGTGACGGGTGTATGCGGGGAGGGGC
>JAOTQR010000097.1:17988616-18000625 GCA_025774065.1 Solanum ossicruentum | reverse complement strand
AATTGTTAAAATATCAACTAAAAATAGTTAATTAGTTGTTGAGAAGTTAATTAGCAAAAAAAAAAAAATTAATTCAATTAAAAAGAAAAGAACTTTAAAATTTAAGCGAGCGGGTTTATGTGTGACGGGTGTATGCGGGGAGGGGCCGGGCGAGTTGAAAATGAAAAAAGTCACCATGCAGGGCGGGGTGGGGACGGTTTAAAAATTTGCAGGTTGAGCTCAACCCACCCCGCACCTACCTCGTACCTGTCTTGTTGCCATCCCTAAAGACGACAAAAGACGATGGAAAATTTTTAATTTCTTTTTGGATTAGGTTCTTAGAGGGTTTGTTTTGGGCATGGTTTTAAAATGGGAATTGGTCATTTTTAAGAAATTATGTTAATTTTAGTTGATTTGGGGATTTTCATCAAGTAGGAATATGGATAATAAGTTTCTTAAATGTAGGGGTATAAATAATCGTATAGTATAACGAAAGGTAAAGTTAACTAATTACAAATGAAAGTTAAAGGAATACTTTGAACATGGAAAATGCTTTAGAATACCGCGTGAATACTGTTGAGTATGAGTGGGTAAGAGTGTTTTATTAATGAGGGCAAAGCTAAATAAACAAATCTTTATCTTTATTATGCTTGGTGGAATGCTTTACAATTTCTTGGATGATTTCTTGATACCTTCCTCTCTATTTATACTACTCTCTAGGGACTTAAGTGTAAATAATATTTATTCTATAAATCACTCAATAATTATACATTAGTCTTTCTCTTTAGAATATTCTATATACCTAGAGTCTTCTAAGACTTTCCAAGACATAACTACATGATTCTAGATTCTTCCAACTTTTCTCAAGATTTTCCTACAATATTTAAAAGTAAGAGAAAGTGTTAATTATTTTCTTTAACACTCCCCCTTAATTAGCACTTTCTCTGATTGTTGATTTTGCACTCATCCCGAGCCTTCTTCAAAATTCCTCGATCTTTATTCCATTTAGGCCATTAGTAAATACATGAGCAATTGACCATTTGTTCCAACTTGCTTCATATCAATCTCGTCATGTAATACCTTTTCTCAAATAAAGTGGTCATATACTTCAACGTGTTTGGTCCTAGCATGGAATACTGAATTTTTCGCCAGCTTAATTGCAGAGAGATCATCACAATATAGCTCCACTGAATAACCTACAGGTTGATGCAGATCCTTTAATAGTTGGACCAACCATATGCTCTCTTGGGCTAAATATTCTGCTTCGGTGCTTGATAATGGCACTGTAGGTTGTCGCTAACTACACCATGAAATTGCACCTGCTCCAAAATTAAATGTATATTCCTTAGTCGAATATCGGGTGTCATAGTCATCAGCATAATCGGCATCACAGTGACCGACTAACTTGCAACTAGCTCCTTTCTTGTAAAATAATCCAAAGTCAAGATTGTCTTTTACATACCTTAATATTCGCCTTACTGTTTTCAAGTGGGGCTTTCTTGGCCTTGACATGTATCGACTGACAACTCCGATGACAAAAGTAATGTCGGGCCTTGTGAGTGTCAAGTAGATCAAACTCCTCACTAACTGTTTGTATATTATGGGATCTTCTAGCTTTTTTCCTTCAGTTGAACAAAGCTTATCATTCACATCGATTGGTGTTGACATGGGTTTGCAATTGAGCAACCCAAACTTCTCAAAAAGATCTTGAGCATATTTATGTTTCAATTAAACCGTCGTTAG
This sequence comes from Solanum ossicruentum, assembly GCA_025774065.1. Taxonomy (NCBI): domain Eukaryota; kingdom Viridiplantae; phylum Streptophyta; class Magnoliopsida; order Solanales; family Solanaceae; genus Solanum; species Solanum ossicruentum. Next base: position 17,998,903 of record JAOTQR010000097.1, on the reverse strand, counting down.
TCTTTTTAACTTCAAGACCAAGAAAACGGTTTAACTCAGTGAGATTTTTAATTTGAAATTGCACAGACAGATTGGATTTTATTCGTTGAACCTCCTGCTCATCATCTCCAGTGACAATTTTGTCATCCACATAAACAAGCATAACAACTTTTCCTTCACGTGCTTTCATGAATAAACTTGAATCAGCTGGTAATATGATAACCGCATTCAACCAGGAATCCTGCAATCTTGCCAAACTAAACTTGCTTTTTTTAGTTCACACATAATGCGGGTGATCTTTTATTTCAAATCCTTTAGGTTGCTAACCCGATCAAGATCTTTATGTAAGAAAATATTTTTCACATCCATCTGCCACAAAATCCAAGATTTGCTAGCAGCAAGAGCTAGTAGAACACGTATTGCGGTAATCTTTACGACTGAGCTGAATATTTTCTCATAGTTCATGCCATAGGTTTGAGAGAATCCTTGAGCCACAAGTCGAGCTTTGTACCTTTCTATCGTACCATCGGCTTTAGTTCTCACCTTGTATACCCACTTGCACGGTATTGACTTGATATCTTTGGTCTTCGATACTAGCTCCCACATTTTATTCTCCATTAGTGCTTGTATCTTTTCATTCATAGCTTTCTTCCATTCTTCACTTCGAGCGGCTTCTTCATAACTGCTTGGCTCCTTAATCCCAGCATCCTCAATCAATGCAGCATTTTCATATTTAGGATTTAGCTTACTTATCTTTGTTGATTTCCTTAGTTGCGGCTTAGGAGACTTACTATGTCCCATTTCTTCTAATTGGCTTGGCCTCTCTTCTAATGGAGTCTTCTGATGTATACCAATCTTCCAGAGGCTTTGCTCCTTTAGCGGTGATTATTCTTCAGCATCAACAGTGGATTCAATTTCTAATCATTCCTCCTTTCCCTGTATTTGCTGATCTCTTTGTTGTACCTTTTCTTAAATTTTCTCGGAAGCAGGTTGTCTTGTTGTTTGATATGGCCACTACGATGATGCCTCATCAGACACCACATTTCTTGATATGCGGCATTTTTCAGTTGTTGTATCACCACACTTCCAACCTTTTCTTTCATTATCATAGCCTACAAAAGTATATCGTATAGCCTTCTTATTAAACTTACTATGCATTTCATCTGGGATGAATATGTAGTATACACATTTAAATACTTTAAAGTGACTTACAATGGGATTAACATTCCATAGCTTCTAATATAGTGAGATAAAATTCATTCGTTCCTGTGAAACCCTGTTTGATATATAGAATGTCGTCTTCATGCATTCTGCCCAAAAGTGTGGTGGCACATTCTTCGCATGTAGCATGCTTCTATATACTTCGGTCAGATGGCGATTCTTTCTTTTAGCAATGCTGTTTTGCTGAGGTGTGCGCGGACAAGTCAGTTGCCGTCAAATTCTATTTTCTTGCAGATACTGGGAGAACTCTTCTGAAGTGTATTCTCCTCCATTATCTGTACATAGCCACTTTAAGCGATGACCAACTTCGCTCTCCACTTTCTTCTATTAATTGAACTTGCTAGTACCTCTGATTTTCCTTCATGAAATTTACCGATGTGTATTTAGAAAAATCATCAATGAAGGTAATCAGGTACCTAAGACCTTAGAGCAACCTTTGCTTTAGTGGTCCAAAGATGTCTGAGTGCACTAGCTCCAGTGGTGCCTTTGCTCAAAAGATGGATTCCTCGTAAGATAATTGATGAGCCTTACCGTATTGATATCCCACACATATTATATCATCTCGTACCTCCAGCTGCGGAAGTCCCTTCATCATCGTCTTTAGCTTCTGATAGCTCACATGGTCAAGTCGTGCATGCCATAAGTCAAGTGTCTCATTTTTCTTCGTCTTCTCTAAATATGCCATCTATGCTGACAGTACGTAGACAGACTCCAACCTTTGTCCCTCTATTATCGGCTTGTACGTAATCTTTATATTACGATACACCTTTACATCATATGGCTCGAAAACTACATAATTTTTGGATGATCCTAATTGTGACCCTGATAATAAATTCTTTGACATATCAGTACATGAAAGATATTTTCCAATTTTACCTGGCATGATCCTAATCGAGGGATGACTGTAGCTTCTCCCACATGTGTAATTGGCAACCTAGAGTTGTTAGCTGTGACCACAACACGTTCACCTTTGTACTCCAGCAAATTCTATAATTTTTCTAGATCCCCATTCATGTGATTGGAGCAGCTTGAATGAACAATCCAATCATCTTCATAGTTGATGTACTTGTTACTTAAGGTAGCAGGTGCACACTCCTCCATCAAGTCTTCGATGCACGTCAGTGCTAATTCTTTTTCTGTTGGCTCTTCTTAGGCATAATTTGCTTACATATCTCATTCTGCTTCATTTTGTACTGAGGTGGCGGCGTTTCCTTCCTTGCACTTGTGCCAACAATCTCGAGCATAATGATTTTTCTTACCAAAAATATAACACCCACCATTTTGGTGTTGGAACTTTTTCTCCTTTTCATCTCCTTGGGGTCTTTGACGAGCACCCTTGTGGATCTTGTCCACGTCCACCACCCTTCCATTTTTGGTAGTACTGTCTAGTCTTCTGCCTTCCACCATTGCCATTAGGGGCAAATTTACCATTTTTCCTTGTCCCTCTTTTAGCATACAAAGCATTTTCATCCTCCTTGATTGAGACTCCAGACATTTGTTTGTCTAGGTCTTCTTAATCAACTAATATATTTTCCAACTCAGTTATGGTTGGCTCCTTTGCCAAACCCCGGGTTGTTGTGACGAGGCTTTTATATTTTGTGTTTAACCCATGAAGAATAATTCGCCTCATCCTCGCATCTTTAATAGCATTTTCGGGGTCCAGTTAAGAAATATTTTCACAAATTAATTTTACTTTGTGAAAATATTAGCTCACAGTCATATCTCCTTATTTGATTGACATGAGCTCATTTTCTAGCCTTTGTAGTTTGGCATCATTCTTTCTTGTAAAAAGTGTCGTCAATAAGTCCCATGCATCTTTAGGAGTTTCTACATCTTTTATATGTTGTAAAAACTCATCTTCCACCAACACCGTTAAGGTAAGCAAAGCCTTGTCCGCTTTATTTTTTCATGTCCTTAACAATTCTTTCTCAGTTGACGTACTTATTTCTTCACCACCAACAATCTTCCATAAATCTTGTCCTATCAAATAATACTTGATACACATACTCCAAGTACTATAATTATAATGATTTAATTTTTCTAGCGAGTTAGCAGAAAGATTAAAATCCGTCATACCAAAAAGGTTAGTGCCCGACACGTACCTGAAATTTGATCCCCGACCAAGATCATCTGACTGTGACCTAAGCGGATACTCCTTGTATTTCGATCCCTGACCACATACTACAACATCACCATCAATAAGTGTTAGCTTTAATATATCGGTCCTTGACCGACCTGCTCTGATACCACGTGTTGAGTATGAGTGGGTAAAAGTGCTTTATTAATGAGGGCAAAGCTAAGTAAACAAACCTTTATTTTTATTATGTTTGGTGGAATGTTTTACAATTTCTTGGATGATTTCTTGACGTCTTACAAATGAAGTGTCCCCTCTATTTATACTACTCTTTAGGAACTTAAGTCTAAATAATATTTATTCTATAAGTCACTCAATAATTACACATTAATCCTTCTCTCTAGAATATTCTACATACTTAAAGTTTTCTTAGACTTTCCAAGACATAAGTACATGATTCTAGATTCTTCCAACTCTTCTCAAGATTTTCCTACAATATTAAAAAGTAAGAGAAAGTATTAATTATTTTCTTTAACAAATACCTCTTCTAATTACGACCAAAAAGAATACCTCTTCTAATAGATGAGAGGAATTGCTCAGATGGTAAGCACCCCTCGCTTTCAACCCTAAGATTATAAGTTCAAGTTATTAAGGGAGCAAAAAGATAAAAACTGCCAGGGAAAAGTGAACTTTTTTTAAAAAATACCTCTTCTAATATTGATATAAATATTGAAGTAAAATATATCAATTCTTGATCTCCTCCTTCTTCTTTACCTGCTTTATCCATTCAATCTTATCTTCATGCTCATGAACAACATTTGTATATATCACCCCATGACCCTACACAATATCAACTCCCCGATAACTATAATCGCAATAATATTAACGATAACTTCCTCTTAAGTTCAACCCTTCTAAATACACGTCGTATGACATGTTCCACCATGTCATGCAACACAATCTTGATGACAAGGATGGAGAATACTTTGACAATAATATATTACCGTCACAAAATCATCAAGATATGATACGCATAATTGTTGATAACAAATCTAAGAAAGATCTTGAGGAGTTTGAATTTATTGTTGTTGTAACACTAAATAAATATCAATCACGTGTCTTCTCATAATCAGGACATTCCAACTAGTGAATCAGTCATGGAGTTGTTGAAAATATTGAAGTTTGCTTTTAATGATTTTCTAGCAAGGGCAGACCTATGTATTCACTTGGGGTTGCCATTGCATCCCCTTGTCGCGATCGAAATTCTATATATATATATATATATATATATTAAAGTATGTACAAAATACTAAGCATGGCATTTACAATAACAATTTGAATTTGTAGTTTAATGGTAAAGTGCCAAATTTTTCTTTGCAAGGTCTTGAAAGTTCGAGTCTTGGCCTTGGCAGTTTTTGCGTAAATTAAAAATTATTTTTATCAAAAGTGTTTTAAAAAAAATAAGTACTTTTGATGAGAATCAATTGCGTTTGACCAATAAATTTAAAATTATTTTTATGAAGCAACTAATATTGTACTTAGTTTTTTTTTTTTAATGGTTTTCCATCCATTATCCGATATTCATATTGCAATCTGACTAAATTGAATTTGCGTCGAAAAACCCCATTGGTAATACTAAGTTTTTCTTAAAGTGTTTCTAAATATAAATATTTAAAATCTACAAAATAAAGTATTTCATATTTATGAAAAATATTATTTTCTACTCTCCAAAAATATTAACTTTCTCTTAAAAAATTGATCAAACACCTATTTTTTGCTGCGATCTTTCGGAGAATCTGCGGCCCGTGAGTTGTGGGTAGGGTGTAGGAAAATTGGAGAGGATTATAGTATAATGGGCCGAATTATAGGAATTTTGGGCTCATTAGTCTGAAATTGGACGTAATTAAAGTTTTAAAATGGGGCTCATCAAATGAGAGTCAAATTCAAGGCACCAATTCCTTCATTGTGTCTTAATTAATAAAATTAAATTCGATGAATATGATATGAAATTAATTCACCAAGCTTTTTAATTTAACAAAGTAAAATATATCACCTGATTTTATAATAAACACTAATTATAACTTAATTAACTTAAAAAAATAAAATATGTATTTTAAATAAACATGATTTTCTAAATATTCATTAAAAAAATAAAATTTAATATGCAAATCTATATAAATATATCGATTGATATAGCAAAACTATCTTGGATAGACTTAAAAGTGATTTCGAATTTTCAAAAGTAATTAATTTAACTTATTTAAATTTTTTTTTTTAAAAAAAAGCTTGATAACTAGCTAATTCACGTTGTCGAATGTCGAGGGTCAACATTGGGTATCAATAATGAGTAGTTACACACCTTTGATTTTTATTTAAAACTAATGAAAAAGTTATGGAAGAAAATTAGTTTCTCAAGAAATCTCTCGAACTAAAAATAAATATAAATTATATAATACACAATATAGCTACAAGAGATCTCCAAGTTAGAGTGGCGCTTTCTTTATTAGTCAATAATCTTTTCTTAGATATGTTCGTTTAAGATCAAATTAAAGTAGCCACAGTTTAATGTTTAAAAAGAAAATAAATAGTAATATATTTATTAGAAAAAGATATTTTTGATCTTTTTTAGTAAAAATGTAGATATATTGACTGAGGGTATTTATGTTCAATTTGACATAGTTTGAGAGCATTTGTTAATCTTTTTTTGAAAAATAATTACTCCTTATTGGTTACAGAAGGATCATATTAATAATTTAATTTTGGTCATAAAAACAATACTAGGAGATCACAAATTCGAGATCTGAAAATAATACTTATAGAAATATGACATAAGATTATATTACAATAATTTCTTATGACGTGACTCTTTCGTAAATTCCATATGCAACAAGACCTGAATGCATCGATCTGCTATCTTTTTACCATAAACAAGAAGACGAAATGTGTACTTTTGTAAAATCCTTCTTGTCCATTTATGTGGAAGTGTGAAGACAATCTTTAGGAGGAAGACAACATAGTTTTACAAAAATAGTGAGCTTTTCTAGTACAGTTTTTTGAAGGTGAATTCTCTTAAACAAAGGACATATGTACCTCCATTAACTAATACTATATGTCCTTGTCATATTTCCCTTTTCAAAATTGTTTAATTTGACTAATTTTCAATATTAAATTAGATTAAATCACTATCATATTTTAGAATTTTAATTAAATGAAAAGTATTAAGTTATAGTTTTTCTCAATGTAAACAACGACACATTCAATGAGAAATTTTATAAATAAAAATTGAGAAAGGTAGAGTGTGTCATTACCTTGTGGAGGTAGAATATTAATTCTGAAAGACTCTATAAGTACAATATATATATATATATATATATATATATATATATATCAACCAACAAGGAAAGCAGTATAAATCCTACAAGAAAGCAATAAGAACAACAAAATAGTGTTACAATCAAAATGCAATAAATAATAGATAATGATAGATATCAAAAGCAAGAACTACGATAATACAATTAGTACAATGACAAAAGTCAATAAGCCTAAATTTTCGAAAAGCATGACAACGCTTCATTGTCTACTAATTAACCTTCTACCTGATATGCATTCTCCTCATTCTCCCATCTAAGATTATGTCCTCAAAAATTTGAATTTGTGTCATATATTATCTAATAACCTTTCATCTATGCTTCGGCCTTTCTCTAACTCTCTCTTACCTACTATAACCAACCTAAGCATCTCTTCATAGTATGTATATACATCTCATCTACGCATATTTAAATCATCTTAATCTCCCTTCCCTCATTTTGTCCACGACAAAGGTCACTCTAAACTTATCCTTAATATTCTTATTTCTAATCTTATTAAATTTGTATGACCACATTTTCATCTCAACATCCTAATTCCAGCAATATGCATCTTCTGAAAGTGAGAGTTTTTGACTTGCCAACACTCCATCACTTACAATAAAATTTGTCTAAATACTACTCTATAAAATTTATCTTTATGTATAGCTAGTAGTACATTTTTATCATAAAAGACTCTGAATGCAAGTATACTTCATTCATATTGCACCAATGCAATGTGTGAGACTATCATCGATATCTCCACTTTCCTCGATCGTACATCTGAGATACTTGAAATTATGATTAAAAAATCGTATTGATCAAAATTACATAATTTGACTCTCAAAACATGAAACATGACATACTAATGTGAGATGAAAAAAAGTATTTCTTTAGCACGATTTATAAATAAAACAAAAAAAACAATTCTAACATTGAGTACTAGCAACACTTTGTTGTTTGGTGAAAATGTTGGCAAATAATGTCCAACTAACCCATCGATGTTTGAGTATCCCACCTACCTCATTTTCTTGGACCACGCCACACTCTTCATTGTCAACTACCATTCTTCTTATGTTTGTCTTTTTATATTTTATTCACTCAATTCACTTGAAAAATCACAGCCACCCCTTCTTTATAGATCCTTTTTATTATATAGTAGTAAATTCTGTTTATATATATATATATACAAATATTCACAAAAATTTGTTCTCTATATATACTCTCCCTTAATTAGTCCTCCATTAATTCATTTGATTAAAGTTCTATCCATCTTGATGGCAGATTGGAATGGATCAAGCACATCAGATAATGCCTCACTGGTCTCAGCTGGTAACTATTTATTATTATTTGTATAGAAAAAGCTCTTAATTACTCTCTCTGTTTAATTTCGACTTTGCATGTTTCTTTAAAAAACTATATTTTATATGAGGATTGTACTGTAATACCCATATCAGTTGATGTTTAATATGAGGTACGAGAAGACGATTTAAGAAATAAGTAATTAAGCTAAGAGTAAAATAATTATTTATTCGTTGATATGTTACAAATAAAATAAAAGTGCACAGAAGGAGCAGCTTAATTTTTTATGTGCTTGTCAATTTATTCTTTAAGTAATTTAGAGAACTTGATGATATGATTCTCTGCATCTAATTAGTTCTAACCATATACTCCAATAATGCCACAAGTAAACAAATATATTATCTTTTGGCTACTCCCAAAATACGTGTTCTTTTATGGATTTTTTTTTTTTGCATGATACGATAGTTAATTAGTAATGAATTTAAATTTTAAAGTTATGTGGTTCTACATAGCACCTTTTTTTTTCATCTTGGATTCGTGCGTCACATAGAATTCATTCAGGAAAAACGCTTTATATCAAAGAAATTTTTTATACTTAGAACCTGAGATCTTTGGTTGAGGAGAAGCAGCTTCATCTAGTGAAACACGTCCTTTGATGATTTCTATGTATCAAATTAATACATTAACCAACGAAGTTCACAATTACATATTCAATAAACATTAATTATTTTTTTAATATATATTTATAGAGTCTGATCAAAAGTTATTTAGTTCATGTGAATTCACAATATTGTAGATCCGACCCGAGTGGTTGCATTAGAGACCACCAATGAAGAAATTACCTCTAAACTTGAATTTTCAGAAGATGAAGAAATGCTCATTACTAAAATGTTCAACTTGGTTGGAGAGAGGTAATTTAATTTTTTGTTTTTTTGAAAAGAAAAATCTTGAATTTTGTTCATTATTTGAAGTTAATTTAAAATTTGTTGGTGTTTTACTTAATTAGGTGGTCATTAATAGCTGGAAGAATCCCTGGAAGAAGTGCTGATGAGATTGAGAAGTATTGGAAATCCAGATACTCCAAAAGCCAGTAAAATTCTTCACACTTTTGCTCATTAAAAATATTATTTATTTTTTAACTTATAAAGTGCAAAAGCATACCTTCTTCACGTTTTATTACACTTGGCATCAATCATTAATTTTTACATAATTTTTTAAGATCTAAAATTAAATATTAATATTACTATGAATATTATTTTCTTAAGAAGTATATAGAGTTCAAATTGGACAAGTAAAAGCGAACAAAAAAAGTACAAATTCTTCACGTTTTATTACACTTGGCATCAATCATTAATTTTTACATAATTTTTTAAGATCTAAAATTAAATATTAATATTACTATGAATCATTATTTTCTTAAGAAGTATATAGAGTTCAAATTGGACAAGTAAAAGCGAACAAAAGAAGTACACAGTGTTGTAAACCCATATAATCAATCAAATATTATTTATCAAAAAATTATATTTATAAAAAAATTGTATGAAATATATTGATTGAAAATTATTTTTCATACATATATATTAAATCTTGGATAACCTAAATAAAATTCTGACTTAACCATTAAAAATATAGCATCGCTTAACCTAGCTTGAGTGCTATATCAATACATGCTAGAATATGTTTGCCGTTGGCAAAGATAAAATTAAAATTTTAAATTTAATTAGGGGTTTGAATTTCAGGACGTCAGTTTATTGGATTTTGAATATATAATTTATAAATAAATAAATAATTTTAAATATAAAAATAAAAGTAAAGATAATTAGAACTCCGTTCCTTGTGGTTTGCAAACTTTCAGAGAATCGTGCAGCTTGCATTAAATTGAAAGTGTCTTATTAATCGAAAGATTTATACAGTGAATACCACGATCTTTGCCCAATACAATATACATTCTGGTGGTCCTATTTGGTTCATTTTAATTTGTCAATTTTAAATTTTATACGTTTTTTAAAAAATAATACTAATATAACTATTTTACTATAACGCTTATATTAATTAATATTTTGTATTAAATCTTGAAAAATGAGTTGGGGAATAAGTGATAATGTGAAGGATAAAATTTATCAAAAAAGAAAAAGTTAAAGAGTAAACATGAAAAAAAGAATAATTATTTTTCTGATATGTTAAAAGTGACAAGGAAAAGTAAAAGTTTATTTTTAAAATACTGGACAATTAAAAGTGAACGGTTAGAATATTATTCACTATTAATGGTAGATATCATTGGGCAAGTTTAGATTTTCACTAAGAAAATTTAAAATATAAAGATGTAAACTCAACGAAGAAATCAAACGGTTCAACTTCTATTAGTAT
>JAOTQR010000097.1:17958124-17972164 GCA_025774065.1 Solanum ossicruentum | reverse complement strand
GCATTATTGAATTTGCTTATTTATTTAATTCTTTTATAAGAATTTGTTAAAATCGATTAAGAGGAAGAAGAAAGGAATCGGAGAAGCGAGAGAGAGAGAACTTGGGGAATTTTCTTCTATTCAACTGAGGGCACAATTAGCCCTAAAGTACATTTTCAGTATCTATGTTTTCTGTAGAATTACACATGTGCATATATTTATATTTACATTTAATCTCCACACTACTTAATATGTACATCTCCCCATGTGATTAATATTCAATGACTATCCCAACCAATTAACTACTTTAACTACAATCAATTAACTAATTAGTCAACTAACTACAATTAGCTAACTAACCTAATCAGCATCAGTCCCAATACTCCCCCTCAAGCTGGATGTATTGAAGAGATTGCTTGCTTAGTAGGAGCTCATGTTGTACTCTTCCTAGAGCCTTGGTAAATAAGTCAGCTTCTTGATCTTTAGTGTGGTATAGATGGTTCTGATCAGCCCTTTTTGGATCTTTTCTCGAATGAAGTGACAATCTATTTCTATGTGTTTCGTACGCTCATGAAAGACTGAATTAGCAGCAATTTGTAGTGTTAATTTGTTGTCACAACGAATGACTGCTGGTTCCTTCAACTTCACACCTAACTCTTTGAATAAACCTGTGATCCATACAATCTCGGCTGTCAAAGCTGCTAGGCTCCTATATTCTTCCTCTGTGGAGCTCCTAGAGACTGTGTGTTGCTTCTTTGATTTCCAGGAAATGATAGAGTCACCAAATTTCAAAATGAAACCTGTGACAGATCTTTTGGTACTTCGGTATGTAGCCCAATCTGCATCACAGTACCCATTTAGCTGAAATTGCTGATTAGAACTCATGAATAACCCTTTTCCAGGTTCTAACTTGATGTGCCTTATCACCCTCAAAGCAGCCTTCCAATGATACTTTAGGTTTCTGTATGAACTGACTAAGTAATTGAACTGCGAAAGCTATGTCTGGCCTTGTAATAGTAAGATAAAGTAGTTTCCCAACTAGCCTTTGGTATCTTGGAATATCCTCATACAGGGCTTCAGGATCAACTTCAACACTGGTTAGTTTCAGGTTGCATTCCAATGATGTCATGTGAGGTTTGGCATTCCATAAACCTGCTTCAGCTATCAATTCAAGTGCATATTTCCTATTATTCATCACAATCCCTTTTTCTAATCTCATAAATTCAATACCCAAGAAGTACCTTAGTTCTCCCAAATCTTTGATTTTGAAGTGACTATGTAGGACATGCTTGGTCTCTTCTATCAGCCCTACATCATTCCCTGTGAGCAACAAATCATCAACATATACTAGGACTATCACTGGTCCATTTCCTTTCTTCTTTGTGAATAATGAATAGTCTAAGTGGCTTTGTGAATACCCTGAACTCAATAAAGCTTCAGTCAACTTGGCATTCCACTGTCTTGAAGCTTGTTTAAGTTCATACAAGGACTTCACCAGCTTGCATACAAGTTTTCTATCCTTCTCAGCATGGTAGAACACCTTGGGCAGCTCCATATACACTTCTTCAAGTAGACCCCCTGTAAGAATGCATTGAAAACATCCATCTGGAAAATGTTCCAATCCTGAGCAGCAGTAAGTGCTATGATTGTCCTCACAGTTGTCATTTTCACCACTAGAGAGAATGTCTCTTGATAGTCAATCCCATCAGTTTGGTTGTATCCCTTTGCTACCAATCTAGCTTTGAATCTGTCAATTTGGCCATCAACTTTGTATTTGATCTTGAACACCCACTTGCATCCAATAATATTATTTCCTTTAGGCAATTTAACTATCTCTCATGTTCCATTCTCTTCCAGAGCTTGCACCTCCTGTTGCATTACATGTATCCATCTCTTATCCTTGGTTGCTTCCTCAAAAGTTCTTGGTTCAATTTCTGTGGAAAACACTGATAAGTAGGCTTTGTATTTGGATGATATGTTGTCATAAGAGACATAGTTTCTCTGAGAATGAAGGTATGTGTGTTTTGGCTGTCTGGGACACAGTCTTTCATCTAGATAGGTGGATGACTATTTCTGGTAGACTTCCTGCATGTAATTGTCTCAGCTCTTCTTGATGTCAAAGTAGTTGTGGTATTGGAATCATTAGGTTGTGCAACAGGTGTTTTATCAAGGTTGACTCCTGATTCTGGTGGAGGATCATTCACAATTGTGGGATCATTGTCTAGATGTAACTCAGTTGTAGGAGCAGATTCAGGTAGCTCTTCATCCTCTTGGTACATAGAAAAATCATCTGATATCATAGTTGGCTCAGTTGGAAACAGTTGCTTCTGTCTGCTGGGCATTTGTCAGAAAGGAAACACATTCTCCTTGAATATCAAATCTCTACTAATGATAACCTTCCTTTGAGACAGCTATACAGTACATATCCCTTATGAGTTGCAGAATACCCTAATAATACACATGCTTCAGCTCTAGGGAGAAATTTATCTTGTCTGACTAATCTTGCTGCATAACACAAGCAGCCTATAATTTTGAGATGATCAATACTCGCCTTATGTCCATGAAACTGCCCATATGGAGACTTTTCCTGCAATACTGAAGTAGGATGGCTATTAATCAGATAAATAGCAGCTAAGACACATTCTCCCCAAAATTTGATAGGGATACTGCCCTGAAATCTGATTGCTCTAGCCACCTCAAGTATATGTCTATGTTTTCTTTCAACTACTCCATTTTGTTATTGAGCGTATGGACAACTGCTCTCATGAATAATACCAAGACACCTCAGCAACTCACAATATTCATTGCTGAAAAATTTAGCCCCATTATCAGTTCTTATTCTCTTAACGTGCCTGCTGAATTGAGTTTTTACTAGTGTCAAGAAAGTTCTTAATACTGAGAAAACTTCACTTTTCTATTTCAACAAATATAACTAACACATTCTCGAGTAGTTATTAACAATAGTAAGGAAGAATCTAAAATCATTATGAGTAGCAACTTATAAAGTCCCCATACATCAAGATGAATCAGATCAAAGGCATCTTGTGCCCTAGAACTACTCAAATTGAAAGGTAATCTGGCCTGTTTAGCAAGTGGACATATAGCACATTTATTACATTCATCATTGTCACTGAAATTCCTATCCATGAATAGATATTTCAATACTTTCATAGAAGGGTGGCCTAATCTATTGTGCCACAACAGCTTGTCTGCACTGCAATGTTGTGTCATCAACACCTGTTGAGCCCCTCTGTTCTCTTCACCTTGCAATCCAGTAGGAAGATGGTATAGTCCATCAACTTCTCTACCAATCCCCTTCACCTTTCCACTGGAGAGGACTTGGAGCACAAAAAACTCAGGAAAAAAATTAATTGAGCAATTTAATTGCCTTATTAATTTAGACACTTAAAGTAGATTATGCTTGAAAGCAGGCACTACTAATACATCCTTTAAAACGTTTCCATCTGTTGTGCTACAATGAACAGTATGTGACACTTGTGCAGTCTTCCCATTGGACAAATGAACTATTTTATTTACACAGCTAGATGTATGACACAACCTGTCCAGATTTTTTGTCATGTGACATGTGGTTCCTGAGTCAACTATCCAGTTTCTCTGTCCTCTTTTAGCTTTGAGCTGTGCATTGTTACTACTTACAGACAATGTATTAGATATGGTGATTATACCTGCCCTATTTGCTATGTTGTTCAGATCCCTGCCAGAGTTTGAACTTGCTTCTTCCTTCTCCAGCATGTGCATGATTCTGTTATATTGACTTGGAGTAAAGCTGGGTTGTGCTGCCATAGTTGTGCTAGCCTCAATCTCCTTTCCCTTCATCATAGAAGCAATAACAACTGGATCAAAGACATCTCCCAATTCCATCTCACCTTTAGAAGCAGCCACATGATTCACTACATCATGACTTCTCTGCAGCCTGTTATTTTGCATGGGTGGTTTCTTCTTAAACTTCCAGTCATTTGGATAGCCCACTAGTTTGTAGCAGATATTTCTGATGTATCCATGCATCTTACAATGATCACAAATTAGATTCTAGTTCCTCCTTTGCTTGAGATTGTTGGACTGGTTGTTGAACTGACCTATGTGATTACCTCCCCCTGCATAATAGGCTCCTCTTCCATTTCCAGGATACAATGCCATAGATTTATTCATCTTTCTTCCTACCTTAGTTTCAGCTGTCACACGTTGGCTTTCATCAGAATTAATCATAGCATACGCTCGACTCACAGTAGGCAGGGGATTCATCATGAGGATTTAGCTATGAGCATGGCCATATACCTCATTTAATCCCATCAGAAATGCAAACAAGCGCAGGTATTGAACATGATCAATATAGGTTTTAGCCTTGTCACAACTACAAGCAGGCAGAGGAACTAAAACATCGAATTCATCCCACAAAATTCTCATTCTAGTGAAGTATGCTGAAACTATCAAACTACCTTGAGTTAGTGTACAAATTTCTCGATGAAGTTGATAGCTCCTAGATCCATCAACTTTGTTGAATCTCTCACTCAGATCGGCCCAAACTACTGCAGCATCTGAAGCATACACAATTCCACTCAACAACTCCTTCGACACTGCGTTCATGATCCAAGCAAACACAAATGCGTTGCATTTTTCCTTTTGCTCCTCCATCTCAGACTTGTAATGAGATTTCTTGCATGTACCGAGAACAAACCCTAATTTATTTTTTGTACAAAGTGTAATCATCATAGATCAACTCCAGAGAGAGTAATTTTCACTGCCTGTGAGTTGAACTGAGATCAAAACACTACCTGGAGTGTCTGACGGATGAAGGTATAAGGGATGGTTGTGATTCTTCAACACTTGATCCAGAATTTCGGCTGAAACTCTAGCTGCATTCTCACTTGAAGCTGTCGTCGTCTCCATCTTTCTCAAGATCTGATTAATTTCTATCAATAGCGACTTCAGTCATAGTTCCGTCTCCTTCGATTCTATCAATGGGGACTCGTGAAACTGAAATCAGTGATTCGAATTCGTCGAACTAACCTTGCTCTAATTCCATGTTAGAATTGATTGAGAGGAAGAAGAAAGAAAATCGGAGAAGCGAGAGAGAGAGAATTTGGGGAATTTTCTTCCATTCAACTGAGGGCACAATAGCCCTAAAGTACATTTCAGTATCTATGTTTTCTGTAGAATTACACATGTGCATATATTTATATTTACATCTAATCTCCACACTACTTAATATGTACATCTCCCCATGTGATTAATATTCAATGACTATCCCAACCAATTAACTACTTTAACTACAATCAATTAACTAATTAGTCAACTAACTATAATTAGCTAACTGACCTAATCAGCATCAGTCCGAATAGAATTTATTATTACTTGTTAAATTGGTCAATGACGAATCTATTCGTCGGATTTTGAGGCCTTCTCATTTCAAAAAGACGGAAAAAGTTAGTTTACATTCATATTTGTTACACATGTTAAAATTCAAATCTTCTGATTTAAGTTTATTGTTTGTTAAACTTGACAGAGGAAAAATCTATTCGTTGCATTTCGAAGCCTCCCCATTTAAAAAAAGCAATTTTTTTTAAGTTTAGATTGATATTTGTTATATTTGAAAATTTGAAAGTATTGGTTTCAATTCATGCATATTATTTTTGTTAAATTTGGCCAATGAAAAATCTATTCGTCGGATTTCGAGGCTCCCCATTCAAAAAGACGGAAAAAGTTAATTTAGATTAAATTTGTTATATGTTAAAATTCAAGTTTTCTAGTTTAAGTTTATTATTTGCTAATTTTGACCAATGAAAATGCTATCTTTCGGATTTTGAGGCCTCATTCAAAAGGACGAAATAATTTTAAATTTATTCTTTATTTATTCATTATTGTGTATATTATTGACGTTAGGCAAATACTAGGACGTATCTCATATCATTGTTTGTTTGCGTATATTTTGTGATTATTATACTTATGTTATATTGTGTTTTTCCTTCTCAATTTGTAAAAAAATGAGTTCAGTCAGGACCCACAGTTGTGGATTCTAAAGGGTGATAATACCTTCCCTTCGAAATAACTTGAACCCTTACCTAGAATTTTTGGTTCGCAGACTATTTTGTAAATAATTAATTGGTTTTCTAATTATCCTTAAAATTTGGTGACGGCTCCAAATTAAATTATTTAATTTTTTTAAATTTTATTATTTAATTTTTTTATTGAATTACCACGATATTGCACTTTCGAGATGTCAACAGTCTTACTATGCATTTTTGCTCAATGTAGAAAAATGGGAAAAGAAAATCTCTTTCACCACTATTTATTTTCCTTGTTTTTTCTTTCATGTCATCTTTTGTGATATGGGCTGAACAACTTGTCGGCTAATGAAGCTGTAATTAGGCCCAGAAACTCCTTGAAGAAGTTGTCAAATGTAATTAAATGAGGACTCTTTAAAAAGAGTAAATATTTGAAATATAATAAGGTAAAAAATAGCTCAAATAGCTATACTTTGTTAAAATTACGATATATATATATAAGAGAGGCAAGCGATATCGAGAGAGGGAATAGAGAGACGAGCGAGATTAAGAGAGGCGAATTGTATATGTATATTTGTCAATTTGTATATGTATATCTATCAAATAATTTTATATGTGTAACTACTGATATACATATATATTTGTATATTTGGCAAGCGAAATTGAGAGAGGGATGAGAGAGACGAACGAGATCGAGAGGGAAAGGAGAGAGGCAAGTGAGAGAGGGTATAGAGTGCAGAGAGGCGAGCTGTATATGTATATTTATTGAATAGAATATGTATAACTGTCAAATAATTGTATGTATGAAACTGGTATACATATATATGTATTTGTATATCTGACAAGAGATTGGAGAGAGAGAGGAGAGAGGTGAGAGAGATGAAGAGAGGAGAGAGAAAATAGCAATAAAACTCTATCTAATGAAGCTATAAGTTGTAATTTTTTCAAACTATAGTTGTATAATGTAAATACATATCATATGTTTGCCTAGTTACATAATTTACCCTAATTTTAAATCACAACAATATGGTCAACATTAACCAACAATGACCAACAAGATGAACTTAATTTTGGATTTAGTAATTACACATTAATTTACAAAAGATAGGTCTATATTTGAAATTGCACGTTAAATGGTTTAATTTATTAACAAATTTTTTAAAGTGAAAATCAAAATAAAGATCAAACTCCCATTGTATTAATACAAATTTTCTGCAAGTAAGTAGATCATCACGTAATATTTTTGACACCTAAATCTCTCCCTTTTATGTTCATGATATATCTAGAAAGTGTGTATGCAAACCTTACTCCTATCTGAAGAAGGTACAAAGACTATTTTCGAGCTCAAAAATGAAAGAAGCAAGACACGAAAAATTCAGGAAAAATTTCAAGATTTGTTTTGGTGTTACTCTACTTTTATCAATTATTCTTATAATTGTCTCAATCACTATGTTCCATACTATCCTCAAGCCCAAAAAACCTCAAATCATTCTCCACCCTATTTCTCTAGATGAGAATGAATCCCAAATCATCTCGCGATTAAGCCTAAATGTGACATTAGAGTTGATAATCACGATTAATAATCCGAATTATGGTAGCTTCAAATTCGATGACTCGATAGCTCCTCTTATTTACCATGGTAACAATTCAGTAGGTGAAATAATAATTGAACATGGAAGGGTTCCATCTAAGGGAGAGTTAACTACAAGAAGTTATGCTGATATTATTGGGGACAAATTGATAGAAAGTCCTTATTTTATGAAAGATATTGAGGCTGGAAGTTTGAATTTCACATCAAATTTAACTTTGCATGGTAAAGTGAAGATGCTCAAAATTTTCAAGATGCATGCAACTGTTACTAGCTATTGTGACATTTCAGTTTTAGTTCATTCTCATCTTGCTATAAAATTATGTTGCCATTCAAAAATCAGGTTATAATCTATGTCATTCAGACTCTTTAAAAAAATAGATACTATTTTGAAGAATAATCGGTGTGAATGTGATAATATTTTGAAAGAGTTTGAGCAACATAAGTTATAGTTAATCATTGTGTATATTCTCTAATAATGTATGTGTATAATAGTTATTTTCCGCTGACTCAACTTGTTTGTGTTGGTCTTATTGGGTAACATCTTGAGCTAGATTCAATGAAGAAAAAATGCAAATTGGAAAACGCGATAAATAATTACTGTTATAGTTTTTTCTTTTTGGTCTGTTACAAAAGAAAGTCACCTAATAAATTTTTTTTACCCTTGATGAAATGATTCTCAGCGACACAAATATGTAATAATGATTTTAGACCACAAATTTCAGAAGTCTTCCCTTTTTTTCTTAAGCACTGTGCCAAGTCAAAAGGTGTCACATAAAATGGGACAGAGAGAGTACTAGTTTTCACTTCCAAGTATAGAAATACAGTAGGAAGAATAAAGTAACAGTAAGAAACAAAATACCCCCTCCGTCTCGTTTTAGTTATTAGGTATACTTAAAATAATTGTTCCAAAATGGTTGTCAATTTAGATCATCAAGAGAGAATTAATTTTTTTTTTCAATTTTTACCCTTAGCAATAATTATTTTAGAATTAACAGACACATATATAGATAAAAGTTTAATTATTTATAAAATATATATTGATCAAACAATACTTCTAACTAATTTTTTTTAAGAATTGTGTCAAATCTTATCATGATAACTGAATAGAACAAAGAGAGCATAAACAAGACGATCTTGATAAGTAAATTATATGTATATATATGTGTGTGTTAGACTTGTAAATCATCTATATGTTAGACTTCGTTATTAAATTATGATCAATATAAGATGTATAGTACACTATTTGCGATTATTATTCTTTTTTTTAAAAAATCTAATCTTATTGCAATTGTTTTGAGCAATCTATCGAATAGCCTCAAATTCAAATATATGGGCATAAAATTATGTAATCCTGATTTATTATTACATAACAATAGAAGTCTGCCTATATTGCTTCAGAGGTGCTTTTTCGCCCTCTCTTCATTTTAAACACGAGCGCTGGTGGACATAGGTAGGAAACAGGCGTAGTTAGTAATGAAAAGAAATATATCACTATTTTACTTTTTTATTGGACCACCATCACAAACACGGTGATCTCTGATTAGAATTAGAAATCAATTTAAATTCAAATATTGTACAATCTCTCTACTCTACAAAGATAAGAATGAGGTTCGATCTTATAAAATTATACAACTAAATATTATTATAGTTAAATATACATATATTAATATTATTCCAATCATTAGAGCCGGCGGACGGCCGCTGATTGAATCTAGGCCATTTAATTTTTTATGCTTTCCTTCAATCCTTTTTGAAAAACTAAAACAAGTATTTTTAAATCACACATATACCATATCTGATCAAGATTTTATTCTTCTCTGAAAATTATAAAATACTCAACAGTTGGTTAGAATATAGAAATTCATTTTCTTGAAGAAACAGTCCGATGGAAAATGAAAAGTTCCAACCATAAGATACCTTAAAAATTGTCTTTATTATTATCTAGTCTTATTTAGTGGGAGAAAAAAAAATTAAAATTAGTTAAATTTGGTTGAAAACTATTCCTTAATACTACCAAGCTTCTGTCAAGGCCTTATGGGTATTAAATTAAATGGGGAATTTTATAAATAGTTTAGGCTTAAAATTTAATATGGTTAAATAATTATCTTTTATATAATTACACGACATAACTTCGACTATGTGATTTGGAGGAAAGGAGAGAGGCGAGGAGATCGAGAAAGGGAGGAAAGAGGCAAATTGTATATGTATATTTGTCAAATTGAATGTGTATATCTATCAAATAATTGTATATGTGTAATTAATATAGATATGTATTTGTATGTCCGGAACCGAGATTGAGAGAGGGAGGAGAGAGATGAGCAAAAGAGGACAGAGAGTGGAGAGAGGCGAATGGTATATGTATATCTGTCGAATTGATTATGTCTATCTGTCAAAATAATTGTATATATGCATCTGATATATATATGTAATTGTATAACTGGCAAAAAATTGCAGAGAGAGAAGAGAGGCGAGAGAGAGGAACAGAAGAGAGAGAAAATAATAAAAAGCCTAATTATAACAATAAAACTTTAACTGTAGCAATAAACTATATTTTTTAAATTATAATTATATAATATAAATACGTATTTTGTGTTTATCTAATCACGTTACTTTTCCTAAATTATTAGAAGCAAAAGTTTCTGGAAGTAGAACATTAAAAACATGTTTTAGTTAAGTGACTAAATTCAGTGAACGAAATATTTAATGAGCGGTAGACAAGTTGCGACGTGCATTATTATTACAATAGTCAATAATGATGGTTTCATTTAGTGCATAATTACTCTCTTTGTCTTAAATTATTTTTAATTTATTGATTATAATTTATTTTTTCAAAATTTTGAATGGTTAACTTTTTTGTTCTATAGATTTTATTTTTAAAAAATAAAATTTTATATCTAAATTTAGATCAAACGTTAGTTAATTTGATCTTTATATTTCGAATCAAGTCAAATAAATTTAAAATAATTATTTTTAAAAGTTACAAAAAATATTATTTTTAAAAGTTACAAAAAATAATTTGTGATGATAAAGTATACGTGAGTCACCCGATCCCAAATTGTAAGACAATGCAGGATAATTGCACTAATCACGGACCACAAGAAACTTCACTCTTTTGAGTATAACAATTGTGGTTAACCATTATTGTTGACTTTGGTGCTATATTGAATTTTTTCGGTTCAATTTTACTGGTTTATTATAAAATGAAACAGATATTTATTTTTATTTGTTTAATAAAAACATCAAGAATTAATTTATCACATAATAGATATATAGTTCTTTTCTAGAGTATTGAATTTAAAAATAATTAAAGAATGATATAATAAAATTATTATTTTTTATTTTTTAATTATATGTCAAATCAATGCTAAATGATAAAAATAAATGAGGGTTTGGTGCAACTTGTTAATTCATTTAAATATCGAGTGAATGTGGGTCTATTTATATGTCTTGCCCCTTTTCCTCGTCCCGTTTACCCCAAAATAGAACACATTGATTTTCAATACTAAATTACTGCATTTTCAATGATGCCCTTTTGCTACGGATGCTTCAACCTTATAATAGTCATAAAAATAAAAAACACTAATTACATATTCTTATTATTCTTTTTTATTTTAATTTATATGATATTTTTTAAAATTTGAGAGTAAAATAAGTTGGATAAAAATAAAATCAAGTGTTTATAAATTAAAACAGTCATAAATTGGTCGTCCTCAATTTACGATTTTACAGCTTATAAAAGATTTGATTGTGCATTCTTTTTTAAATTTTATTCCTAATATCTTTTATAATCTTCTAAACTCTCTTCCTAAAATATAGCTTTTAATTATTTATTTATTTTATTTATGTGATTCTTCCTCTTTTTAATATATAAATTAAAAGAACTTTCAAAATTATATATTCAAGAA
This sequence comes from Solanum ossicruentum, assembly GCA_025774065.1. NCBI lineage: Eukaryota > Viridiplantae > Streptophyta > Magnoliopsida > Solanales > Solanaceae > Solanum > Solanum ossicruentum. The sequence continues at coordinate 17,960,666 of JAOTQR010000097.1, read as the reverse complement.
ATGAGGACATTTATGTTATTTAATAGAAAAAGAAGTGTTTATTAGCTTTTTTTACCAAACTCATTTAATATTTTTTTATTTATTTTAGAATCAACTCCGACCTTAAAATTATTTTTCAGCACTTAATGCTTATCAACTAATTCAAACAGGCAGATGTGGCTCGATAATGTTAGAAAAAAGTCAAGCATCTTACGCTCTCAAATTTGAGGAGCCTGGATTTTTATTTTAGTAATAATAGGTTATAAATTTTTTTTTAAAGAAAAAATACTAAGTACTATTTACAGTAAAGATCATTTATTTCATTTAGAAAGAAGGAATTATTAGAATAAATTTAGCACATCTGGAGTATGATTATATGATTAATTGAAAAGAATTACTGAATGAAATTGATTATAATTTTTTTTTAAACAATTCTGCATTTCAAAGGGAAAGAAGAATGAAATTCGTAAGAAAATATATTAATTTTTTTTTAAATTCAAGGTCTCTATTCGACTTTTACGTAAGGACACTAATATACTTGAACTGCTCCTGCAAACAAGTATAATAAAAGTCATAAAAGAGACGACGAAAAGCGACAAAAGGATAAAGTTAATAAGAAATGCTAACAAATAATTGAATTTGATTGATTAATTGTGCGTTTGATGGGATGATTTCCGACATTGTACAAGATTAAACAGAGAAATTAGTCATTCTTCATTAGCGATCTTAATCCACTATCTAATCATCCTAAATGCCATATTACTAAAGATGATCGAAATTATTATGTGATAAGTGCTGTGAAGTAAAGATTTGACATTAATTAATTGCCTAACTTTGAACTGACAACATTAATTAAGCATGCATGTGCTTAATCTTGAATTTATTATATGTATACAGTCTGTTAATGTTCCATCAAAGTTAAGATAATTATGACTATTTTATCTCTATTCTTTCCCAACACCTAATTTTCTTTTTTGATTTGACTCTTATCATAAATAATCATTTCAGACTTATAATTAGGGTACAGATTGTCAAATTTTTAAAATTTTAAAGCATAGTAAAATTATAGGGATAATTTGGATAAAATAAACACTTAGGGTGTGTTTTGTAGGGAGGAATATATTTTCGGAAAAAAAAATTTCTTATTTTTTCGTGTTTAATTAAACAAAAATTTTGAATTTTTTTTCCTAGAAAAAAAAATTCTTTAAAATGAAGAAAAGGACTTACTTAAGGAAATTAATTGGAAAAACAAGTTCTATAAATGACATTTTATATTTATTGTATCCACACTTTGATCATTTCCCCGTCACCCCGGAGGCCCCAACCCCACCTTCCTCCGAGATTTTTACTAAATTACATATAAGTACTTTTGAGTTAATATTTTTACCGTACTTATCACATACAAAAAATTAATTTATTCTTTAAAAAAATATTTGCTAAAAAAATATATATATTCCATGGAAAATATTCACCTTCGCACAAACACACCCTTAATAAATGCTTACTTAAAGAGTACATATACAACGTAAACTAAACAAATAAAAGAAAATGAAGAAATCATTAATAAACATAATCGTTGCAAAATTTACAACGCCATATATTGTGGAATCTATTATATTGGTAAATATTATTAAGTTCGCATCATAAACTGAATTGACGACTATCAAATTCAATATCAAATATCGATATAAGCAGAAGAAGTTAGAAAATGAAGATCTCATCAAAGAGAATGTGATTAAGAAAGTGTTTTTCTTCATTCAGATAGATACTTAAGCTAATTACAAACTTAATCATTTTCTTAATGTGTACATATGCACATGGAGGGGTCATCTTTTTATTAAATGTTTTAATTAAAAATTATAAATACTAAACTTCTCCTCTTAATTAAATCCAACTAGATTTTAAACTCTAAGTCACATTATATAGTAGGTACTTGATTAGTTAACGGTTAGCTACTAAATTATAACTAGTGGATGAGATTTAGATTAATATTAATTAACGATTTTCTAGGACTAATATATAATTTTTTCAACATACAGTTGGTAAATTAAGCCGCCCCTGCTCCTACATGAGATGTTGTAAATAAATTAGTAAATTAGATTCATAAATGAAAAGAACCATTGTATTTAATTTGTCGAATATAAGGTTGATGGATAATTAATTTATTTCTTAAGAATTAAATAGAAACTTATACTTTAAAATAACGCTAAAGTCGTAGGCACAAGAATGAATATTCGAATTTACTTGCAGTTTCTTTCTTGTTTTTATGAGATTTTCATTGCTTTCCACTTCAGTTATTTTTATATCTAGTATTTTCTATTTTGGATTGATATATTTGAATTGTGCGTCTTTCAGAAATACTCTATCTTTATGAGATAATTGTAATATCTGCATACATTTTACCCTTCTCAAACACCATTCGTGAAATTTCACTGGGTATCTTATTATTGTTGTTTCTTTCTTGTTTTTTTTTCTAGGGCCGCCGTAACAACAACAACAACAACATACCCCAGTGTCTCAAAAGGCTCCCGCTCATTGCGGGGTGAGGGGGGGTCGGATGTAC
>JAOTQR010000097.1:17944793-17958024 GCA_025774065.1 Solanum ossicruentum | reverse complement strand
AGTCATTTTGCTTTATTCCATCATACTCCAAGGCCAAAAAATAGTCAATCTTTGGCTCCATCCGAGATTGATGGATGATTCTAGGGCCGCCGTAAACTTTATGAAAAAAATAAATAAATCATAAACATAAATTAGACTTTTTTTTGAAGAAATTCAGTAACTTTCTTCAAAAAATTTCATAAATTGGATTATTTATGTCTAGATTTACGAAAAATAACAAGATTTTTTGTTAATTATGAAACGTAACATCATTTTAATTTCAAAAAATAGCGGAATATATTGTATTTGAGTCCCTAATAATAGTGAAACACATTGTATTTGTCCTCGTAATAAATGTGTAAGCGCATATGCTATATATCTGTTGTGAAATATATTATATCACACGCATAATAATCATGAAGTGCATTGTATATATTCGCACCCATAATAACTGTGAAGTTCATTGTATTTGCACATAATAAATCTATATATACTAATAATAATGTCACGTCCCGGAAGGATACCCAAGACGTGATTGACACTCGAAGACTATTGCTAGTCCCTAAGCGGACCACCTAGTCTCATTGTCATTGTTCCATCCATTCATATGCGGAAGATTCAATAAAATAATAAACTAGCATACAATAATATGAACAAATATCTCAAATAAAGGAAATGGGAATCAACAAGCCCGACACTATCCATCAATCGTTTATGTCTACGAAGCCTCTATCACTAACATCTAAGAAGGGCACCATGACAGGTATGGTTGCCACAATCAAATGAAATACAGATATAAAAATAATAAATAATCATCCTCCAAAGACTAGGGAGGACTCACCACTGTCTGAAATCAAAGCTCTGAATCTCAATGATTGGAAGAAATACAGATATAAAAATAATAAATGATCATCCTCCAAAGGCTGGGGAGGACTCACCACGGTCTAAAATCAAAGCTCTGAACCTCAACGATGGGTTGATGAAGTCCTCTGTCTACAGAATCTGCATCATAAAACAATGTAGCGCCAAAAGGGCGTTAGTACGTGAAATGTACTTTATGTAAAACGGGCTAAAGTAAATAGAACCGTGTAACAGTCACTCATCAATCACTCAACCTCACCTCAGAGAATGGGACCAGACTCTATCACCTCATTGTCCATCAAAACATCAAATTATCACATCACATCGAAATTCTATCATCAGGAGACCTATCTGGGAGTTTCTTCGACCTACACCCATCACCTATGAGTCGATGATGATACAACGAGGTGATGTCATTGCGGCATCCACCCAGTACCTTGCCGGGGTAAAAGGACATACATCAGGGGGTTATAATAATAGTAAATCCTCTTTTGTGACTAAGGAAACATTCGTTCTCACGATCCAATCTTCTGCCACGCTGGTCACGTAGGTAATGAGTGCGAGTGAGACTCACTCTTACTCATTTTCGGTGCTCAGTACTCCTCCCAAGACTCGACATGCTCATAAGTCTATCAATTCTTCAAGGATTTCCATCACTCAACCTCTACGGGGAAGACTATCTTTTCAAATTCAAAGGGAATATATTCATCCAACTCTACCAATATTCTTTTCAGTTATCACAGTCATCACCACACATCACCCCAGGACTCAGACTCAGTCAAACATCACATTCAGACAATCAAGGCTCTAGATATCCCCCTAAGTTCATTACTCAGGTCTTTACAGAGAGAATTTATACGGGTTAAATCACAATCACATAACAATGCAGGTATACAGTACACTTAAAACATGATGATCATCAATTTAAGATACAAAAATATAACTTAAAGAATATATTCAAGAATTATAGACAATATTCAAGAATTAAAGGTATATTTCAAGAAAACTTTCAAGAAATCACTATTCAAGACTCTAATTATCAATCTTGCATCCTAACTTTAGATTGGGGCACATGCAAGAACAATCTTATGTTTTCGGGTAACCTTTACATACCTATAGTGAAGAATTGTCAAGTCTTCTCTGAGAAATTGAATCTCAAGGGAAACCCTCACCTTTCTTGCTCTTCTCCTCTCTCAGAACTTGCGTAGAATTTAGAAATATTACGGGTTTTGCACCCTTTTGTACTAAATACTCTTTAAAATGCATTTTTGGGGGTATTAAAATATGTTAGGAAGGACAAAATTGCCCTTCCCGAACTTACAAGTAAAAACATAATTTTTGGTACACAGGTATGCGTCGCAGAGGAGGCACGCACTAGTGTATTTTGGTGAGTTTTCAAAAAAACAGTTCCCATCGAAAAATAACAAAAAAACGCAAGTGCAAGTCCGCGTCCCTGGCGCGTCGCGAAGGGGACACGCATTTGCTACTATTTTTGCACAAATTGTGCAATTTCATAATTCGACTCGGTTGCTCTTAAATCGGGTTGAGACCATTTTTTGACTTGATTTTTCGCATTAATCGCAGATCCAGTCTCAGATTTTCCATCGGAGCTTTTGAAGATGCGTTGTGCGCAGGATGCATTTTACGAGCATTTTTGTAATTTTTCGGTGTGTTACATCATCTCCCCTTTGGAATCATTCATCCTCGAATGATGAGAAAAGTCAGACGGAAACACGAATAGCCCTAGAACTCATCTCATTCCTCACTCTGGAACACTCGAACTCTCAGTATCCATCATCTATCTATCTCCATCTTAGACTCGGGAATGGAATAGAGCAAACATCAACTAAATGAAAGGAAACATCTGAAAATGCTGAGGATAAGAATATTTACTTTCAATATCATCATCACTTGGCATGAATAGATGTAGATATTTGAGTTTCATTGCTTCCTTAGCTTCCCACGTAGCTTCCTCAACAAATTGATTACTCCATAAGACTTTAATAGAGGTTATCTCTTTATTCCTCAGCTTACGGACATGTCGGTCAAGGATCTAGAATGAAATTTCCTCATATGATAAACTATCTTTCACACCCGTACTTTCCACCAGAATTGCTAAGGCTGGATCCCTCAAATACTTCTTCAGCATAAATATATGAAACACCGGGTAAACTCCATCTAGCTCGAAGGACAAGTCTAACTCGTAGGCAACTTTCCCAATCCTTCTTACAATCTGGTATGGTCCGATATAATGGGGACTCAGCTTTCCCGTCTTACTAAATCTTATGACACCCTTCATGGGTGACACCTTCAAGTACACCCAATCGTGTACCTCAAACTCCAAGTCTCTTCTTCTCACATCTATATATGACTTCTGCCAACTTTGGCTGTCTTCAATCTTTCCCTGATGACTTTCAGTTTCTCCATAGACTGGTGTACGAGATTAGGCCTAATCAACTCAGCTTCATCCACTTCAAACCAGCCAATCAGCGAACTACATCTCCTCCCATATAATGCCTCATACGGGGCCATTTGAATGCTGGCATGATAGCTATTATTGTACGCGAACTCAATCAACGGTAGATGATCATCTCAATTTTCTTTAAAGTCGATAACACATGCTCTTAACATATCCTCCAAGGTCTGAATAGTACGCTCTGCCTGCCAGTCTATCTGAGGGTGAAAAGCGGTGCTTATATTTACCTTCGTACCCAATCCCTTATGGAAAGATCTCCAAAATTGGGAGGTGAATTGAACTCTTTTGTTCGAGATGATGAATAAGGGAACCCCATGCAACCTCACAATCTCACGGATATATAGTCGGGCATACTCCTCAATAGTGTAAGTTGTCTTGACTCCTAAGAAGTGCGCTGATTTAGTCATCCTGTCAACAATCACCTATATCAAATCATACTGCTTTTAGGATCTTGGCAAGTTGATAATGAAATCTATGTTGGTCACTTCCCACTTCCACTCTGAAATTTCAAAGTTCAGAGCCAATCCACACAGTTTCTGGTGTTCAACCTTAACCTGTTGGCAATTGGGACTCTTAGAAACAAATTCAGCAATATTTTTCTTCATCCCACTCCACTAATATACTTCCCTCTATCGTGGTATATCTTAGTGGAGCCAAAATGGATAGAATATCTTGTGCTATGAGCCTTGGCCATGATTCTGTCTCGAACACCATTAACATCATGTAAACACAGTCTTCCTTGATATCTCAATACTCCATCTCCTCCTTTGGAGAAAACCATCACCTTTTGCTTGTGAACCGCTTCTTTCAATTGGAGTAAGACAGGGTCTTAGTCTTGCTTTTCTTTTACCTCTGACACCAAGGATGAAGCAGAACCATTCTAGACATTAATCCTGCCTTCATTGTTCTCCTCAAGCTGTACTTCCAATCGAGCCAACCTATGCACCTCTCTGGCTAATTCTCTCTTCCCCTCCTCCACATGGGCAATACTATCCATGGACATCCTGCTAAAAGCATCAACAACAATGTTAGCCTTACTAGGTAGTAGAGAATGCTCATATTATAATCCTTGACCAACTTCAGCCACCTTCTCTGCCGCAGGTTGAGCTCTTTTTAACTGAACAAGTACTACAGGCTCTTATGGTCGATGAAAACGTCCACATGTACCCAATACAAATAGTGACACCAGATCTTAAGTGCCAATACCACCGCTGCCAACTCTAGATCATGTGTCAGATAATTTTTTTCACGGGTCTTAAGTTGTCTGGAAACATACGCTATCACCTTCCCTCTCTGCATAAGCACACAACTCAATTCCATTCTGGATGCATCATAGTATATCACGAAATCACCCGTCCCATCTGGAAAGGTTAACACTGGTGTTGTAGTCAATCTAGTCTTCAACTCTTGAAAACTCTTTTCATATGCCTCAGACCACTGAAACTTGGCCATCTTCTGAGTCAGCTTTGTCAAAGGGGCTGATAGAGAAGAGAAACCCTCAACAACCTGCGATAGTACCCTGCTGGACCCAAGAAACTTCTTATTTTTGTTAGAGAAGTAGGTATTGGACAGTTCATAACCGCCTCAATCTTCTGAGATCAACCCGAATACCATCTACCAAAATAACATGGCCTAAGAAAGACACTGACTTGAGCCAAAAATCACACTAGGAGAATTTCGTATACAACTCATGATCTTTGAGTGTTTGCAAAATCACTCTAAGGTCATTAGCATGCTCCTCTTCATCCTCGAATACATTAGGATGTCATCAATAAATATGATCATGAACATATCAAGATACGACTTGAGTACCCTGTTCATCAAATCCATGAAAGCTACAGGTGCATTTGTTAACCCGAAGGACATGACTAAGAACTCAAAATGGTCATACCGTGTCCTAAAGGCTGTCTTAGGGATATTACTTTCCCTTACCTTCAACTGATGGTAACCCGATCTGAGGTCAATCTTTGAGAAACAAGTAGTACCCTGAATTTGGTCAAAGAGATCATCTGGGAAGAGGATACTTATTCTTTATGGCAATCTTATTCAACTGTCGGTAGTCTATACACATCCTCAAAGACCCATATTTCTTATGCACAAATAAGACCGAAGCACCCCAAGGTGAGATGTTGGGCCATATGAAACCTTTCTTTAACAATTCTTTCAATTAGTCCTTCAATTCTTTCCACTCTACGAGGGCCATTCTATATGATGGAATTGAGATAGGTTTGGTCTCGGGAAGAACATCAATCCCAAAGTCGATCTCCCTATCAGGAGGGACTCCGGGAAGATCATCAGCGAATACCTCAAGAAACTCACTCACAATTGGGACTGACTCAAGAGTAGGAGACTCAACATCGTCAGACTTTACCATCATGAAGTGGTACATATATCCCTTGGAAATCAACTTTCGAGCTCTAAAATAGGATATGAAATTGCCCTTAAGGGCAACAAAACTCCCTTTCCACTCTAAGATAGGCTCACTAGGAAACTGAAATTTAACAATCTGGGTTCTACAGTCAACAGAAGCATAACAAGCATGAAGTCAATCCATACCCATAATTATATCAAAGTCCACCATCTCCAACTCTACCAAACCAACTAAAGTGTCTCTATAAGAAATAGACACCACACAATCCCTGTAAACCTTCTCAGCTAGGATAAACTCACCAGTAGGAGTAGAAACAGTAAAGGGCTCATGCAAATACTCTAGAAGAATCCTAAACTTACTAGCCACATAAGGGGTCACAAAAGACAAAGTGGTACCCGAATCAAGTAATGCATAATAATCATAAGAAAAGACTCGAACCATACCCGTGATAACATCTCGTGCAACCTCTTGCTCCTGTCGATTACCCATAGCATAAAGACGATTCGTCCCGCCTCCTATACCCGTAGTAGTACCTTTCTGCTGGTTACTCACTGGGGGTGTTGTGGAAGACTCGGCTCTGCTGTTCTTTTCACACCGTCTCCTCTTTGGACACTCCTGCTGGAAATGACCTGCTTGCCTACATAGGAAACAAGCATCCGTGCACAGACGATACCTGCCCATATTGAGTTACCCACAAGTACCACAAGGAGGCTTTCCCCTCGGGCCCTGAGTCACACTGGCCTAAGATTGGGCCCCCGGGGTCCTGAAATTCTAGTAACTCTGAGATTTCTGATCATACCTGCTAGGATGCACGGGCGAACTTGTTGCAGACGATGCAGGGATATGATGATCTCTTCTGGAAATAGGATTTTTCACCCTTATTCTGTCTCTACGGGCTAGGTTCATGTCCCACTGACTTCGCCTTTCTACTCAAATGTTATTCCCTATCCCTCCTCTTATCTTCCTCTGTCTGCTGGGCATACACAGTAAGTCTGGAGATGTCTATACCAGGAATCAGCAAAGCGGCCTTACACTCTTTCTGCACATGTTTGGCCAGACCAAACACAAACCTCCTAATCCTCTGCCTCATATCTTTCACCTCTCTGGAGCATACCTTGACAGTTTGATGAAATTAAGGAAATACTCCTTCACAGTCATCCTTCCCTGTTTCAGATTCACAAACTCCTCTGCCTTCGCCTCCTTCAACTCTTGAGGAAAGAAGTGATGAAGGAAGGCGGTTTCATACTCATCCCATGAGGCAGGCTCCGCATCCTCACCTCTGCTCCCCTCCCGCTAGGTGTACCACACATTAGCCATGTCCTTCAGCTGGTAGGACGCAAACTCCACTCTCTCAAGCTCATTCGCATGCATAGCCTTCAGAACCTTATACATCTCATCTATAAAATTCTGCAGGTCCTCCTCCATCTTTGACCTCGTATACACTGGCGGGTTCATCCTCAAAAAGTCCCTGAGCCAGGTTGCAGCTGAGGGATCCTGTGAGCTAGAACTAGGGGCTTGGGAACCTTGACTATTTCCCTGGGAGGCCACCAGCAGAGTCAGCATGGTGATGGCTCCTATGAATTCTGCCTCAGTAGTGGGAGTTGGCTGGGGCTGAGCAGGGGGCGCCTGGGGGACCTCTGAAGTCCTAGCAGGGCATCCCTGTCTCCTGGCATCAGTCTGAACCGAAACCTCCGGTTAGGTGTACTCAGCAATGGGGGATGAGGTATCTCTCTAAGCGGCTGTTCTCTTGGGTGGCATTTTCTATAAGCATAAAACGCAAGAATTAAAAGTAGAATTCCACAAGTTAAACTTTATAGCACTATCTCAGATCATAGAAGAAGGGTTACACTTCTTAATGTCCTATAACCCTTTGTTTATGAAGTGTGGTACACAACACACCCATAAACAAGGCTCTACTAGACACGACTTTATTGACTTCCTAGGGCACTCGAACTCTGGGCTCTGATACCATCTGTAATGACCTGAACCAACACTGTGAAGTATTGTCCGCTCTTAGGCCAAGCCCATCATGGATTTATCCCTTTGGGCTCACCCCAAAAGGTGCCTCACAGTATATAGACTGGTCTATTACTTTACATAACCAGCATCTCTCTTGTATTTTGTCAATGTGGCACATCTGCTTCAAGATAGGTTGTTATATACGCCCCCTCTATGGACTCAATGTATTCGCTGAGGTTTGTCGTACCGCATGGGATTTTGCCTAACTCAATTGAACTCTAGCCCCACATCGACAAGACTGACATAAGAGTGGTTCTAATACCAAGTTTGTTATGCCCCAGGAGGGTACCCTAGACGTGACTGACACTCGAAGACTATTGCTAGTCCCCAAGCGGACCACCTAGTCTAATTGTTATCGTTCCATCCATTTATATGCGGAAGATTCAATAAAATAATAAACTAGTATACGATAATATGAACAAAAAGAAATGAGAATCAACAAGTCCGACACTATCCATCAACCGTCTATATTTATGAGCCTCTATCACTAACATCTAAGAAGGGTACCATGATGGGCCATGATTGCCATAATCAAAAGATATACAGATATAAAAATAATAAATAATCATCCTCTAAAGGTCGGGGAAGACTCACCACGGTCTGAAATCAAAGCTATGAACCTCAAAGATTGGGCTGCTGAAGTCCTTTATCTATAGAATCTGCATCATAAAACGATACAACGCTAAAAGGACATTAGTACGTGAAATATACTGTATGTAAAATGGGTTAAAGTAAATGGAACCGTGTAACAGTCACTCGTCAATCATTCAACCTTACCTCAGAGTATGGGACCGGACTCTACCACCTCACTATCTATCAAAACATCAAACCATCACATCACGTCGAAATTCTATCATCAGGAGACCTATCTGGCAGTTTCTTAGACCTACATCTATCACCTATAAGCCAATGATGGTACAACGAAGTGATGTCGTTGCGGCATCCGCCTAGTACCTTGCCATGGTGAAAAGGTGTACGTTAGGATTTATAATAATAGTAAGTCCTCTTTTAGTACTAAGGAAACATCCGTTCTCACGATCCAATCCTCTGCTACGTTGGTCATGTAGGTAATGAGTGCGAGTGGGACTCACTCTTACTCATTTTCGGTACTCAATACTTCTCCCAAGACTCGATATGCTCATAAATCTACCAATTCATCAAGGATTTCCATTATTCAACCTCTACGGGCAAGACTATCTTTTCAAATTCAAAGGGAATATATTCATCCAACTCTACCAATATTGTTTTCAGCTATCACATTCATCAACACACATCACCTCAGGACTCATACATAGTGAAACATCACATTCAGACAATCAAGGCTCTAGACATCCTCCTAAGTTCATTATTCAGTTCTTTACAGAGAGAATTTATACGGGTTAAATCATAATCACATAACAATGCAGGTATACAGTAAACTTTAAACATGATGATCATTAATTTAAGATACATAAATATAATTTAAAGAACATAGTCAAGAATTAGAGACAATATTCAAGAATTAAAGGTATATTTCAAGAAAACTTTCAAGAAATCACTATTAAAAACTCTAATTATCAATCTTGCATCATAGCTTTATATTGGAGCACATGAATGAACAATCCCATGCTTTTGGATAGAACATACCTGGAGTGAGGAATTGTCAAGTCTTCTCTAAGGAATTGAAGTCTCAAGGGAAACCCTCACCTCTCTTGTTTTTCTCCTCTCTCAGAACTTGCGTAGAACTTAGAAAAATTATGGGTTTTAAACCCTTTTGTACAAAATACTCTTTAAAATATATTTTAGGGGTATTAAAATATGTTGGTAAGGATAAAATTGCCCTTCCCGAACTTAAAAGAAAAACAATTTTTGGTACACAGGTGCGCGTCGTGGAGGGGGCACGCACCAATGTATTTTGGTAAGTTTTCGAAAAAACAGTTTCCGTTGAAAAATAACAAAAAAATGCAAGTACAAGTCCCCGTCCCTGGCGCATCGCGGAGGGGATGCGGATTTGTTACTATTTTTGTACAAATTGTGCAATTTCATAATTCGGCCCGGTTGCTCTTAAATCGGGTCGAGACTATTTTTTGACTCGATTTTTCGCGCTGATTGCAAATTTGGTCTCGAATTTTTCGTCGGAGCTCTGGAAGATATGTTGTGCGCACGATGCATTTTAGGGGCATTTTGGTAATTTTAGGGTGTGACAGATAAGTATATCCTCAATACATCTATTAAAAATTCTCACATATCGCGATATCATTCATATATATAATTGTTTTAAACTACCAATATAAAATATAATTAGAGGGCTCAAACCACATATTTTCCTAGTTTCTATTCTTAATTAAATATTTTACGTTTACATATAATGAAATACTAGTACAATTATTGTTCCATGTTTTAATTAAGCTCAGTAAAGTCAGGAATTTGGTATGGACTAAAAAAGGAGGTAAGCTAACCTCTGTTATAGGATACCACCTATGTTTGTCTACTATTTAATATTTATATTATATATATAATATGATTAAAATATACTAAAGATATGAGAAAAAGAATATAATATTGACATATTGTTATTATTATGCTTTACTCCTTGTGTTAGGTTTACTATTATTTTTGGTTTCGACCTCCGGGAAGAATAAAGGAAGCAGCGATTTTTTCCAATTTCTTTAGATTTGAATTCGTTGGCAATTTTTTCTTTAAAAAAGTTTAGTTTTGTCGAAAAAAATAGTGTATGGTTGGATTTTTTTTTATCTAATTTGATTTTTATATTTTTCATGAAATTTTGTTTTACAATTCTAATAAAAATCTATGTGCATTAACTCTTTTGATAAATTTAGTGAGTTTACATTTTAATTTGAATAGTAATGTAGTTCTAGAGTGATCGAAAATAGTGATATATTAATATAGACTAACTTTTTTTTCCTTTTCATGTGTAAACATCTTTTATCATTTTTCCTCTTTCTTTATAAATATTTAACTTCTTGATTCACATTTTGAAGAAATAATTATTTTAAAAAAATCAAAAATGGAAAAACATTAAAAACAATATAATGAAGAAGAAAATTTGTGAGGGGTGGGGGTGGGATGTTTTTCTTCTCCTTTTTATTCTTTGAAAAAGTGTAATGAGAGAGATTTTTTTTAAAATATGATTATAGTGCCAAGATGATATAAAGAAGAAGAAATATAATTTTTTAAAGGAAAAAACATTTACAGTAAAAAATATATTTTTTAAATTCTCATGCGTTCAAAGGAAGTGCAGTACATATTTTTTACCAAATCATCATTTTAGTGCAGTACACATTTTTTTTTATCAAATCAGTATTTTGTGCTTAATTGGTATATGTTTTGAAGAATTTAGGTGTTCAATAGGAATTAGTTTTAGTTAAGGTATCTAATTAAGAAATGCAGAGAAGTTTAAATGTCTGTCCATAACTTAAACCTTCTTTTAATGTTAGTTTTTATTTGAAATTTAATTTCCATGGATGTTACTCCAGTTTAGATATTGTTCCGATGATAATATGCCAAAAAATATGTTCTATTTGTACTATAAAATAAAATGAGTATTTGTGATTTGTTTTCTAATTTTAGATTTTCAACCAATAACTTTATTTATTATTAAATTATTGGAAAGCTAGCAGAGTATCCTTTTACAAATTTAAGTATGATCCATCATAATCACATTATAGGTGCAACGCATTTCACGCCTTTCATTTTTTCAGATAAGAAAATAATTATTTCGTAATGTTCGTGCACATATTAACATTAATTTTATAATTTTCTACAGTTTTTAGATGTAATTTTTATTTGTTGTTGTTTATATGTTTATCTAATTTTTATAATTTATTCAAAAATTTTTTAATTAAGCTCCATGACTATAGTTTGGGTAATTACATTTTGTAACTATAGTTATAGTAACATTTGTATAATTCGCATAGCATTTGTATACGTTTGTATAATTCACTATACAATTCGCAGTTTTTGTATACCATTTGTGCATTTAGCTAAACAATTCGTGCACAACATTTCTATAATTCACTATACAATTCGCAAATATTTGTATATTTCACTGTACAATTTGATTCGCACACAATATTTGTATAAATCGCACGAATTATATAAAACTCAAATTGTTACAGCTAGATGTTTGTCGCAAGCTGTAATTAATTCAAGTTATAACGATTTTAACCAATTAACTAGTATACATTTATTTATCTATATAATTTTTCCTAGATAAAACGCCTCACTCTAGGCCCACATTAGTTCTTAAAACATTTATCCTAATATATGTTGAGGAGAAAAAACAACAACCTAAATGATTTCAATCATAACTAATCTGTATTTGATACATAGAGAGTGATGGGGAAGAAAAACAACAAAAAGAGAGAGAGAGAGAGAGAGAGAGAGAAGTCATATACATATATACAAATCCCTCTTTCACAAATTTATTTTACATGCTGAGAGAGGAATTGATGAATCAAAATCATATTTATAATTCAGTTCAACACAAACGAAGGAGATGATCAGCCTCTATAGTTAACCAACATTGACAAAGGCACCAAACAAAGTCCCTTCTTCTTGAGGTCCATATAGCTTTTGTTTTTTTCATCAAAACACATAACACTATTTCTTTCAACTATCTCCATTTCTTGATGTTGTCTAGAGCCACCTTCAAATCCCTAACCAATAAATAAATAAGACCCCCACCCACCCAAAAAAAAAAATAGTTTCATCATATTTTATTTTCGAAAGATTCATATAAATATGTCTAAGTAAGAATAACATTAATTAATTACCAGAAAATTTCCATTATTGTTGCCTGCTCTTCGATAATTGATGTCCATCTGCTTATTAAAACTGCTTACCTAATAAAATCAAGCAAGATTTCTCAATACAAAACATTATGGAAGACCAAATTAAGCCAAAAGGAAGAAAACTAGTGAAAATCATAAATAGACAAATTGTTCGATATGATAGAATTGTGATATGCATGCAAATTGATTCAAACACAGAAATCAAGCTAATTAAGTTGAAGAAAGGTCATTCAATTAAAATAAAATTCACATATAATTAGGAAAAAATATTTTTTCGTAATTATATCTAAACTGTGAATTAAGAAATTACTTTAATTAAGTTATATATGTTAAGATTCAAAGTATGACATTTTAGGTTTTTCTTTTCCTTCTTTTCTTGAATCTCCTTATAAAAAATATTGGCTCTTTTATCGTTCCGCGTGACCACTGTTATAAGGAGAAAAAAAAACCTTGATACATAAAGTATCTTCCGTTCACGAAAGATTCTTAAAAGGATAACACCTTAATTAGAGGTGCCTATGTTGTAGATAGTCTATCCTAATACTAACATTTAATATTTTCTTTCAGGAGCTTCAACCGGTGATGTCATTTAAGTCAACAGACAGTTTTATCGTTGCTGCAAGACTCTCTTTACCACCTTTATTTTGAAAAAAAACAAAGAGAATCATACCTTAGGACTATTGACAGGTGAGCTAGCAGTGTCTTCTAAATCAGGATCCGAGATTTTCTTGT
>JAOTQR010000097.1:17878732-17894068 GCA_025774065.1 Solanum ossicruentum | reverse complement strand
TATTCATATTTTTCCTTTTACAAAGCTGAAAACAGGGCTTTGCCCTAATCCCAAAATCCACCTTCTTCAACGACGGCTACTCCGTGGAAATTGTTCAGCAACACAGAAGGCGACTCCGTGGAAATTGTTCAGCAACACACACTGAGATGATGAAAGAGCATGTAGTTACAACTATCACCGAAAAAGCTGCTGATTTTGGATGTGCTTCTCCCAATTCATTTCTCACTCTTACGCTGTTAATTCATTTATCATTTAACATTAAAAGTAAAATGATAGAATACAGAAGAAAAAAAATACTAAAGGAAAATTGACCTTGCTGTAGCATTGAATCCAACTGATATCATGAACACCCAGCCAAAAAATCGTCATGCTTTTAGTTTGTCATTTTCCAACCAAAAATAAAGGCGTGAAAACAACAAGGTTAGCTAATTGAAAATAATCAAGTGACTTTATCCAAAGCAGTAACAAAGACAAATGTGAAGATACTCAATGTCCTGAAGTAATAACCAAAAAAGTCGGAAATTAATTACTCGTTTTAATCAAAACATTCATGTCACAAAGCATAATCTATTACTATGATTACGATGATCAAGCTCTCTCTAATTTCTTTGGCGGTCAAGCTAAAATTTCAGTTGAAGACTTATAAAACAAAATGTGACAAGAATGACACCAGAGTACGTAAACTTGAAAATTTCAATAGAATACGCAAAGCTAAAAAGGTTTCTGGACTTAACAACATGCAAAGATGACCATGATATGAGGCTGCTTTTTATTACTAAAGTCTTCTGTGTTCTAAAGGTCTTTAAAAGGAACAATCTTTGGCTTTTATGTTACAAAGTGAAGTCATGAAACTTTGAGACATGGAGAAAAGCTATGATTATGTGATCATTTGGGAAATTTTACCATAGTAATATGGGAACATTATGAATGAATTGTCTTACCAAATAGAAAGTGAATCCAAAGCGAATTCTGGATTTTCAAGCAAGCCAGCAAGCAAAATGATTATCTGAAAATACCATGACTCCAAGCATAGCATCACGGCCGATGCTGCCGATAACTTGAAGAACTCTAGCAAATCTGAAAACGCCTTCCAACTGAACCCATTCCATGTTGTCTTACACATTTCACTCTTTACAATAGACACAAATTGACCTATCACTATCATCCACCACGACAAGCTCAATACAAGTGATACCCCTAGCAATCCCAGCCAATTTTGTAAGCTGCCACCCAACTTATCACGAGATGTAACACCAATGTCGCGGAAGAAATGTAAGCACTTGGTGCCACTATGCTCTGGGCTTGGAGGAATTTCTGGATTGGGAAATTCAAAGCATACGTGAAAATTTGTGGTATTAGACCATACACAAACAACGCCGCTGCTGATGCAATTTCTGGTGATTGTCCTAAGAAAATCAAAATTGGCTTGCAGAAAACATAGATTAATGTGAGCAACACCCCTGTTACAACAAGAAGAATTGTTGATCTCTGTAGGTAAACTCCTAATATATCATATTTCCTTGCTACATATGCCTGACCACGAAGTGTTTCCACTGCACTTCCCATGCCCAACTATTAAAAATTATTAACCAACA
The DNA here is from genome assembly GCA_025774065.1 of Solanum ossicruentum. Classification (NCBI taxonomy): domain Eukaryota; kingdom Viridiplantae; phylum Streptophyta; class Magnoliopsida; order Solanales; family Solanaceae; genus Solanum; species Solanum ossicruentum. The sequence continues at coordinate 17,892,473 of JAOTQR010000097.1, read as the reverse complement.
AATTTAAAAAATACATCAACAAAACAGACATCGTATATAAAGTTGATATTTTAGATTGTCACTCAGTTAATAGTTGTTATCTCAAAAAGTCAGAAGAAAGTTGACATTCTATATATATACATACACACACGTACCATGAGGCCATAGGCGAAAATTTGGATGCCAGCGCCTCCAAGTGAAGCAGCAGCGAGTTCAAGGTTACCAAGGTATCCAGAGAAGATTTGGGTAGACGTGGACATGAGATAGTTGATCATGTAGACCATGACTGCAGGAGCAGCAACGGAGAAAAGGACCCTCATTTCAATCCACGTAGCCTGGAACATACAATTCCATAGAGGTAATGAAGTATCCAATAGTACAGCCTCTAATTCAAAATGTGGTGCCTTGTTTTCTTGTAAAAATGGCTGGTATACATCATTCACACAGGATGCCATGGTTGGTGATGGAGAATTGAGAGTGCAAAAAAGAAAAAAGAGAGTGAAGTTTTGGAAATTTGGTTAGATTGGTGAATGTATGGAATGCATATATATTTGAGATATGTAGGAAATCTAGGAAAGTTGGAAATGCAACATCTTTTTTTGAGAAAAGACATAAACACCCCTCCCTCAAAACTTTGCAGCAAAACTTACTTTAATACCTAAGCTACACGGGCGTTTATTTACCCCCTAATCTTAAATAAAGTGAATAAACATCACCCTAAAAATATAATCCCACTCTCATGAGTGGCAAGTGCGTTACACACGCACCATGTCATTGAGACATCAACACCATGTCATTGCCACGTCTGAGCCATGTAAAAAAATATTTAAATTTTACAAAAAAAAAATTTCTTTCCCTCACTCTTCTCCAAAAAGAAAAAAGTTGCATTTCACCAAGTTTGTACAATCTGTATTCAAGAAGAACGACTTCTTAACTTTCATCAAGTTTGGTTCTTTAGCTGTAAGGTAACTCATCTTTGGTAATCTTATGAAGCACTACAATTATGGAGGATCCACACACTCAAAAAGAATGCTAATTTGAAGTTGCATAGAGAAAATGTGCACCAATTTATGTTGGATTTAGATCCAAGCACACACTCACTCAATTTCAATTCTTGCTTAATCCCCTTTCCAATATTTTACCTCAAAACTCTTTTATTTTCAAAAATAAAAATGCACTGATTAATTTATGAAATCATAAAATATGTTAATGTGATTATTATATTTTGAAAAAAACCTCAATTTTAGCAGGTATTTGTAGGTGGGGTTTGGAGAAGATGAAGGATGTGGGGGTGGGGTATTTTTAAAAAAAAATTAATTATATATATATATATATATGCATACACACGCTTTAAAATTTTTTAATTCCATGTCAGCTGTAGGTGTGATATTTATCACTCCAAATAAGATTAGGGGGTAAATGAATGCTCGTGTAGTTTAGTCCTAAAGTAACTTTCAGTGTTAAGTTTAGGGGGATTTTATGTCTTTTCTTTTTTATAAAAAAAACTTTGGAAATAATTTAATTAGTAGAGGAAAAGTTTTTCCTAATATAATGTCAATAGTAAGGGTGGATATTTAATTTCTTTTTCTCTAAAGCCTTATTTCTAGAGAATTGCGGAACCAAACTCTCATCAATAAGTACCAACTAACATATTAAGATTTCTTGCTAGATGTTTTTAATATTTAATTCTCTATGAGATTTTACTTTGGTTTAGGTTAAATATCTTTATAAAGTTTAATAGATTTTATTTGAAAAATAAAAAATACAAGGTCATATTTTGGCATAAAGGTAAATTCATTTTCAAAAGAAAAAGAAGAATTTTTTTTGTTAAAAAAAATGATCTCTTTTCAAAGTAGGTTTAGATAAAACAAAATTCGGATTGAAATTTATATTTTTAGTTATCTCTATTATCTTACTTTTATGTCTCTCAAAACTATCATACATTTATTATTTTGAAAGCAATTTTGTGTCTACTCGTGAAAGAGAAATATTTTAAGTTGTACATAGTACTGATAATACTTGTTATTTTATGTTTTAGGAATGTAATATTTGTAATTTGATAATATATTTATGAAATTATGAAATTTTTAATTGTTTGGAAGTCAAAACATATAATTCATTTGTATTTTATGATAACTTTAACACTATCTGAAGAATGTAATCAAACACTCACTTAGTTTGCAGGATCATTAAATATTGTTTCACTAGTCAATTGGGGAAATCACATACATATGAACTCTACCGAAATATTTGTAGTCTAAAATCGTACCTTGTTAAAAAAGTGTTATTATGTTTTTGGAGAAGAAATCTACACAAGATCTTTAATAGAACTTCAGAGAAATTTTGAGAAAGAAGGAGAAGAAAGCAGAAAGTTTCGTTCTTTTGTTTTCTGTTTTTCTTTTTTTCGGGGGGGGGTGGAGTTAAATTGTTTCTTTTCAACAGAAACCTTTTGAAATCCTAATGGAACACAACTTTTCAAATAGTTGTGTTGTTTTGTAGGGACTTATATATGCACACAGGTTTGTCATCATAAAAAGGGGCATTTGTTAGAATCCTTGCAGGTATGACTAAGATGTTTTCATGATGACAAATGGAACCAACAATAATATGATGAGGAACCAGGTCCTGTATATCTGCACTAGTGGAGTCAAGTAGAATCCCAGTCAGTGTAGGAGTGTTATTTATGGAAACAAAATCAGAATGGGATTTGACGAAGGCAACAGATTAGGAAAGGATTCCTTTATGGAAAAGAATTGCGTGCCCTTCTCAAGAAAGGAGTCCTATATGCAATGTCTCTAAAGTTCATTATAAATACAATCATCAACCCTAGAAGATACAACTTTTACAATCTAAAATCGGTGAGAGCATTCAAGCAAGAGCACGGGCACTTGGCGAGAGCACTCAAGCAAGATCTAGAGTTAGGTATTCTTGATTGTTCAAGTCTGTTTGATAACCTTCTTAGAATTTTTGTTTAGGGACAAATATTGTAAGAAGTTGTTCTTTTTTTGAGTGAGTTGTAATTGAGAGTGGGTTTGACTCTCAATAGTTGAGTTTGTTGAGTGAGTGGTAAGTTGACTTTGCTTGTTTGAAGTTAGTGAAGTTGTTGAAATCGTACTAGTTCTCCCTTGAGCAAGGAGTTTTTCCACTATAAGTTGCCTGTCAACTTTACTACTTTCTATGTGCGCATTGGTACTGCTTATTGAATCTGGTTCACTAGTAGTTTGGGGGTACTAATCTTTTTAATTAGTATCAGAGCAGGTGTTTTCGAAACAAGGCTAACAACTTTGAAAAGATAATGACAGGCCTATCCACGGCACAAGAAGGAGCTTGTCAACCCAGACCTCCACTGTTTATCGGACATTACTAAGGATGGTGGAAAACTAGAATGATGAATCACATCGAGGGTAAACATCCTGATCTCTGGAATGTTGTGCTCAACAGACCAACCATTCCCATGAAGGATGGGTGAACCTCAGGTGCTCCAAGAGTACCCAAGGAGCATAATGAGTGGAATGATGTTGACAAGATTGTCATTCAGAACAATTCCAAGGCAAAGAAGATTTTATTGTGCAGCATAGGTCCTTATGAATACAACAGGATATTATCTTGTAAAGATGCTAAACAAATCTGGAACACGCTGCAAGTTGCTCATGAAGGAACCACTCAAGTGAAAAAGGCAAAGATTGATAATCTCAATCGATAGTATGAGTTGTTCATAATGCATGAAGGTGAAACCATACATGCAATGGAAACCAGATTCTCTGCTATTTTCAATGAGATTTACTCCTTAGGAGAAATTATTCCCATGGGGAAGGACATCTGGAAGCTGCTGAGTGTGTTACCTGAATCTTGGAAAAGCAAAATTGAAGCCATCATTGAATCTAAGGATCTTGACAATATGACCATGGATCAGCTGATGGGAACCCTGGTTACTTATGAATTCAAGAAAAATTAGGAGAAGGAGCTTAACAATAAAAGGAAGGACAAGAACTTGGTTCTGAAAGCCATTGAAAAAGAGGGCTTTGAGGAAGAAAACATCGCCCTGATCACCAAGAATTTTCAACATGTGTTGAGAAGAGGAACTGGTGGACAAAGAAGGACCACTCAACGAATAGCTGAGAAAGATTTGAGGGAACAACAGTGCCACAAGTTTGGAGGCCCTGACCACTTCATCAAGTTTTGTCCACTCCGAGCACTTGAATACAAGAAGAATGTCCTAGAGAAACCCAAGGAAACAAATGTTGAACCATATGTTCGCAAGGATAGAAGGATGACAAATCAGTAAGTAGATCTGTCAATGCAAAGAGCATTAGCAGCATAGGCAGGAAACTCGGGGGAAGAATCCGATGGTGAGGCACCTGAAAATCAATCTCTCATGGTTGTTGAGGAACCTAAAAAGTATGACTTCCTTGCTCTTGTTGCTATGGAAGAATCTGATGATGAAAGTGGCAAGGAACAGGTGGTTGAAGCAAATGATCTCAAGGATGACAAGGTTAATATCAAACAGGAGAATCTGGCACTAATGGCAGGAGCAGGTTCTCATGATCAGGACATAGCACTATTAGATACCGAGGTAAGTTTTGAACAAGCTAAAGCTAATATTCATTTGTATGCATAGAAAAAGCTTGAGTCCCTGTCATAGGTTGTTGCTTCCCTAGCATACACAAGTGTACGTGGTCAATCCAAGTAATATAGTGGCCCTTTTTAGAAGTTGGATGTCGAACCCAAAGGACTTGTCGATTAATTATTTACTAAGTTATATTAATTCTAATTATTTATTTAAACAACGAACAATCAACCAAGAGAAGAAATATTTTTACACAATCAATGAATGAATCGATCTAAGATTATAGTTTAGCTAATAAATATGTTTAGCCTCAATTTCATCAAATTATTTCATTATCTAGTTGCTGATTCGCAGGGTTTAAATTACCTAAACAAGATTGCACGCCTCTAATTGTCACATGTCAGCAACATTGAATTCCTATTGAAATTGCAATTCGCAATTTGCACAGCAGGCGTACATATATAAAATATATTATTATATTCAATTTAATCCATTAAGCTGTCTACTTGAGTTTTCTTCTGTAATTTTTATTCTTAATTTGTTTGAGCTCCAAATCTCTTTATTTTTGCGCCAATTTAATCCTACAAATAAAATACACAATTTAGCACAATTCATAAAATTTATGCTAAAAAAAGATAAATAAAAATATTAAATGTGATGTAAATAATGACTAAAAATATGTATTTTTGCCGTAACGTCACCACCCCACACTTTAACTTTTGCTCTCCCTCAAGCAACCATTAAAGCTCATGAAAAAACCAAATAGCCACCGATTTGATTGATGCAAACAATTTAGGCCAAAACATTTCAAAACATCATGTACGCTTCCCAATCATTATGCAAATATGTATATAAATAACAAACTTTTAATCTCCTAGTCTCAAAGATGGACTTTAACTCATTAAATCTAAATTTCCTCACCTACTTTCCTAAAAAAAGTTAATAACATCACCTATCTATCATGAAACAAGTGCTCTTACAAGAAAACAATAGTCCACACACTCAATTCAAAAGATTGAATATAATTTAAGGACTTTGCATTAAAGAACAACTCTCACACTCACAAAGAATTCATATGTATACACAAAGAACCATAGGCTTGCCTATGGTACATCTCCACTAGTTAAGCATACTTGAATAGAGTCAAATAGGATTTTTAATGGGTTGTAATGGCTAGGGGATGAGTAAGAAAACTAGATAATAGTGATTTACACTTCCCTAAGCACTTTGCACTTTTAGATTTCATCACCCATTATCTTCTTCTCTTTATTTTTTTCAACCCTCTGTTCAATAATTATTTCACTAGCAATCTCATCTTATCAAGAACGTTTCACATTATTTTTCAAATAATTTTTTTCTTTTTTTTCATGACACATTCTTTCAAAGAGGCTTTTTTCATCACCATGTAGCTATTTTTCATCACCTTTTTTTTTCATGACACATTCTTCAAATTTGACATTATAATAAGTCTATGCTACAATGCTTCAGGAAGCAAGGTGCAAAAACTAGGGATCCAACAAAATTCGGATCAAGATAAATATATGGCTACCAACAAAAGGTTACAGGCTCAAAAGGGCTAACTAGTGATATAATATCTGAAATAACTTAAAATTTTACAAGACTAATCAAAGAAAACTATTATCATCTCCTAAACAAACTAATACATTTTATTTTGCTTTAGTAATATGCAGGGCAAGTTCTAGACTTATATGCAAAACATGGAATAACCAAATTCTCACCACAGATGACACAAGTATCAATCAAGATGAATCAATTCCACTTCTAAGAGAGATAGATTCATAACAAATAAAAATTAAAATAAGCTATGGAGTCATAACTATGAGCCTAGATGTTAAAGTGTCTGCAATTTAATTATTAATCAAGCATTCACAGGAGAGTACTGCCCAAGATTATGCCTAAATACCAAGTACCAAAGAAGTCAGATTTTTTCTTTTCTCTTCAAAATATTAAAAAAAAATTTACTTTCTAAAATAAAAAGTAAAAAATAAAAGATACTCGATTCGAAGGGATCCCCCTCGGAAAAGAACCAAAAAGAAAATCCAAGGGATGGGCTAAGTGTGCTTCAACTAATAAAAAAATTAAAAATAAATAAATAAAAATTCTTTTTGTAATTTTTTTGAAAATTTTAATATTTTTTAGCTTTTTAATTTTTTAAATCTTTTATTAATATTAAACAAACCCTAATTTAAACTCCACCCTAAACAATATATATGGAAGAATACCTACCCCACACTTGAAAACATGTTATGTCCTCAAATCATCAATTAAAATTTAAAACAAGGGTTAGGAAAACTATCTGAGGTCTTTAGACCTAGCTAGAAGCATATCCTCTCAATGTTCATCGAGGATCGTACGCACCCCATACTTAAACTCAAATTGCTCCTGTGCTTCAAATTTGGGGTACTCAAACTTCCCCTAGTCTGCAAAAAAAATAAAAACACACACACACAAAAGTAACACTAAAAAATAAAAATAAAAATAAAACATAGAAACTTAAATAAATAAAGAGAAATGTATAACCTCGCAAAATAATTAATTTCTAAGTCCCCAGCAACGGCGCCAAAAACTTGTTGCTCTCCAGCGCACACAAGTGTACATGGTCAACCCAAGTAATATAGTGGCTCTTTTCAGAAGCCGAATGTCGAACCTAAAGGACTTGTCAATTAATTGTTTATTAAGTTATATTAATTCTAATTATTTATTCAAGCGGTGAACAATTAACCAAGAGAAGAAATATTTTTACACAATCAATGAATGGATCGATCTCAGATTATGATTTATCTAATAATCATGTTTAGCCTCAATTTCATCAAATTATTTGATTATGTAGTTATTGATTCACAGGATTTAAATTACCTAAATAGGGTTGCACGCCTCTAATTGCCACGTGTCAGTAGCGTGGAATTCCTATTGAAATTGCAATTCCCAATTTGCACAGAAGGTGAACATATATATAAGAATATATTATTATATTGAAAAGGGGTTTAATGAAATGGTATGCTGGAAAATAGAGGACCAGGCTGCCGACATCTTACCAAGGCTTTAAGTAGGGAGCACTTTGAGCAGAATCGCCTCAATCTGGGGCTAATTAGGGATTACTGACTTTCTCTTTTTGTGTCTTAATTTGTACTTCAAGCACTGTACAGACCTACTAAATCAAACAAATTTGTAGGTATTCCTCTCAGAAACATGCACTTGGACACATACGCAAGGAACTAATGATATTACCCTTAGTGTCTGACGCTAGACTAAGGCATCGAATCAGGGGGAATTGGTTCTCACATACTAACTTACCAGGTATGCCCTTGCCGTATAACTTCCACTGTCTAAATAAATATGCCTTGTGAAAAGTTGTTTGTAGTTTGTATCTACACCCAGTTCTCCTTATCTTTCCCTTCATTTGGCGAGAAGGGTTATTACTTCACAAAGGCAGTGATCACCATTTCTTGGGATCTCAAGAGTTTCTCCAGTTGCAGTTGTCAGAACAAATCTTTTCAATCACATCTCGACGGCTCCTCCAACTCCCAAAATATCTTTTTATATTCCCCCACCCCCCACCCCCACCCCGTGTGCCCAAAATGAATTGACTACTTTCCTTATTTTCAAACCAGAAAAATTAAAACCTTTCTCCAAGAAAACAACCATCCATCAATGGCGTCTCTTGTTGCTTACTTTGACACCGACTTAAGTGCGCCACTGCCCCCTCCCCACCATAGGACTTCTCACAAGGGGAACTCTAATTGTCCCCACCCCCCAGCCCATCCACAACCAGTCACTGCCACTTTCCCTGCCACCATCCCCGCATCGGCCACCACAAATGAACCCCATCACTTTTCCCCCTCACCTTCACCAGACCTACCCTACTATCAACCACACCCTTCTCTATCTAAACCCTACCGGACAGATGTTGACCTTCCTATTCCTGACCCTAAAACATCTAGTCGAAGTCTCATTGATGAACCTTCATCTTCTTTCACTGAGACACCCCCAGTTCAGGTCGTGAGGCCTCCTTATGGCTCCCCTACATTTACAATCGCTCCTACTCCTATAGTGCCTACCTTTGTACCAGAGCATTCGGAGTCACAAGATGACATTCCCTTAGCCCAGGTCCGCCACCGTCTCCTTCGCCATTAGGTGCCCTTATCTTCTTCTCCATGGACCATCGCTCTTCGCACTTGTAGTCCCATCACTAGGAGCAAAAGGCGTTTGTTTGACTTAGCCGTCCCTTCTTCCAATCGTAAGAAGCCTCACTCCGGTAAGTGTTCCATCCCTCATTCTTCCCCTGTCCAGGTCTCTTTATCTCCTAAAGAGACGCCTGTAGCTGGTTCTTCCTCTGTCCTCCTACTCCACCCAAGGTAGAAAAACATGTGGAGAACTTTAATAAAGTGGGGAAGGAACTCTATTTTAGCTCTGAGGCTGTGCTGAGGGGCGGGGTTATCCACCCTGAGGTCTGCAAATATCCAGTGGTCACACAACTGTGTGATAAGTTGGCCTTCCAGGGGTGGATAAATCTTTTCTTTGATACTCAGACCCCTATGTTTAAATCTGAGGGGAGTTTTATGTGAATCTGGCTGTTGTTGAGGGGTATGTGGCTATCTCGAGGGTATATTATAAGTACTTGGACTTTCAAGCTTATTTATGTTGTTTAAGGCTGTCATGGGCCCCCTATATCAAGCCAAGTTCAAAGAATTTTCCATTGGCTAAGTTCGATATAAGTACAAGTAGAAGGGTCAACTTTAAACTAGCATAACTCTTACCACATTTGGAACTGAGTGCCCATGACATGTCATTTGAAATCCCTTTGAGTGAGCTTTACAATGCACTTGGTTTCACTTTATTTCAAGGTCATATGAAGAGGGTATGATCATTTTCGTGAGGCCCTCCAGTGCAGTGTTATCACACGAACTGTTTGATGGACAGTGTGGTTTTTGACGGAATGTCTGGGGCAGCTGGGGTTGGAAAAGGTCATTTTTGGCACTGAGAAAGGTGGCACGGCCAGTGGTACAGTCCATATGGATCACCACTGACCGTTGACTCCTTCAGACATTCAAAGCTTCCTTGGGTTAGCGGGCTATTATAGAAGGTTTGTTGAAGGGTTCTCATCTATTGCCTCTCCACTGACTAAATTGACTCAGAAGAAGGCTATGTTTGTGTGGTTGGATGAGTATGAGAAGAGTTTTCAAACTTTGAATGATTGACTTACATCGGCTCCAATTTTTACTCTACTAAACGGCATGAACGGATTCATGGTATAATGTGATGCCTCTCAAATTGGGTTGGGTTATGTACTTATGCAACATGGTAAGGTGATAGTTTATGCATCAAGGCAATTGAAGGTACATGAGTGTAACTACCTAACTCATGACCTTGAGTTAGCAGCAGTGGTCTTTGCTTTGAAGATTTGGAGACACTATTTGTATGGGGTTCAAGAGGATGTTTTCACCAATCACAAGAGCTTGTAATATGTTTTCACTCAAAGAGACCTTAATTTGAGACAAAGGAGATGAACTCCTAAAAGATTACGACATGAGTCTTCTATATCACCCTGACAAGGCAAATATGGTAGCCTATGCTTTTAGTCGGCTATCCATGGGAAGTGTGGCTTAAGTTGAGAAAGGCAAGAGGGAGTTGGCAAGGGATGTCCACCGTTTGGCTACATTGGGTGTTAGAGTGGATGATTCTAATGATGGTGGTATACATGTTCTAAATGGGGTCGAATCCTCGATATTTGTTGATTTAAAAGCTAAGCAAGATCTAGTCCCATCCTTGATTGAGTTGAAGAAATTGGTTGCCGAAAAGAATATTGAAGTTTTCTCCCAAGGGGGAGAAGGTGTACTTTGGTAGCAAGATCGGTTATGTGTTCTGGATGTGGATAATCTTAGGAAGGTGGTCATGAGTGAAGCCCATAGTTCTCACTATTATATTCACTCGGGGTCCACAAAAATGTATCGGGATTTGAAGGAGGTGTGTTGGTGGCATGGTATGAAGAGTGATATAGCCAAGTCTATATCCGAATGCCCAAATTGTCAACAAGTGAATGTGGAGCATCAAAGGCTCGGTGGGTTGGCTCAAGACATTGAGATTCCTACTTCGAAGTGGGAAGACAAAAATATGGACTTTGTGGTTGGGTTGCCTCGGACTCAAAAGCAATTTGATTCCATTTGGGTTATCATCGCTCAAATGACTAAATTGGCTTATTTCTTACCTGTTAAGACTACTTTTGTTGTCGAAGAATATGCGAAGTCATACATTTTGGAATTGGTAAGGTTGCATGGTGTTCCTAGATCTATCATATCGGAACGAGGAACCCAATTTGCCTCTAACTTTTGGAAATCTTTTCAAAGGGGACTCGGTACAAAAGTCAAGTTGAGTACCGCCTTTCATCCCTAAACTGATGGACAAGCCTAGAGGACAATTCAAACCTTGGAAGATATGTTGAGCGCTTATGTGGGCTTATGTGTTGGAGTTCAAAGGTAATTGGGATGACCATCTTCCACTCATCAAATTTTCTTATAATAATAGCTTATATGCTAGCATTGGTATGGCATCATTTGAGGCCTTATATGGTAGGAGGTGTAGATCTCTGGTGGGATGGTTTAAGTTGGGGGAAATCGCTTTGATTGGCCCGAACTTGGTAATGGAGGATATGGAGAAAGAGAAGTTGATTAGAGAAAGGTTGAAGATGGCACAAAGCTCCCAAATGTCCTATTCGGATGTTAGAAACAGAGACCTTGAATTCCAAGTTAGAGATTGGGTATTTGTAAAAGTCACACCTATGAAGGGAGTGATGCATTTTTGCAAAAAGGGGGAGCTAAGTCCTACTATGTAGGGCCTTACGAAGTTATTGAACGAATTAGTAATGCAGCATATAGAGTGGAGTTACCCCATATTTGAGCTCTATTCACCCAGTTTTCTATGTGTTCATATTGAGAAATATGGTTGGAGATCCTAGCATTGTTGTTCCTTTGGAGGGCATTGAGGTTGAAAAAAACGTGTCTTACGAGGAGTTTCTAGCAGAGATTTTGGATATACAAGTGAAACAACTTCATAATAAGGATATGACATCAATGAAGGTGCTTTGGAGAAACCAACATGTGGAGAGTGCTACATGGGAGGCGGAGTTGGATATGATGAAGCGATACTCCCATCTTTTCCAATCTACTAAAGTCTAAGGTATTAGGTCCTGTCCTTCTCGTTAGTGCCAATTATTTCCTTCTTGAGTCTCATGGTATTGCATGCATACATGTGCATTTGAATGGTTTTTATGATGTTTTGAATGAATTTATTTTAACATGAAATTTAATGGCTTTGTAATTTCCAATGATGAATTATGCATAATATCTTGTGTTTGAAAGTTGCATGTTCCCACCCAAGCCTTTCAAACCTTGTTCTTGCACATTCAGGGGAGAATGTTCCCAAGGGGGAGAGGATGTAAGGACTCGGATTTTCAAGCTTATTTATGTTGTTTAAGGCTATCATGGGGCCCCTACATCAAGCCAAGTTCAAAGGATTTTATGTTGGCTAAGTTCGATACAAGTACCAATAGAAGGGTCAACTTTAAACTATCATAACTCTTAGCACATTTGGAACTTGGTCTCCCACAACATGTAAAATGAAAGATCTTTAAGTCACCTTCGTAATGCACTTGGTTTCACCTCATTCTTAGGTCGAATGAAGGAGTTATCATCGTTTTTGTGAGGCCCTCCCATGTAATGTTGCCACACGGAATGTTTAACGGCCAGTGTGGCCTTTGAAGGGCCGTTTTGGGGAAGCTGGGATTGGAAAAGGCCATTTTGGAACTGAGGAAGGTGGTATGGGCCATGTTCTCACCGCTGACCATTGGGATGGCCAGAAGGTGCGCAAAGGGAGCTTGTTGGAAATTGGGGAAAATGTGCTAAGGGTGGTGCCACGGTCACTGTTGATGGGCCGTGTGGAGAGGGACGACCTGTGTCACTTGGACGTGTGGTGGCATGCAACATTTATTTTTGTCTATGTGAGGTGGGACAGACCAGTACACGGTCCATGTAATTCCACACGGTCCATGAAGCGGTCTGTCAAAGTGATGAGACATCAATTTTTCCAAGTTTCTGAACTTCCATTTTTTACTAAGGCACTTCACACGGACACCCCACATGACCCATGGAGTCTCACTAATGTCGTTTTCGTAAATTTTAATTATTCTAATGACTTTTTTTGATTTCCTGTACTATCTTAACCTTCCTAAAAGAAATAAACAATATTCCTAAGGATCAAACTCATTACCCTCATCTCAAGTACACCCTGAATCCTCTCAAGAGCCTCCACCGAGACCCCAATCCCAATTCCAAGGAAACTCAAGAACAAGTTTACATTCCAAGACCCACTTCTAAGCTTCCATTCTTTCTCAACTAAATTTCAAGGAACTTAAAGTCCAAGGTTTGTGGGTTGATCCTTGACTTCCTTTCAATCAAGGAGACCCAAAATTATATTTAAGCAATCTCATTGATTTCTAACTACTTTAAATTCGGGGTTTTGAAGATTATGAATCCTAAAATTCTAATTATGCATGGGTAGTGTTTATTTGATAATTTTAAAGTGATTTAAACTATCACATGAGGATTTTATTTGGTGTTTATGGAATTTCAAGTATGAATGTCCCCTTTAATACTTCTAAATGCATGGTGATTACAATATGAATTTAAATGTGGATTTAATTATGTTTTTGATTGAATTTCATATTATATTATTGATTTTTGATTGAATCCTAATTACTCATGCCATTCTCTTATAGTTCATAGCATATGCATTCATGTACATGGATCGTTTTGAGAAATTATGTTATGGGTTTATCCCAATTATGTTCTATGATATGAGTTTTGATAAATGTTGGTTATGGAAATATTGTGATTACATATATGTCTTTGATTTTGGCTCTTTGAGCATTTTGGATGCTTGCCTATTTTGTATATTAATGGGCTACTCCTATGCATGAGGGTATAGACTATGAAATTATGTTTTGGCCTTTTAGCCTAAGAATGCATTGAAATGATTTCGGAAATGATTTATGTCGTTCGAAAGTATGCGTATATATATGTATACGTATATTTATTCTTGTGGGATGTCACACCCCTCCCTGGGGTCGTGACCGGTGCCCGATAGGGACACGTAATCACCTAATAAATCGATTTCCTTTCT
>JAOTQR010000097.1:17862242-17877340 GCA_025774065.1 Solanum ossicruentum | reverse complement strand
AAGAACAATGGTCTTATTTTGACCAAGTGTGGGTATATATAGAAGACATACTTCTTAAAATTGCATCATAAGGGCTTTAAGTTTATCTATTGATCAATTAGGTCCCAAACTTTCCTATTTTAATACCATTGAGGACTTCTGACTCCAATTAATTGCTATCCTTAATTTTACGAGAGTACGGGGTTTAACATATGCCATGTATTAGGCCTTCAACAACTCAAAGATACGCAATTGGGACATTTTGTCAAACACTTGGCAGTTGTGTAGTAATAGTGTAAAACCATGCAATTCAAAAGTGAAATAATGCAAGAAATTCAATGTAACACCACACATATATAACACCACACATAAATACTTGGTAACACTCTCAACCAATATATATCAAAACCCTTCATCAAATCCTACAATGGTTCATAGATTCATAGCTCAAAACATGCAAGAGTATAGATCATGAAATAGTGAAGTTAATGGATCTTAACATCATGTAAATCAACCCACCAACATCATGGTAAAAACCCATCATGGGTAACTTATAAATCATATCAAACTTCACAATAGTTCGTAAAATTTCATAGCTTGATTCACGTATAGTCTCAATAGACAAAGATCACTTCATAGTATAAACTCAAAATAGATATTTATCATAATCAACAATATTTGACAAAACTCCAACATATTTCATACTCGTATTTCATAATAATAGATACCCATAAGAAATACAACTTGAAATCATGCAATTTTTGTAAAAAGGAAGATTGGACTTCATGGGTGAAAGGAACCCATAAATGAAATCTGCATACCTTAGACCTTGAATTTCTTGAAATTGAGGTGAGAAAGACTTGAAGCTTGGAATGGGGTCTTGAAATTCACAACTTGTTCTTGCGTTTTCTTGAATTCTTATTGGGGTTTGGTAGAGGCTCTTGGGAGAATTTGAGAGTGTATTCCAATTAGGAGGAGTGAATTTGATCTTTAGGAGTAGGGTTTAGGTCTTTAGGAAGTGTTAAGATAGCATAGAAATCCCCAAAATACAGATAGAAATAACTAATTTACGAAATTCCACTAATGAAATGGAATTTGGCAAAAACTCGTATATACCCCTGCGCAGACGAGTTCTACGAAAACGAGTATAACTTCTTCATCTAAACTCTGAATAAGGTGAAACCAAGTGCGATGGAAAGCTAATTCAAAGAACTTTAATTTAGTTGGTTGTGGGCCATCCAGTTCTTTGTGTGGCAAGAAATATGCCCCTTTAAAGTTAACCCTCCTAATGGTACTTTTGCAAAACTTAACTAACGAAATTTCCTTTGAACTTGGCTTGATGTAGAGGACCCAATATGGTATTTAACAACATGAATAAGCTTAACTTAGATTTGAATGAGATCTTGAATCTTAAATGAATTTCTTGAGATCCGGAATGATTTGGACACTTGACTTTGGATAAAATATTTGGCTAAGTGTTAAGAGACTTTTGGGGAATGTCTTGAATGATATGAGGTTGAAAAATGACTAAGTATAGGTATTTTTACGCATAAGAAGGATTAGTCCCAAGACCCCAAGGTCTCAGGCCGAATTTGGAAAAAAATGATAGCCAAAATACCCTGGTCCGCAATGGGTCCATGTCACGGAACCATCGCACACCCTTACTATTTTGTGCAAACTTGAAAAAATCAAATTTTGCTAAGGTTGCTCTAAAATTGGGCTTATATCCATTTTCCACTCAATTTTGTCCTCAAACAAGAATATGAAGTCATATTTTCAATATCACGCATGAATTTTGAGATGTATGAAACTTACGATTTCGGATACTTTTAAGGCACATTTTCGGGCACTTTTTGGTGTTATTTCAATAACTCTCCCTTGAGAACATTCATCCCTGAATGTGAAAGAAACGTACATGAGAAGGGTAATCATGAAGAAATCAGCCCCAACATAAATGCACCAATACATTTGAACACTATTTTCAAAACCTCAACATAGGCGTTAAAATCATCATGAACTTGTCAACATAAACATGAATGCATGCAATGACATAGGAGCTGAAACAAAAGACTTGGAATCATTAAAAGGACTTGACATGTTATCATAAGCTTGAATAGAATGAAAGAGATATGAATATTGCTCCTCCATGCCCTCTTCGACTTTCTGAGAGACACTTTCGACTTGACGATCCTTCCAAAGGGCCTTGAAAAACACCATATCCTTATTAATTACCTTTTCCACCCTTCCATCCATTATCTCCATTGGGACCTTCTCCTAAGCCATATTTTCCTCCACGACACCCACAACCGCAAACAGTTCCATAGCACTAGAGTCACCAACACATCTCCTTAACTTAGAAGCATGAAGAACTGGACGAACCATATCCATATCCATACGCAATCCCCATTCATATGCAACCTTACCAATCTTCCTCGACACTCTCTGAGGACCACAAACCATAAACTTAATTCCCTTTCTTGCCAAATCGGATCACACCCTACAGGAGGGGGGGGGGAGGGGGACTCTCAAGTAAACTCAATCTTCAACACAAGCACACATGGTCTACCTTAGTATCTAATGACAACATCTCCATCTTGGGAGAAAAGCCCCCACTTTATCATCTCTCATCAAGGTCTTCAACTCTATCATGGCAGGGTCAAAGTCTTGTTTTGCTTTCACCTCATCAACCAAGAAGGATCTAGAACCATTTGCCACCACTACATCACCATAGCCAACCTCTTCAAACCTAACTCCCAATCTAGCCAACCGATGGACCGCTCTAGTCACCTCAAAGATTCCCATTTTCTATAATTGGCAAGCCACCCCATATGCATCAACATTCATAACATCACCCTCAAACGATCCCCAAGCTCTCCCTTACCTCCGGGAATGAACCAACATACCAACACCAAGGACTACCACAAACACAACAGGGTAGGGATTAAAGACCCTATTCATGAAATCTATAGACATAGCCGGTTCATTAGCCAATTCCAAACACACTACACACCAAATTCACAATATTGGAAAGAACATCAAGAACCCATCTATCACCGAAACAACTCAATAGAAATGACTTAGGTTCAACACCCCTAACTCTTACTAGATGATAAATGAAACTCTTAGAGATCAATTGGACCTTATGTCAAGATATGACTTATCCCTTCACTACCACTTTACAATCCCCCACTCAAGGACGGTTTCATTAGAGAGTTGGAATCTAACTCTACGGGACCTACAATCTAAGGGGACACAATATGCATGCAACTAATCTACCCCAAGTATGACATCAAAATCCACCACATCAACTCTAACAAGTCATTAGGTAAGACCTAATGCAATATGAACATGGAACAACACCTATGAACTTTTTAACTACAATAGATTCACCTTTGGCGTATACACTTCATAAGGTTTACCTAACACCCAGGGCACACATGAATCTTACTACTAACAAAAAGAATAATGGAAGCAATAGGGAACCCCAGAACCATCAAAGCATGCACAATAAAATCAATGAAAACCTCTAACTTACCGGTGGTATCATCGGACACCTTATCCCCTCCTTGCCTTCTTTAAAGAGCATAGAACCAATTGTATCTTGGGGCACTACCTTGAGGACGAACATCTTCACCCTTGCCTTGCTTATGAGGAAAATATTTCTTCTTATGCCCCTCTTTACCACAAAGGAAACATGCATTGGTGTCTTTCAAACATGGGCCTCTATGAATCTTACCACATGTTGGACACAGAACATCATCTCTATCTTTAGGACTTTGGAGCTTTCCTTCAAAATGGGCCCTCTTGGCCTCCTTACCCCTTCTCTTTCTCATCTTTTCCTCCTTTAATTATTCAGCATATGTCATCAAGCATGACAATCCATGTCATTAATCAATATAGCGGTATGACATTCTTCACTTACCAAATCAGAAACATCCGTCACAAACTTATTCATTCTAGATCTTGGGTCGGCAATTGAGTATGCAACATATTTTGAGAGTTGGTTGAACTTTAGGGCATACTCCCTCGCACTCATAGATACTTGCTTCAAGTTCATGAACTCGACCAATTTGGCTTACCTAAGTTCAAGGGGGAAGAACCAGTCGGGAAAGCCGCTTTAAAATCCTCCCATAATATCACATTATTGTTCCCCTTCCCCTCCTTCCATTAAGTGTACTAAATTTGAGCCACCTCCTTGAGTTGGTAAGCCGCCAACTCAGCCTTTTCTTCCGACCTCACACCCATTATGGTCAACACCTTGAAAACCTCATCAATGAATTCTTGAGGGTCCTCATCACCTTAGACCCATTGAAATTCGATGGGTGTATCCTTATAAAGTCTTTCACCAAGATGCCGGAGTAGGAGCATGAGGGGCTTGGGCCCCTTGATTGGCTTTATTAGCCACAACTTGTGGAAGCAAAGTGAGAGCTTCCCTAAGCTCACCATAAGCTGGTTGTTCCTCAGGTGTGCGGGCTTTTCTTCTTCTTGTGTTAGGCATGATCTAGCATAGCAAGAAACAATCGTTAGGGGGAGTAACCTTACCTCAACTCTATAGCACGACATTGACCATGAAGAATGAAAACATTTCCTAAAATGACTCATAACCTCTTAGTCATAGTTGTAGTGCACAACACAACCATGAATAAGACTCTAATCGATGTGGTTTGTTGGACGATAAGGACCTAACAACCTAGTGCTCTGATACCAAGTTTGTTACGATCCAAAATAGGGCCTAGATGTGATACAGCGAATGAAAAACTCGCAGGAACCCCAAACAAGCCTCTTAGCATATCATACACACATCCTTGATCGCGAAAGAAAAATAAAACAACATAAGAAACATAAACAAGGTAAACTAAAACTAAGGGAAAGAGTTAAATGCTTGAATAACATAAGTGAGTCAAAGCTCAAGCATAATACATAACTTGTCCAACAATACCTCTAATATAGAATTTAGGGGGGGCCAAGACAAGCAACTGAGCTCACCCTCATAGTCAAAGTATACCATAAAGAAAGAGAGTCTTTAATACACAAGATAAGAACATAGACATTGTCCTCAGAATAAAGGACTCACCAACTAGCTTGAATAGGAACCACTTGCCACTTGAAAGAGGAGGATGAACAAATGGAGCTCCAGTTCCTACATGGTAACATCATATAGGCATAAAGTATGTGTTAGGACATTTGAATGTACTAAGTATATAAGACACAATGCAACACAAGATAGGAAACGTAATCGAAATGTATAAACTTAGGCAATGGATAGCATAATAATAATATGGCATGTATAAATGGTGCTTGAAGTAAAATCATACTTATATAGAACATATTACGCGTGTAGAAAGAGATCATTATTTGGCTAATGGGTCTACCACATCCCATCCTAGGTGATTGAGGTACCAACCCTAAACTTGGTTATCGAATGTACCACCTTCCATCCTAGGTGATTGAGGTATCAACCCCATAACTTGGTTATCGAACGTACCACCTTCCATCCTAGGTGATTGAGGTATTACCCCCTCCATTAGGTTAATGAGGTATCAATCCCTCAATTAGGTTATTTATGTATCAACCCCTCAATTAGGTTAATGAACATCACACCCTCCATCAAAGTGGTAATCTCACAACACTATAGAACAAAATATAGTAGATATACATTCCTTTCATCATCATAAGGTCATTCAACTCATATACCATGCATTAGGCCTTCAACAACTCAAGATACATAATCCGGACATTTTATCAAACACTTGCCGGTATGTAGTGCTAGTGTAAAACCATGCAAATCAATAGTGAAATCATGCAAGAAATTCAATGTAAAATCACCCATAAATACTTGGTAACACCCTCAAGCAATATACATCAAAAACTTTCATCAAATCCCACAATGATTCATAGATACATAGCTCAAAATATGCAAGAGTATAGATAATGAAATAGTGAAGTCAATGCATCTTAAAATCATGTAAATTAGCCCACCATAGCTTGAATCATGTATAGTCTCAATAGACAAAGATCACTTCATAGTATAAGCTCAAAATAGATATTTATGCATAATCAGCAATATTCGAAAAAACCCCAACATATTTGATGCTCATATTTCATAATAATAGATACCCAAAAGAAATACAACTTGAAACCATGCAATTTTCGTAAAAAGGAAGATTGGGCTTCATGGTTGAAAGGAACCCATGAATGAAACCCACATACCTTAGACCTTAAATTTCTTGAAATTGAGTTGAGAAAGACGTGTGGGGTCTTGGAATCAACAACTTGTTATTGAGTTTCCTTGAATTCTTATTGGGTTTGGTAGAGGCTATTGGGAGAATTTGAGAGTGTATTCCAATTGGGAGGAGCGAATTTGATCTTTAGAAATAGGGTTTAGGTTTTTAGGAAGTGTTAAGATAGTATAGAAATCCCCAAAAGACCAATATAAATAACTAAATTTACGAAATGTCGTTAATGAAATTGAATTTGGAAAAACCCGTATATACCCCTGCACAGACGAGTTCTACGAAAATAGGCATAACTTCTTCATCCAGATTCTAAATAAGGTGAAACCAAGTGCGATGGAAAGCTAATTCAAAGAGATTTAATTTGATAGGCCGTGGGCCATCCTGTTCTTTGTGTGTTAAGAGATATGACCCTTTAAAGTTGATGTTCCTACCGGTACTTGTGCAAAACATAGCTAACGGAAATTCTTTTGGACTTTGCTTGATGTAGGGGACACACGATCGTATTTAACGACATGAATAAGCTCAACTTAGTTTTGAATGAGAGCTTAAAGCTTGAATGCATTTCTTGAGATCCGAAATGAGTTTGGGACGCTTGACTTTGGATGAAATATTTGGATAAGTGTTAGAGAGGCTTTTGGGGAATGTCTTGAATGATATGGGGTTGAAAAATGACTAAGTATAGGTGTTTTTAGGCATAGGAAGACTTAGGCCCAAGACCCCAAGGCCTTAGGCCGAATTTGAAAAAAACTGGCAGTCAAAATACACTAGTCCGCGATGGGTCCGTGTCGTGGAATCATCACACACCCTTACTATTTTGGCAAACGTAGAAAAATCAAATTTTGCTACGGTTGCTCTAAAATTGGGTTATACCCATATCCCACTCAATTTTGCTCCCTGAACAAGAATATGAAGTCAAAGTTTTGAGATCACGCACGGATTTTGAGATATATGAAAATTACGATTTTGGGTACTTTCGAGGCACATTTTCGAGCACTTTTTGGGATTGTTTCAACTGGTGTATGCAATTTTTTTCATAAGTATTTGTTTGAATATTAATGCAAAATGTAATTAGTAGTTTGTCACGAGAAGTCATAGATGAGTCAAAATTATCAGTAGAGAAAAATATTCACAGAAGAATTCTCCAATTAATGCCAAAACGAAGAGGAAGACCTTGCAAATAGAGTAAAAAAATCAAGAGAATGCTAACCTGGAGAAGCATCAAGTGGAAACGGAATATGGTATATTATCCAAGAAGGAAGGTACTATTTTCTTGTGAATTTTGTTCAGCTTAATTTATGGTTAAAATGTCAGTTAATCTCTGAACTATGCCGAAAAGTAAAAAAATAATACAAAAAGTGTATCATGTATATTTGAAAACAAAATATGCTGAAAGCAGGTAAAAGATTGCGGTTTCATTTATTTGAGGCACTAAATTCCTAGAGCAGAAACTGCCATATTGTCTTTTCCGTTTCTGAAGTTATAAGTATGGTTTATTCTCTGTTTGTGTTGGTGCTTTATGTTCATGTCAAATTTGAGATACGCATTTCCTTTTATTCCACTCTCCGTAATTCCTTTGTCGATTCAAAAATCAATTTGTGCGTGGATTCATTGGACAATGAAGAAGAAACACAAGAAGTAGTATTAGAGCTTTCGATACGTCAGGTGTTGTTCTATCAAATAAATGATTATATCATATCAATATCTTTAGGCGGCCAACAGACATCACTCTTTCCGGTGAAATCGAGTTGAAGGTACAATTTAATTATCAACTAAAATAAATATCAAAATTTAGGTCAATGTTGAGATTGTGACTGCGACTGGTCTGTGCAAATTTTTCATGAGTATTTGTTTGAATATTAATTCAAAATGTAATTAGTAGTTTGTCACGAGAAGCGCTAGATGAATTAAAATTATTAGTGGAGAAAAATGTTCGCAGAAGAATTCTCCAACAATGCCCAAACGAAGAGGAAGACCTTGCAAACAGAGCAAAAAAATCACAAAGAATGCTAACCTGGAGAAGTATCAAGTGGAAAAGGAGGATGTTATATTATCCAAGGAAGAAGGTACTATTTTCTTGTGAATTTTGTTTAGTTCAATTTGTAGTTAAAATGTCAGTTGATCTCTGAACTATGTCGAAAAGTGAAAAAGGTAATACAAAAAGTGTATCATGTACATTTGAAAACAAAGTATGCTGAAAGCAGGTAAAAGATTACGGTTTCATTTATTTGAGACACTGAATTCCTAGATCAAAAACCGCCATATTATGTATTTTCTATTTCTGAAGTTATATTTGAAGAAGCTTGATTTATTCTCGGTTTATTTGGTGCTTTATGTTCATGTCATGATAGAAGTGTCTGCAACTATTTGGTTTACATTACTTTCTTGTGCATGCTTTACCAGAAGTTATGGGAATACATTTCCTAAGAAAAGCTAACTGCAGGACTAGGAATATGTTTTGGTGTGTTTTATAAAAAAAAATTATTTTGCTTCTATTAGTATTAGAGCTGTGACGATCTTGATAAAGAATCAAATAGCTTGAAGTGTTGGCGGATGGTTCTTGAAATTACATAGAGTGCACGAAGCTTACACTTGAAGCATGCAACTGCTATGAATCTACTTCTCTCATGGAAGCAACAGAAAAGTTACATGCCTGCATATTGATTGAGCATCCTGCTTTTAAGATTCTTGCTGTTACTTTCTTGGTGTTTACCTCAAAGTTTGGTGCTTCGTGTTGTTAATGTGAAGTATGTGTCAGTGCTCATGAGCGGTTATATCTAATCTTGGTTTTGTGACAACATAGAAGTCTCAACGTTGTGGATGTTGCTAGTGATATTTCTGATCAATTAATTGTTGTTTATAGAGATTCGAGCACACTATGAGAGCTATACAAGGGTTGTTGATCGTGTCTTTCTTTATCAACATAATACTTGGATATTGCCAAGCCTGGGAAATCTTACAAGATAAGTAGTGTTTTCTGCTTCTGAATACTTATTACAAGGACCATTTATTTTAGTTTGGAACTTTGGAATTGTCTTTCTGCATTTCCATTACCTTTCCATTATGTTTCATCATTCTATTACTTTTCTTGTTGAAGCAATCATGTATCATCCTTCTTCTCTGCAGGTTTTCAGTCCCGTTGTTATTACACCACTTGTCTATGGTGTAGGTCTTGGTTTGTTCGTACGGGCTTTCCTCAGGTATTATCCCAAACATCTAAAAGCTTTCATTGCTCGAAGAGTTAAATAACCTCAGCCACTTTGAACTTTGCAGTTCTTCATTTCAAAATAGGAGGCCAGTAGATTCAGTGACATTGAGTTTTGGTTGGAAACTATAACTACAAAAAGGTAAATCGTCATTTTTCCATCTTCGACTTATTGAAAGACAAAATGTGATGCAATCAAATGTTAAGTTTATTTATTGTTTCTCAAGGAGTGTACTAAGTGAATATTGAACATATAAAAATGAATTGCAAAGGTAATTTGTCGCTTAAAATTTTCAACCACCAAAGTCATGAATTCACTTATGAGTTACTATTAGTAGCGATAAACATTAAAGTGCAGCTTGAATCAATTGTCAGTTAGTTTTACTTTAATTTTTGGTCTACTTATGCTGTTGTTTTAATCCAATTTTGTCAACATTTTTGTTCTACTTTTCTGATACCAAAAAAACAAAAAAAAAAAAAACAAGATGGGGTAGCTTCTACATTGTAATTACTAGAAGGAACAACCTTATTAGGAAAAACTTGAAAAATGGCTCACATGGTCTTGTCCATTGAGTTTTTCTTATAAAGTTTTTAATGAGCTATCCAAAATGCGTATTATTAGATATGTGTATTCTTTTTTTTTACTATAATTTTTTTTCATTAGATTTTCTCTAGTAAGATTTTAACGAGACATATAATCTATCAAATAGACATTCATGGAGGAGTTTCATAAACATATTTGTGTTATAGTGAATGTCCATTACGTAACTTACTTTGAAAGAAAGTTGAAAACCCTAACTTAGGGACTAATTCAATTTTCCCCTATAAATAAGAAGATTTTCCTTATTCATCTGAATATTATTTAAGAGAAATAAGAAGTTTTCTTTCTTCTCACTACTTTATTCTTCTTACTTTATACTTGTATAACATCTCACACTTTATATGCTTTATCTATATTAAAATTTCATAACTTATTACTTAGGATACGACTTTCTGACAATTGTGACTTTTATTTATAATAGAGTGAAAATCATGTGATCTTTTTTGTTATAAAACATAATTATATGATGTAATTGGAAAAAAGATCATAATTATATAACCATTATCACATTTCTCTCAAACAATTTGACGACAAGTTCCCAAATTTTCCACCCTTCGTTAAAATTTACATGACCCTCCCCTCCCCAGAAGAAATTTCATTCACCATTGAACAGTCATCATTGTTGAAATCATCATTGTTGAATTCAACAATGATTGCACAGTTAATTTGAATAACTGTTCAAATGAAGGCTATGCAGATTTCCTCAAAGTTGACCACCATTTTTTAAGATAAAGTCTTCTTGTTCACACCTGCAAAATCCACTATAAATAGAGGTGCAATTCTCATTTGTAAAATCATCACCAAGAACACCAAGAAGAGTATAATCTATGAGGTTGAGAGTTGTTTTGTAATCTATTCTTGTAAATAATAGAAGAAAATTTTTTCCAAAATGTGTTTACCAACGTTTATTGTTCCTTTGGCTTCAACATTCCCTTTTCAAAGTTTGACCAAGTTAAGCCTTTTATATCTACTCTTCCCCATTTTATAATTTACGGAATCTTTTTGATCTCCAACTCAACTTTGACAAAATTAGGGGCGATTCTTTCGATCCATATAAGATAAAAAAAACTCATTTTGTTTATGTTTATTTTAATGGATCACTCATATTTTCTAAATGATTAAATATGAGTTGATCTATTTTAAGAGTTCATACAAATATAGTCAAAATGGATAAAATATGGATACTCATATAGACCCATAGATTCTCCAATTCATAATAAAAAAATTTAATTGCTCTAAAAAAATTTTGTGTGCGCATTTTATAACAATTTTTCTATTTTTTAACTGGGGTGAACATAAGTACTGGAAAATTAAAAAAATGAATCAAACCAAACTAATTCGATTTTTCAGTACGGTGTTGGTTTGGGTGGAAGGGGGGGGGAGCAAAAATATTTTTTTAATTTTTTATTAGGAGGGGCATAAATACCAAAAAATTGAACCAAACCAATTCGATTTTTCGGTTCAGGGTGGGATAGGGCTGGGGGCAAAACAAATTAACTTTTTTTTAAATTTTTTATTGAGGCGTGCATAAATACCGAAAATCGAACCAAACCAAACTAATTCGATTTTTTGATTTGGCGTCGGGGTTTTGGGGGGGGGGGAAGCAAAAAAATTAATTCTTTTTTATTTTTTATTGGGGCGGGCATAAATATCAAAAATCGAATCAAACCAAACTAATTCGATTTTTCGGTTCGCTTCGGGGTGTGGGGGGGGGGCAAAAAAATTAACTTCTTTCTAATTTTTTATTGAGACGGACATACATATTGGAGAATCGAAAAAATCGAACCAGATCAAACTAATTCGATTTTTCGGTTTGGTGTTGGTGGGGGGGAGGGAGGGCAAAAAAAATTAACTTTTTTTTAAATTTTTTACTGGGATGGGGCATAAATACCGAAAAATATAAAAATCAAATCAAACCAAACTAATTCGATTTTTCGTTCGGTGTAGGTGTTCTTTTTTCAAATGTTCAGTTCTTTGATTCGATATAGGAGTCTCAAAACTTTGGTATGCCAAAGAACCACACTTTTATTAAAAAAAATTTAAAAATAATTTTTTTTCAAAAATAATTATTTGGGGGTAGGGTTTGGGGTGATTGAGATTGCCCATTAACAATCTAACTTTGATTTAATCTTTTTTGGCTTCAAGAGAATAAAGTGGGTTGGAACCATTCTTATCCAAACCATATTTGATCAAATTCATATTTACACATATTTTATATGGATGAATTGTGATCCAATCTATTTTGACTCAATCCATATTCAATCTGTTCAAATCCAATCCAATCCATCAATTTGCCACCTCTAGACATAATCTGCCTAATAAGTAGAAATTTATCCATCATCAAAAGTCATCCGGTGAAACTACAATTATTCATAAACGAACAGAAGAAAAAGAAATAGGTGAAAAAATTATCACAATTTCGATATCAAATACAAATACAAAATATCAAATACAATATTTTCTTTTATTTAAAGATAAAGAAACTTTATATTGTATGCTTGTGCTTGGCCTATTCAACATTAGTTCAAACTAAAATTAGTAGATCAAGCAATATTAAAGGGAAATTTTATAGTTAATCAAGAGGAGATACATAGGGAGTTGCGATCAAGTAAAGATCACTCTGTCTTCTAGCAGATATGCCATTTGCCTCAGTCATGTCCAAATCTTTTGCATCGATTCCTTCAGGAAGTTTCCAATCAAACTTGTAAAGCAAATGGGCTAAGGGTAGATTAACAAGTGCTAAACCAAATTGTATTCCTGGACAAATTCGTCTTCCGGCACCAAACGGAAGAAATTGAAAGTGATTTCCAGTAAATTCAATAGAACTATTTTCAAATCTCTCTGGTATAAAACATTCAGGATTTTCCCAATTTTCAGGATCCCTTCCAATTGCCCATACATTAACCAAGACTTTGCTTTTAACCGGTATAGTGAATCCATCTATATTTGTTTCCTCCCTACATTCTCGTGGCACCAACAAAGGAGTTGGAGGGTGTAACCTGAATGTCTCTTTGATCACTAACTTTAGGTAATTAAGTTTTTCAAGATCAGTATCATCATATGTTTTTTTCCCTTTAAAGACTTCTCTCACTTCAGCTTGTGCTTTTGTCATGACATTTGGATTTTTTATCATTTCTGCTAATGCCCAAATAACAGTTGAAGATGACGTGTCAGATCCTGCTACGAACAAATCCTGTGCATCATGTATGTCCATCAAATTTCATCAATTGGGTCAAACGAGTACGTTACTATATCTACATATTATAGTGAAAGTTTGCTGTTATTAATATTAAAAAGACCACAAGCTAAGAAGATTTTAAAAAAAAAAAAAAGTTATGGTGACAATGGTTGACAAATTGTAGCAGCAATAAAAGATAGGTTAGTCCACCAGTACACACGTGATGTGGTCCCTTTTTGCCTTTTTTATTTCAAAGGAAAACTCCAAGGTTTTGATATTTTGTAAAATATAAAAAGATAAATGGAATACACTTACCAAAATAACTGCTTTGATGTTGTCATTTGTTAGGGGAAATGGAAATTCACCACTCTCCATGACTCTTAAAAAAACATCGATCAAATCTTCAGCTCCACATTCACCATTACAACTTCTTCCATTTGCTCGATTTTCTCTATGCACATTTATAATATTGTTCAAGACTACGTCCACCTTATTACGAGCTTTCATTAGTTTAGACTTCATCCCGCTAATTCCATGTAGAAACTTTTTTGAAGGGAACAAATCAGCTAGCTCAAATCCACCGGATAATGATTGTGCTTGGTGAATCAATGTTATCAACTCCTTTTGATCTTTACATACGGTTCCAAATGCTGACCTACATGTCACGGCATTCATAAACCATAAAAGTTTTTCAGATAAGTTGATTGGCAAATCAACATCCGTTGATCCAATGGATGATAAGAGACTTGAGAGCTCCTCTTGTCGAATTGGGCTGAAGGACTTGACCATCTTGGTACTGAGTAGCTCCAAGGTGCTCAATTTACGCATATTTCTCCAGTAATCATTGTATGGAGAAAAAGCAATATCCTTACGATCGTAACAAATAATCTCTCCCATCATGGTTTTTGGCCTAGATGCAAAAGCGAGATCATGGGTTTTTAGAATTTGTTTGGCCATGTGTGGAGAGGATACAACTACAGTTGGAACTTCCCCGAGTTGTAAGTACATAATAGGTCCATATTTTTGCGATAAGTTTTTGAGAACTCGATGTGGTACTCCATTGGTCAAGTGATGCACACTTCCAATAATCGGTAGCCTCCATGGCCCGGGAGGAAGCTTTTTCTTTAGGGTTTTGGAATTGCTCCATTTTTTAATTAGAAGAAAGAGGAAGGAAATGAATAGAAAGAAGGAAACCAAGTACTGAAACTCCATCTCAAAACAAGGAAAAGAAAGGAAATGATTAACTTGATATGATGACTTTTGTCTATTTGGATGGTGACTTATATAGAGGTGTTAAGTAAATAGATATATTTCCAGTTGTGCATAAAGTTGAGCTTCCACTTTTGACCAAACTAAAATCACGTAGGTCAAACGACTTTGCTCAACTCTATTATAAAAATAAAAAATAAAAAATAAAAAAATCGTGTGATCAATGTAAGTCCCATCATCAAAGTTTCACTATTTGAAATAAAGGCATGATACACAAATATAATATCAAACTTGGTATAAATTTTTAAGTTGGAACTCAAACTTTCATATCCACAAATATGACCCTCAACTTGACAATTCCTTAACAAGTAGGCACAGGGTAGTTGCTGACATGACGCGTGAGGTATAATCGCGCTGACGTGTTTTTTCCAACCAATTCTGCGATGCCACGTTCGTTCACATAACCACAACCTGTACACGTCACACCCATTATTTTACACATGGCATTCCTAAAAAAATAAAATAATAAAATAATTTTTACAAAAAAATTACAATTTTTTTTACATAAATTACAAAAAAAAAAAAAATTTAATTTCAAAATTTTTTTACATAAATTACAAAATATTACAAAAATTTTTTTAAAAATTTTAAATTTTTTACATAAATTAAAAAAAAATAAAAATTAAACTTTTT
>JAOTQR010000097.1:17829724-17841099 GCA_025774065.1 Solanum ossicruentum | reverse complement strand
GTATACATGATAATGAACAATCAATATTAACATGTTAGACATCCATGAATATTTTCCACAATATCAGAGACCAAGACCTATATTAGAGTGGACATGACAATTCAATGGGAGAAACTAGTTTTGGAACCCCGTTTTCTGTTATTTATTTGTGAGCAATATCAGCAACATAAGTATACATGATAATGAACAATCAATATTAACATGTTAGACATCCATGAATATTTTCCACAATATCAGAGACCAAGACGTATACTAGAGTGGACATGACAATTCAATGGGAGAAACTAGTTTTGGAACCCTGTTTTTCTGTTATTTATTTGTGAGCAATGCAGCTTGCACCAGGCTGAGTAATGTCTATGGTAACTCATTTATGGCCCTGCCTAAAGCACAATGCCTCTCACTTAAAAACATAATCCCTTTTATTTAACTTGAAATATGTTCTTTCCTCCTTTCACCTACTATAAAGAATAAGATTAAGGCTGTGTATGGTATGGAGGAAATCATTTTCTGAAAAACGTTTTCTAATTTTACTATGTTTGGTTGGTCAAAACTTTTGGAAAAACAATATATCTAGGAATTGAAGTTCCTTAAAAATGAGGAAAATGTCAGGAAAATAAGTTCTACAAGTGACATTCCATTTTAATTTGTCCTCCCATCCTCCAACACACCTCATCTTCACCCCACCTCCCCCCACCCCCCACCCCCCAAAAAAAGCCCCCATTCCCACCACCACACCACCCTACCTCCCATACAAGAAGACAAGAAAGAAACCCATTTATTTTCCAAGAAAACATTGTCCTTAGTACCGAACAAGTAATTCTCCAGCTGAATTCATCATATAACTCTTAAGTGCATTCACTTACAGTGCCAGCAAGAGCATAGGCGACCACCAAAGGAGGTGAAGCAAGATAGTTTGCCCTTGTCAGGGCATGAACACGCCCCTCAAAGTTTCGATTTCCGGAGAGCACAGCAGCAGCAACAATGTCTGCAAAATATATGCATTTTGAATAAGTCAAACAACATAGCAAGATGAACATGACCTAAATAGAGTCCAGACAATAATATTTTAATTTATAATCAATTGTATCAACTTGCCGTTCTCTGATATGGCAGAAGCAACAGATTCATCCAAGTCCCCAGAGTTCCCGATACAAGTGGTGCAGCCATATCCAACAATGTTGAAACCTTGCTGATTTAAATACTTCTGTAGCCCACTGTTCCATGCAGAAAATAACATATTACAGTGTTTTCAAATAACAATGGTCTGGATTAGTAGAAACTTTGTCTTTCAGAAACTTCCTATCAATACCTCTTGAGTAAATATTTTGTGACAACACCAGAGCCTGGGGCAAGGCTTGTTTTAATCCATGGCTTAACCTGGAACATAATCAGGAACAAGGATTAAGATGGCATGCCTAAACCTACAATCAAATAAAAAAGCAAGTATATGTAGTAGAACTAACATGTAGACCCAGCTCAGATGCCTTTTTCGCAACCAGAGCTGCTCCTAGCATAACGCTGGGATTGGATGTATTTGTGCAACTTGTGATAGCAGCAATCACAACACTGCCATGTTTGAGCTCTGCAGGTTGCCCATGGAAGGAAAACTTGGCCACTTTATCTTGAACCTCTTTTGGCACAGCAAATCCCTGCATCAAAGTAGAGCAAGTTGGATTAGCATTTCCAGAAGTCAGAATCTGGGGTTGGGTACTTTAAAAGTCTCACAACAATTTATGTTACAAGTTGATCAACCAAGAGTCAAATAGTAAAATGAATAGCTCGCTCACCTTGAATCCAACTTTGTTATCTAGGCAAGCATGCCAGTCAGACTTCATTTCTTTCAAAGGCACACGGTCATGAGGTCTGTCAAGGATTAAAAACCATTTATATGTACCAACCTTATTGCAGATTTTGCATCTTAAATCAGAATTTATCCAAGCTGAGAAAATACCTCTTTGGCCCTGACAGACATGGTTCAACATCGGCAAGGTCTAGGCTCAAATAAGAAGAGTACACTTTTTCTTGTTGAGGCTGAAACAATTTTTTTAAAAAAAAGTGTAAGGGAAAGTAACAGTGATTCAATAGGAATACTGAAACTAGAGCAACCACAACTGAGGCAGGATAGGAAATACCTGATTATAATCGACAAACATATTATTTGCACGGAGATATGCCTCTACCATTCCAACCTAGATTTTGCACAGAGGGTTAGCCACATATAAGGAGGAACTTTCACACTCTATCTTCACTTAAAAGCAAATGACTGAATACTTACTGTTTCATCACTTCTCCCTGTTAACTTGAGGTATTGCAGAGTCACATGATCTACAGGGAAAAAACCCATTGTGGCACCGTATTCAGGAGCCATGTTTGCAATGGTGGCCCTGTCAGCCAATGAAAGCCCACTCATTCCATCACCTACATGGGAAAAAAACATACAAGTAATCAAGTCCTTGTCTGAAGGACCTATCAAGCAGTGGTTAAACTATTTGCATGGGAAATTAGATGAGTTTATATATCTACCGTAGAATTCAACAAACTTTCCAACAACACCATGCTTCCTCAGCATTTGAGTGACAGTCAGAACCAAGTCGGTGGCAGTTACACCATTTCGTAAATTCCCTGATAGCTTGAATCCAACAACTCCAGGCAACACCATGCTCATTGGCTGTCAGTATCCAGAAGAAGCATTAGAAAAGTGCCCTCCGAAGTGCAAATATCAGAATAGATATCAAAGTATTTTTATAATTTAAAGTGAACATTACCTAGACAGCAATTCATTTTTAGACATAAAGGAAATAGAAGAACAGGAAAGCAGCAAACCCGCTCAGATTAAGTGAACACAGTGCATACTATTCTAAGATGAAGAAAAATAAAATCCTATTCCGATGTAATCTGATTTTTATTGGAAGATAGCTGCAAAAAATGCTGACTGGAAAGTATACTCAAAAGACATTTTCTCTCTCTCCTTCCTCGAGAATTAAATGATGAAAACTTAGTCTTTCATTATTTTCAAATTGACAATGAAACTAGACAAATGCATCAACTAATGAAGACTCATGAATAACCTTCTTCATTTGGAGAACTTCATGATAAAATTAGCTTTCAGGAATACATAGAATATTGGGAAGAGCCAAAAAAATAGAATTAGCAATCGGCCAAGGAAAGAAGAAAAAAAAGGTCCTGTTAAATATCTAATAAGGAGAAAATATGTGTCAACATATTACTTCTTAAACTCGTGTAACTGTATACACCAATTGATGTCCCTCCATTAACTTCTACACGTGGCAGTCATATTCTAACCTAGAAAGATTTGACAAAGTGCAGATATGAACACGTGTCACAAGAGCAAAGTGGAACACCTCAGCGTAAAAGCATAGCTATAGCAGCAACATATGAATAAACCAGGATTCACCAAGGGATAGAAGGACGATCATCACATTCATAGTTCCATACCTGGCCAAGCATAGCAGCTTCTGCCTCAATACCTCCGACACCCCAGCCAGCAACTCCTAGCCCATCAATCATGGTGGTGTGGGAATCTGTTCCCACCACACTATCTGGGTAGAGCAAGCCTTCCCTATTAAAGACGACCCTTCCAAGATACTCAAGATTCACCTAAAATTCAAATGCAGTCACGCAGAAAGATATTATCAGCTTTGCAAATGCACTGTTTCGGAAGCAGAATCTCACTCCACATCCTAACAAGGGAAGATAAGAACATATAAAAGTAAAGAATTCAGGATTTAAGAAATAGCTAGAGTCCAGCACAACTATCACATTCATCAAATATAGAAGCATAAGCAGCTAAGTCACATTCAGTTTTCAGGTCCAATACCTGATGCACAATACCAGACCCAGGTGGAACAACAAGCATGTTTTGGAAAGCATTGGATCCCCACTTAAGAAAGGCAAACCTCTCCTTGTTTCTTTGGAACTCAAGCTCCATATTAGCCTGGACTGCATTGTCTGACCTTGTTACATCAACTTGAACCGAGTGATCAATAACTAGGTCGACAGGAACCTGAAATGATATTCAAAACAAAAGAAATCACCATGAAGTGGGATGATATTCATTCATAAGAAGAGCATTAAAGAAATGTAACCAAGCAACTTCACATATAAGTGCTAGTGATGAATGAGACAACATAAAGTGACAATGCAGTTCAATGATTATGAACTGAAGTAAATTTTTTGCATTGTTCAAGAGACTTAGCCACAATTAACTAACTAGAAAGTATCATACCAATGGATTGATCTTGTCAGAATCACTGCCAAGGTTGTTCATGGCATCACGCATGCAAGCAAGGTCCACCACAGCTGGTACACCAGTAAAATCCTGCCAACAACATAAATCAGTCAGGTGAAACAGGTAGTCGTCACACTGCATTCTATTTTTCTTTCTCCTTTAATGTAGAAGACATCCAAAAACCCAGTACCTGCAGCAAGACACGGGCAGGCTTGAAGGGTATCTCCACAAGCTTAGGTGCAGAATTTTCCCAGTCGATAATCTTTTCAACATCTTCTTTTTTCACTTGAAAGTTGTCACAATTGCGGATTGCTGATTCGAGAAGAATTCTAATAGAATACGGTAGCTTGTCTGTCACATAGGAACCACCAAACCAAGAATAATCAATAATCAAACATTTGAGAGGATACAGATGTTACTGTACAGTTAAGAAAGAAACAGATCAAATTGAATATAAGAATGTATCATGGCCTTAAAAGTTACCAATCCTGTGATCATTGAGAGCAGGTAGGCTATAGAACTTCCCGAATTCACCACCTCCAGGCTTTGGAAGACCAGTGAGGATTCCCTTAAATGGGTTCTCTGCAGCTGAGTCCATCATAAAAAATATAAAAAAGGATCAGATTCTTGATTTTATACTGAGAATACTCTTATTAATTCTTCTCACAAAAAGTCTTCAAGCTTTACGAAATATCAAACCACCCACAAACACAAAAGATAAAAATGAAATATCTTGGGTCAACTTCAAAGATTCCCACTCATAGGTCCTACCCACCACGTTCCACTAACACTTGTCTCAATGCTGATTATTATTATTATCATTACAAATAAAGCATATTCTCCAAATAATCAAGAAAAAAAATACCCAGAAAACAAATCTAGATTTACGAGACCCCCAGAAAATCAGTAACACTTCTACGCCGCCAATTATGCATCACTCACTCATAATTCAAGGGAAAATTAAGTGAAAAGACAAAAGTACCCACCCATGGTAGCTAGTTTCCGATGGAACTGGTTAAGAGCAGGGGCAGCAGTCCTGATCTGAGCAGTAAGACTGATCGGAGACTTCCAATCAACACGGTGGCTCCACCTCGGCAGAGACCTGAGCGTGGATGAATAACGCTGCTGATTACAGATACTAGCCGAAGACGACCGAACTCCTGGACGAGAAGGCGCGTGATGAGCAGCAGTCCTAGAAGCTGAAGCAAGAGGCCTTGAAACAGAAGAAGATGATCTCAATAGTGAAGAAGCAGCAGAAGAAGAGTATTTGCGAGCTGTATTACTATACATGACTCCCTTTATATATATAAAATGTTTGCAGATCACATTCAAACAATTATCGTATCCCCTAGGGTTGCGTGCCGGAACTTCAAGAAAGGGGAAAAAACCAAAAAAAGGAAATTGCTGATGAAGAAAAGGATGGAGATGATGACGAAGAAGAAGATATGGAGATTGGTTGATTGATTGAGAGAGAGAAAAAAATGGTTAAGTACCGAAGCTGCGGAAGATGAAATGGAGCTAAAAAATTTTAAACAAAAATTATGAAGGGGATATGGGGGAGAAAGGCAATAATAATAAGAAAAATGAATATGATTAGGTCAAATATATCTATTTATTCGCTCCCTTGTTTGGACAATTATTTTTGTTTTCAAAAAATAAATTAAAACATACTTCTGCCCTTTGAAAATGTCAATTTGTATACGCAGCTCCTTTCTTTCTGAACTATTATTCTTTTAACTTTTTTTGTTAATCGAAAAATATGAATGTGGTGTAGTAGATGAATTGAGTTCTCATATTCAAGATTTGAATATAAAAAAAATTTTGATAAGGAATACAATCATGTGCAGCATGAATTTGAAATAATCAGACTCTAAAAGAAGCATCAAACATCGAATAAAAATAAAAAAAGAAAATTTTGAAAATTATTCTTTTATGCCTTAATCTGATACTGAGAATATTGATTAAAAATTCATGAATTTTGATGAAAAAACTCAATTAATCAATAATCTAATTACGAGAGTTTCTCAACATTATTGCAAGAATTAGAGGGCTGGTCATAACTCATAAGCATTCATAATAGTAAAATAGAATCTATTTTCAACATTTCTTTCAATGTTTTTTTTTCCGTACGAAATCATTTTATGTAATCTATATTATTACTACCATAGAGTATCACTTTCTTTTAGTTTTAATTGTAACAAGAAAAAGGAAGATCAGAAACTTATTATTTGGGTCAATAAGTGATACATTTATTAAGCTTATTTAAAATGTATAGATCTTAAATTTTAGGTAAAAGATTTATAAATATCCTTTTTTTTTTAGGACTAAAAATACCCGTAAGGTTTATATTTAGGTTCATAAACATCTCTAGCCTATGAAAAAAGATTCATAAATACCTCCTCATCCACATTCTGGTCTAAAAATACCATTAAGATTTATTTTTCGGTTCAAAAATACTCTTTAACTTAACAAATATAGTTAAGTCAACTTTAATTTTTTAAAAAGTCACGTGGCATGTTTTAATTGGTCATATGCATTCACAATAATTTAGACCTATCCAATCATATCTTTTTATTAAAATTCTTGTATACCACTTACGTAAAGGACCTCTAATTCATTTGGATAATCACTAAAATTAACTAAGTACTTAAACTAAAGTCTACGCTAGAAGTAAAATAAAAATCGAGAGGTCAATACAATTTCAAAAAAAAATTTGCATATTTCTAATTTACCAACTAGATAATTACATAAAAAAAAAGTAATTTTTAAGTGTTTGGGTGGGTTGAATTATTATGAATACGTATGACCAATTAAAAAATGTCGCATGGTTTTTTAAAGAATTAAAGTTAACTATTTTTATTAAGTTGAGAGGTATGTTTAAACCCAAAAATAAAATTTTAAATGTATTTTTAGATCCAAAAATAGAAGAGGAGTATTTATATATCTTTTTCCATAAGTTATAAATATTTATGAGCCTAAAAATAAATATTAGAAGTATTTTTACACTCAAAAACAAAAGAGAGGTATTTATAATTTTTTTTCCATACGTTAGAAATATTTACGAACATTTTTCCCTAAAATTTTAAATAAAGAAATGATTATTAATGGGGCTTGTGGCACACTTCCACAGGCCACGAGTCACCCATGTAACATTTGCATTAAGTCCTTTTATTTCTTCTTATTCTTTTTAACTCCACTATTATTATTTTATAGACCAATTATTCAAACGTTTGCCCCCACAATAATCTGTTACTACATCATGTGTATTATTGTGAGGACAAGTAATACTTGTAATCCCAATGTTAATATCATAATATATTCTAATTTTAATCCTTACGTTATTCGACTTACTGACATTGATATTAAATAAAATTTGAGAAGTATATGGCATGCAACTCTAAGCAACATTCAAGAAAAAAAGATTTGAGTAAAACTGGATCTAGCAAAATAAAAAATTAGTTATTTTAAAGTTTGTAGTTATCAGCTCATGTTATAATATTTTAACTAATCGTGTAAATTTTATTACTATCTTTCATGATATGTGTCTCACTAGTATGCGGATTTTAGGAAACAGTCTCTCTACTTCTATGAGGTAGCGGTAAGGTCTGCGTACAATCTACCCTCCCCACACTTCACTTGTGGGATATCACTGGATATATTGTTATTGTTGTTGTTGTCCCACTAGTATGCGACATATGCATTTCTCTAATTCGAGAACAATTGAATGAAAACTTTAGATTATTAGGGGTCGTTTGGCACAAAAATGAATAACGTAAGGATTAGTAATACAGGGATTAGCAATGCACGGATTAGTAATGTAGGGATTATTTTTATCAAATGTTTGGTTCATGTTTCCCATCTAATCTTATGCTTAGTTTAAAACTATACAAAAAAAAGTTCTTTCCAATTATACCCTTGAAGTATTTTGAAATTTTCTATTTCATGTAACTAGATCAAAGGTGAATTATTTTTTTGTGTCTTCTAACTAGTTAAGAGAACAACAATTTTATCATCATGTTTGTTATTTTCTCACTTGAATTGTTTGAGAATAAATACTTGTAATGTTAATAAACTCATCACTAATAAAATACCAATATTTTAACTTAATAAAGATAAACCATCTATTATTAAAATTGGAAAGATGTTAAACAATTGTAAAATAAATAATCTATATTTACACATAAAAGTTTGAAAGTTGTAGTTTTAATATAGTGTTATATCTTAAGAACTTTGAGAATATATCTAACATCATTGGATTTTGTTTTGCGTCAATAAAATCACTCAATTAAATTAATTATTAAAAAAAAAATTTGACATAGCAAAATATTTTTTGTCTATTATGTAAATATGAAACCACAAATAAATAAAATATAAAAATTTGACATGATAAATTTATTTATTTTTATATTATAAAAATATGAAACCACAAATAAATAAAATTTGTAAGTTAATTTATTTAAACAAATTTACTAGTACTAAACTACAAATTTAAAACATAAAATTAAGAATATAAAAAAAATCTAAAATAATTTGGGGATATTTTTATCTTTGTATAATTAACTCATGGTATTAATCCAAGGTATTAGCTAATACCACCAAATGGGAGGTATTAGCTAATACCATATATGATGTATTAACTAATTCATCAATTAGTTATACATGGGCTCAAAAATCCTACCAAACATAGTATTATCTAATACCATATAGATAATTGTTTTAGCTTCAATTAGTGAGGAAGCGAATTTGGTTGAAAGATTTATTATTTCAAATTCCTTATTTTGAAAAACCAATTCCTCTTATTTTAGTTCATTGTGATAGCACTGCTTCAATTGGTAGAGTTCAAAACCGTTATTACAATGGTAAATTCAGACATATAAGGAGGAAACATAGTTATGTAAGATCATATTTGATAAGTGGTACCATTAATGTTGATTATGTCAAATCTTGTGATAATCTTGCAGATCCTCTTACTAAGGTCTTAACAAGAGAAAAGGTCTGGAGCACATCGAGGGGGATAGGATTGAAGCCTATAAATCCCTAAGTCATATATGAGGAAACCCAACATGGGGACTAAAGATTCTTACTAGGTTCAATGGAAAGAATGAATCATAGGATGACTTGTTGTAAAAAATGAACTATTTTTTATTCCCTCCCTATAATGCGAGTGCATTAGTTCCTGTAGTGAATGTAGAGGTTGAGTTTTAAAACTCTTAATGAAAATTTGTAGCCTGTATGGGTGGAGTGTTAATTTTACAGAGCACTCTTGACAAATTTTACTATGTGAGTGTGGAAGTAGGCCACTTCCTATGAAAATTGAGCTCATTTTCAAAGACACTCATGAAATCGGGATAACACAAGGTCGTAGTGTACTGGCTAGTAAGCTCATTTTAACACTTTAGTTACTATGTGTGAACAATAATATTTTATTTCCCTTAAGCAGTCATAATTCAAGTGTAAGATCACTACGACTCTAAAGTAAAAGTTATTGTTTCACTAAGTGGAGGTTCAATACAGAGCACACCTTCATTATGCATGATAATCTTACTTAGCTGATAGACTCTCTTATATAATATTAAAATGATTGGAGGATTGTTGGTTTTTGTAGCATTTTAATATTAAGTTTGTTAGTATTAATTTGCTTCAATTGTGGGAATAAAGTGGTGGTGCCATCCTACCCTTGTTGTCACTTAGCCGTTGGTGACTTTTGGTTGCTATTCAAAATTTATGGAGCTGCATTACTCCATTTGGAGTTGATGCATATGTTACGAATATTATGTGCAGCAACTCTTCCTTAGCCATTTGTGGCATCTCTTCTTTTACCCACTTTATTTCATTCTTTATTCCTTCGTTATATCTTGTAACATATGTAATATTTAAGTCATTTTATCTATTTCATTATTTTATTCTATTTATGTTTTATTTATTGCATGGAAGACTTCCTCAACTATAAATAGTGAAAGTCTTCATTTGTTTTGGACACAGAACACAAGAGAAAAAATAGAGTGCATAAATTTTGTCAAAAAGAGAGTTTTTATTAATTAAAGAGAGGTGTTCTTATTGTGAAGCTTGAGACTCAACTCTTATCCAGAGGTTGTTGAGTTATACTTTTGTGAAAGACTGTTGTATCCTGGAGGGGACGAGTCAAAGATATTACTGCTGGACCGCGAAAACGTATGCTGCAGTGAACTTGAATCTCCTTAAAGAGAGCGAGATATCCGCGCTTCATCATGAAGATTTTGTTCTTCATTTTTATTTTTTCCAATTGTAATTTTCTTGTAATTTCAGCAACATTGATTTTATGATGTTTTTATTATTTGCTTTTTCGATCATCAGATTTTTTATGTGTAACACTATTATAATCGGATAGAAATAAGTGACTTAATAGTAGTAAATTAACCAGTGAGATTCATCGAAAAGTTAATTTATAGCATGGAAAACATAGAGGCGTGTTAGGATATTTGCCAACCACAATGGGCGATGATGAAGAAGATCAATTTTCAAAAATCTCATTTTGAGCAAATGGTTATTCACCAACTAAATTTAATATTAAATTGTTTGTGGTAAAATTAATTGTTCTTTAATTTTTAAGGGATTTATTGGTTGTATAATCAAAATCACTGTATAATATAAGTTAAAAATTAATAATGGTAGGCCATATAATACACAACTAAAACCAAAATATAACATTAACATAGGGACCAAAAAGTGTTATTTGCCCTTATTTTAACTTTAAAAAATAACTAATGTGAAAGTAAGAACATTTATTTATCTTTTCCGAAAAAAAGGACATTTATTTAATTTTTTTGGAAAAGACTTTGGAGAAAACAATTTATTCTTCCAGAAAGAGGAGAACGAAAAGGAAAACATATGTTCCATGGTCCTAAAGTACCAACAATCAAGGGTTCGTTTTCACGAGGATAATAGAGTATTATTTTTTTATATTTATTTAAAAATCATAGTAAAATAAAAAGAACAAGTTTTATGCTAGTTATGAATTTATCTCTAATTTATTATAATCTCATAAATTTTATATATAAATTTATGTTACTCATCAAAGTGTTTTAATTGAATTTGATACCAATTCTCTATATTTACCTCTTCCCTAAACACTCAACCCCCCCCCCCC
>JAOTQR010000097.1:17819499-17829624 GCA_025774065.1 Solanum ossicruentum | reverse complement strand
GTGAGAAAACTATTCTTTTTATATAATTATTTTTTTTAGTTTTTTTCTTTCTAAACGAACCCCAAGTTTCTTTTTTAACACTCTTTTTTTTAATTTCAAAGTCATCTACATTAAGCCAAATAAATATATGGTACCTCCCTATGGAAAGTACAATGAGAATTTTCCTATATATTCTCTCAAAAATATTTTAGTTATGCTTCATGGTTATAATTTAAGTAGTTATATTTCGTAATTATAATTATAGTAGCGTTAGTATAATTCGCGTAACATTTTTTGTATACGTTTGTATAATTTGCTATACAATTTACAGTTTTCTTATATCGTTCGTATATTTCATTATACAATTAATGCACATCGTTCATATAATTCGCTATAGAATTCACAGTGTTTATATATTTCGCTATACAATTTAATTCGCACACGGCTTTTGTATAATCACGCACAACGTTTGTATAAATTGCGCTAATTATACCAACTTAACCTGTAATTACAGCTAGATGTTTGTCGTGAGCCGTAATTAATTCAAACTATAGCTATGTTAGTTAATTAACTAGTATACGTTTATTTATCCGCGTAATTTTTTAAAATACAAAAGTAAGTATACTTAATATTTTTATAAGAAAATAATAAAATAATTATACATAAAAATAAAAAATAAAAAGGGAAAAAAGTCCGATGAAATATTTTAAAACACAAGCGGAGAATTAGGTAAGGGAAAGGAAGGGTTGATGGTTCTCCGACTGAAGAAACATACGAATGGGCACCCCAAAACCAATTAGGACTTTTACAATAGCCTTGGGCCACTTTTCGCTAATAAAAGTAGTTTGTTTAGATCATGCATTGCACGATCCCAATAGATATTTTAATAGCTATCGTAAAATTAAATAAATAGGCAGTTGAAATGCTTAATACTTAATGGAAATGACGTAAAAATATTATTGTTGTTGAGGTTCGATCTTGAAATGCTGGATTTAAGATGTCAGGCTTGAATCGTCAAGCCAAGCAACAATTATTGATTTTCAACTGCTTCAGGCTTGAACCGTCGAGCCAAACAATAATTGTCTGCTTCAAGAAGGTAGGAATTAACTTGTTTTTTTCTTTAATTTATAAAAAATACATATTTTTAGTCATATTT
The DNA here is from genome assembly GCA_025774065.1 of Solanum ossicruentum. Taxonomy (NCBI): domain Eukaryota; kingdom Viridiplantae; phylum Streptophyta; class Magnoliopsida; order Solanales; family Solanaceae; genus Solanum; species Solanum ossicruentum. The sequence goes on along the minus strand of JAOTQR010000097.1, from coordinate 17,828,489 downwards.
CTTAATATTATTAATTCATGTTGAAAGGGAAATGTGTAGTTGGACAAATGAATTTCTCTTCCAGTTCTAGGCTGACCTTTCTCTTGTTCTCACCTGTCCAATTTAGACACCATAAGACTTTTCTTTTCTATAATTCTTTCTTTTTTTTTTTAAATAAAAGAAAAGGCCAAGGAATTGAAGGTTGTCTTGTCTAGATACCAAGGAGACTGTCTGAATTGATTTAGTTTATTTATTTTTTAAGCTAAAATGTAAAAACAAATTAAATATTATAAATTAGAATTTTTAAAATTTTGGCTAATAAGTTATAAGTTTATTCAAGTGTCTCTTATTTTAATGGCTCCTGAAATACATACAACAACAATAACATGTTCAGTGTAATCTCACAATTGAGTTTTTGGAATAAATGTTTTCATATTTTATTTCAAAAAGTAATAGATTTATCTAATTAATTTATAAATTTTTGATTACACGATTAATAGGGAAGTATGAATATCAAACTAAACATTGTAATTTAGAGTAATAAAGAAGAATTTTGAATTCAAACTCATAACATAATAATTCAAATTGTAAATTTAACCATTGAACAGTCATATTTTGAATTGCTCTTGTATGCATTGACTCTTTGTTTGTTTGAACTGGATTTTGATTTTTTGGTTATATATCAGAATTCATAATTTTTTATTTATTTTTATTATTTTAACTTATAACAAATGATTATAATTTTTTAAATTTTACTCAAACATTATAAAACTGTTTAAAAGTTTTTTTGATTTGAAACGCCTAAAATAAGTCAATCTAAATGAGCATGTAATTGTTTTTTTTTTTTTCAATTACCTAGTGCAATTCCTACGAACAAAATTTTTAATCAGGGACTTCTAAAAAAATGTGACACGAAAAATTTTCCTTATTATAATATTTCTCCTGTGTTTATGGATAGGTATTAGTTGTTACACTTAAAAGTAAATGTTAAATGTCATGTCAATTTTTACTGAAAAAAATTGTAAAAATTGATAGAAATTAGTAGTACTAGAGGAGACGTAAATTGACAACCCTTTAATATAGCAATTTCTGCCCGATTAAAGAATTACAAGAAAAGAGGTTCCTCTTGAAAAAGTCCACTGCATGATTAGAAATTCTTTAAAAGGCATTGACACAAAATTAAAGCGTTTAATAAAGTTGTGTCTGTCCTAATCACGATCAGATATATGATAATCTTTTGCATTTGCATTATTTAAAAGGTTAGTTCCCAAACTTTTTTTTTTTTTTTTCAGTTTGTTCCAGAATCTGCCACCTCACTAGTAGACAGTCCATGCTTTCTATTCGTCGAATCAGCCTAATCTTTTCTTTTTCTTTTTTCTAATATAAGAGTGATGGACATGCCAGTTTACATGCACTCCAAAAAAAAAGTTTTTTTTTTCTCACTTTTCAGCAGCACAAAATATCAAAAGTTCTATTAGCTAAAGCTTACACGATCAAAAGAATTACCTACCAGAATTTGTCTTTCGCTAGAATTTATTACTATCTCACAATATTTTTTTATGATTTAAGCAGCTCCCATTTCGCTTATTGATATAATGGAAATTGCTTCTTTTATAAATTTTCTCTCTGACTACTAAGATATTTCAGTTTAGTGTGCCACTCCCGCCTGCCCATGGATTCAATAAGCTGTCCTATTGGAGATTAGATTTTATTCTTGGATCAAAAACGCAATTTTTTGACATAGAAGTAACACAAAGGATCATAGCAAATCAACGAAATCAGTTAAAAGTTTCACCCCACACAACACAATGTATATGTCCAATTACATACAGTTTTTCAACAAAAAGAATTACAACACTCATCATCTTAATTGGTCTAAAACAGAAGCATTAGAAACATGCAAATAATAAGAGGAGCTGAAGTCACCGATATGCATGTATCTATTTTTACCATCAGTATACATAGTTTAATCTATTACTACTGTTTTCATCGAAAATTTCTTTTCTTGAGCCAATAGTCTATAAGAAACACCAGGAAAAAGATCTGTAATTGCATAAAATATAGGAATAATGTTGAAGGAAATATGGAACACGCGAAACAAGGAAGAACCTTCCATGCTGGTCCAAGAAAAGCAACTTGACTGTTTGGCCCACCATTCAAGTTACCTTTTCTTCACACTTTCTGAGCTCACCCTCAATACAACACCCAAACTGTTGCCTTGTTTCTTCTAAGCTCCATAAAGTTTATCTATTTGAGCATCTACAAGGCACAATTTACTACCAAAAATATATTCTGATTCTTCTCCTCTTTACAACTCCCACTCCCCACTTTTACTTGCTTACTATTATATTAAAAAGAAATTTTTATTTTTATTTGTCCAATTTAAATAATCAAGAGACATTAACTCCATCATTTTTATATTTATTTTACCCTTATTATTAAGTATTAATCATTTTTCTAACATTTAAATGACATAATAATTAGGATGATATCATAAAATTACAATTTTATTTATTTTTTCTTGAGAGATTTGTATTTATGGCTTCAAACATGAACAAGTCAATATAGACGGAGGGAGTACCACAGTCGACATCATTTTCTTTTGATGTAGACTTAACTAAACACAAAACCAGTTAAAGAGGGAAAAGATCAAGTTTAGGCACAATTTAAAGGATAAAAGATACCCTGTGGAAGCTATTTGGGGGAAGAAAGTCAATGTCTCAAGATAAGAACAACCTTTTGTCAAGGGAAATCATCCACTCTGTTTCAAAATCAGTTTTTTTTTTTTTTTTGTACAAAATTTACAAAACCAACTTGGAGTTGACTTACAAATTTAGGGAAGTGGTCCAAACATGTTTTTCCAACTCCTCTTGATAAATTAAAAAGTAAGTGTTCTCTTCTATTGTTTTATTGGTAAAAAGCATAATCAAACACAACTAAACCCTCAACTCTAACTTCATAAATCTCAAATAAAGTGAACAATATTTGGAATCTATGGCCAAAGGCCTACTTTAGGACAAGTAATGATATAGTGGAATAGAAGTGTAGAGCCATAGGCCATTATTGGTGCTAAGAGTAGTTGTTGCATAACCACACATCTTTGAGAGCTAGTTGCAAACCCCCAACACAAATTGGTGTTAAGATCAATTCTAAAGTGAAAAGGTGCAAAAATAAAAATCTGATAACAGAAAAAAGAAGCTATTCCTCTAAAGTGCAACACAAAACAAATGACTCCCAACATTCAAATTGTGTTATCTTTTATTTCTTTACTTTTTGATTTCATGTTTTCTGAAGTTGGAAAATTGTTCTTTTTCTCAGAATATATCAAATCATCTAAAGCTTTCAAAAGCAATATATAACAAATAAATCATGATGAGAAAACTGGATGATTGAAACTCTGATTAGTATAGCAAGGGACAAATTCAAAGGGAGCATCAACCTCCAAATTACAAGGCGGCAGCATTACAAATAACCACTCTCCTTCACACTAAACGGAGAGAACGGTCAGAGGAAGTTGCAGTATCTGTTACTTGCCTTTGTTGTAGTCACTACTGCTCAGAAGCAGACGCAGGAGTTGTTTTCACAGAAGGATTGTAGACACTGAACTCTCCAAATTCCCTTCTACCACTGGAAAAAATATGTGTCACGTCAGTGCCTTTGAACAAAGAAAAAGTAATTGTCACCAAAAAGATTATTCGCTTCTCATAAATCTAAAATCAACAATTAAACCCAAACTGCTTCCACAAACTAAAGTTGCATGTCTATATGATCAGTGATATATGCATCTAAGAATGCTGATTAACAGCTTCAGCAGACACAAGATATATAGCATTCAGAACAACAATGGAACCTTCATTCTAAGGTTACGGGAAGAAAAATGCCAAGAGAATAGTGTTAGTTTTTGAGGACATGTTTGTTTCTTAGATGCACCAAGTATTTAACTATCCCCACATAACAAATCACCACTTAAGTGTGCTTATGCATACTTACACAAGCACATGTTGTTGGGATTGATTTTATTCTATAATATGTTCTTTTACTATATCTCAAAGTGTCCTAACCATGCTCTACCACCATAGCATTCGTACTTAAAACTCCTCAAACAAACTACAATTTTAACCACTCAACTTGTGGTGGAGTCTTGAAGCTTAAGGGCGTGTTTGGTATGGAGAAAATGTTTTCTTATTTTTTCATGTTCGGTTGAACAAAATATGTCTTCTCTAGGAAAACAAGTTGCTTAAAATTCAGGAAAATGACTTCCTTCATGGAAGTAAGAAAAACATAAGTGGTGTTCTATGTTATTGTATCTTTCCCAGTCAACCAATGCCCCCAACCCCTACCCCTTGACTATGCCATCCCATCCCCAAGGCCCCACTCTCCACCCCTCCCACCCCTACAGTGTTATGCTAAAATACATATAAATGCTCTTCAGATAACATGTTTTTACTTACTTACCAAACACTAGAAAATAAACAAAAAAACAACTTGGTTTTCAACAAAACATTTTCCATGGAAAATGTTTTCCTTCATACCAACCACACCCAGAATGTACATGTTAAAAATGAAAGGTCAATATCATTTTATATTAACTGTATAAAATCCTATTTCACTTAAAAATATCAAATGTTAGACGGAGATGACAGTGGATTCCTAACCTGTGCATTATATCCCAGCCAGCAGGTAAGAAGCGTGGATGAACAGCTTCAACAAACACTTGTCTCCATCTCTGACAAAATTCACGAATTCCGTCCTCCCCACGCTCCTTGAGCAGATGATTGACAACTTGCTTCCCATGTGGTCCATGCCCTAATAGTGAGAGCTTTGAGTCTCGTTTGGATGAAACACTAGCATTTATATTAGCAATGGAATTAGCAGTTTCAGTAGATGCATCACAGCTTTCACCGACATATGACTCCGCAAGAATATCATCATGTTTCGCTAAGGATTCTCTTCCAAGCGGGACATCATTGTTATAAAAAATAGAGGATCCACCATTGACCCCAAAATTCGAATCACTAATATTCATGTCCTGTACTGTTAACAAGTTGGTATGTTCTTCACTGTTGCTTGAATTATCTGAAATTTCTTCTGTCAAAGATGCTCCTTTGGCTTGCTTGTTATCTAGCTTATCATCTGATATGGTACTATTACTAGAATTATTGCAAGCTAGCTTTCTCTTTTTCTCAAGTCGCTTTCTCCTATTAGAACTAATCCCAATTAACAAAGCTCTTTCAAGATCTTCGTCAGAAACCTCCCGTCCACCATAATAGTTCCTCACAATCTACAATAACAAAGACAATAAGAAAGTTTTCAACAATTAGCAGTTCTAAACAATGTAACACAGCAACAAATAGAAAGGATTACTTAAATTGATGGAGAGAGTAAAGATGTCAGAAAACAGATGATTAAGACTACCTGAAACATTAAAAATACATGCAAGGAAATATGGAAGTGATTGCACGATTCAAAATTCAGCAAGTGCATCCAAAACAATTCATTCAAATTTAACTCAATACTGCAGAATCGAGGATGCAAGTTACGAGAAAGAGTAAGGCAGAAGAAGTAACAGAAATAGAATTGAAGATTAATATAAACATTTCCTCTCCAGTCTAAAACATCTAATGTGAGAGGACTGTATCATTATCACCATTGAGTGGTATATGCTCCCAGTGAATAACTGTTGGCCTTTATTTTAATAACAGAAAAGGGCCTAAAATGCCTCGAAGTATTGAAAATGGTACAAAAATGCCCTCCATCCACCTATAGGGCCTAAAATGCCCTTCTCAGCCACGTTTGGGCAAAAAATAACCTTCTCTTTAACAGATTATTTATTTAATAATATAAAAAATTATTTTAAACACGTGGCGGCCATTCTATGGTCAAAATTTAATTATTTATAATTAAATTTGACCCACCCAAATTTACCCTAACCCACTCCAAAATAAGCCTAACCTGTAAATTAAACTAAAAGAATGAGAAGAGCAACTCGCGTACAGTTTCCCCCAGAAAATGAATCATCTGTGAAGATCTTCGACTAGGGTGACGTTTTTCATTCGCAATCTCGACTTCAACTCAAGTAATAACATTTTTGTAATTCGTTTTCACCGTTAGAGTTTAGCGCTTTATCTATATTAAGCAATGACTACCAATTCGATATATATGGGGTTATGTTGATGTTTCATGCGTTTTTATGATTGCTTTGGTAATTTTTTCCGGTGATAATGCTACATCATATTATATTGGTGTCGTTCTCTCTTTCATGACTGTTTTCGATTTGTGTGGTCCCATTTTCATTTTTATTTTGGATGTATTAAATGATTTTTCAGCAGGTAGTCCCTGTCCTTGTATTCATGTACATAGCCATGAGAATGTATATTTGCTTTCAAGCTTTGAAAAGTGGCTGGAAAGGTGGTTTGAGGCCATTTATAGGGTTGGATGACACCTTTTTAAAAGCAAAGTGCAGGGGAATTTTATTTGTTGCACTTGGAGAAAATTCAATGAAGTATTTTTATCCACACTTGCTTGGGCAGTGGTGGATAGGGAAACAAGACGAACATGGAAATGGTTCATTGAGTTGCTGAAAAATTCATTGGAATTGGAAGATGGTTTAGGATTGAAAATTATGTCTGATATGCAAAAGGTAATCCTATAATTATTTGACAGTTACTGATTTTAGTTACTGTATACATTTGAACTACTTTAACTTGTGATATTTTTTTGTTTATTGTTATAGGGCTTGATTGATGTTTTTGGTGATTTGCTTTCAGAAGCCCAACATAGATGGCGTGCAAGGCATATAGAAGCCAATTGGTCCAAGACTTGCAGTGGTGTACAAATGAAAAAGTTATTATGGTGGTCTGCCTTGAGTACATATGAAGAAGAGTTTGAAGATCAATTAAAGATCATGGGGTCTGTCACTGAACAAGCTGCCAAAGACTTGCTATGGTACCCATCATAACATTGGTGCAGGGCCGATATTGACATAGTCAATAAAAATCACACATGTGAGAATAATTTTGCTGAGTCATTCAACAAATGGATTTTAGAAGCAAGGATAAAACCAATAATCAAGATGTTGGAAGATATTAGAATCAAGGTACTGCCACTGTGAGAACTCTTATTACTGTAACTTGTTCTTCTAATAGTAATGCCAGTTCCTCTGCTACATATACTTGGGAAGGGAAGATAAGTTGTAGCATGAAATGTTTTAACTAGCTTAAGGAACTTTCTTGAGCCGTGTATGAATCGACGTACTTATTCAATATTGTAATTCAGAGCAACAGTTTACAGATAGTTCTTTAATTATCAATACTTGGATAGTTGAATCAATGTACTTGATAGTTTACAGATAGTTGAACCAATGCATCTCATTCAGTTTATAGATAGTTTACAGAAAGTTGAACCAACGCATCTCATTCAGTTGAATCAATGGATAGTTTACAGATAGTTCATTAATTGATTCAGAGTTGTGTATGAATCAATGCACTTATTCAATATAGTTGATTTTACTTGCTAGACTAACCACTGAATTAATTGAAATAGTTGCTAGTGTAACAAATTAATGCAACTTACTGTCTTGTAGGAGTTTCTTTAGTGGAATTAAACACTATTAAGTTACTTGCTTAGCATAGTTTCTGCATAAGTTGTCTTTACACTTTTCAAAGTGATCCATCCATGCTGAACATGGACAATTAATGGATTTTCTGTTTCTCTGTTTTTGTTTCTCTGTATCTCTCTAAGTTTCTTTGTTTCTGTTTCTCTGCATGTTTCTCTATTTCTGTTTCTTTGCATGTTTTTCTTGTTATTTATTGAGTTGCTTTGTATAGGTTATGAAAACGTTGAAAGATCTTGAAGAAGAGGGTGAAAAATGGACAGAAGATTATAGTCCATATGTCAAGGAGTTGTACAATGATATCAGAACAATTGCACAAGGTTGTCAAGTTGTTGCTAATGGAGACTTCGGATATGAGGTGGCTGAGAGTATAGATAGGCATGTTGTGAATCTTGGTAGAAAGGAATGTACTTGTAGGACATGGGATTTGACAGGAATACCATGTCCTCATGCTATTAAAGCATTAGAACATGATAGACAAGAACCACTGAATGAGATGCATTGATGGTACTCAAAAGAGGCTTACATGTTGGTGTACCTGCATAAAATTCAACCTGTTAGGGGTGAAAAATTTTGGAAAGTTGATCCTTCTCAAGCTATGAAACCACCAGTTGGTATGTTAATAAGTCATTCAACAAAAGTTCTCATAGCTTGAGAAGGATCAACAGTTGATCCCTCAACTCTTGAGCATAAGCCTCCAACTTATTGAAATCATCAGTATAGCTACCCTCAAATTTCTCAAACACAAGTCTTTTTAACCCTCCTCATTTTTGAATAGCTAACAATAAGACGAAAGTTATCATCTAAATTCTACCTCATTTCTGTCACCTTGTACTTAGGATTATTTTGGATCTTGTTCTTAAAATAGTGTGCTAAAGCTTGTTGAGTGGCTCTTCTATTCTTGAATGCTTCTGGACATGTATGTTTTGTTTGCAAGGTCTTAGTTTCAAATCCCCTTTTCTGAACTTGAGAAATCAAACACACAAAAGGACAACCAAGATCACACCTATGTCTTACTCCAGAAGAGTCACTCTTAACAACTCCAAGGCTAACTGTTAGAATCCTCAATTATAGGGATATGATATGATTGTTAGAATCCTCAATTATAGGGATATGATATGATTGGTAGAATCCTCAATTATAGGGATATGATGCCAATCAAAAATTTTGTAAATATTCAGTTGCCTTGTATAGAGCCCCAAGCTCCTGTATATATTGACCTAATGTCATACCTCTCAAAGATAATAAAAAAAAGTAGAGAGAGTTTAGCCCGAGGACGTAGGCACCACTTGCCGAACCTCGTAAATCATTTGTGTTTTTTCTTCTTTATTTTTCTCTACATGGTATCAGAGCCGTAAGGTTACTGTTCATCTTCACATCACTATTCACCCTCCGATCG
>JAOTQR010000097.1:17761937-17773096 GCA_025774065.1 Solanum ossicruentum | reverse complement strand
CACATTAATTTTTTTTAAAGTTTAATTTTATTAAAGGGAAGGGTAATATTGGAAAAAATTTCAAACATCTACCTTGATGTTTGAACAATTCAAATATTTTGAATACTAAAAAATACTCTAAAAATTCAGTTATATTGAGACGGAGGGAGTATGATATTATTTTTGAAAGATGATACTATTTTAAATGATCTTTCGAAAATAGTTATGGAAATATAAATAAAATTTATTTTTTTCAAATTTTATTTTATGTGATTGTATTAAGTATGTCGCAGTTGTTGTTTAAACCTCCTTAAAAAAGAAAGATAATTTTGAAGAGAAATAATGAATACATTTTTAAATTTTGTAAAAAAATATTTACTTTGAGACATATTGAAATTATGCATCATAATAATTGAACGGAGTATTATAAAAATACTTTACTCTAGAATTCAAAAATACTCATTCAATTAAAAACAAATTATGGTTCAGATATTTTAAAATGAAACAAAGTAGAAAATAACAATGGAAAAAGGGAGGAATTTCATTAGACAAGAAGGAATCAAACTACAAACCATTCCCAGTATACCTATTTAATACACAATTTTCTTTTGCAGAAATCCATTAAATTCAAACCCCAAAACTAAAATCGCTCCAAATCTACCACTTTTTTTCCCCTCTAAAACTCTCCTAATTTAACAAATTATTTAGCTGAGTTTCTCTTCTGCCATTTCTCCTTAATCCATTTGAATCCAGTAGAGGTTCCGCTCTTCACCTTGCTAGCACCGACCACAGCCGCCGCCTTAGCCTTCACTGCTCCGACAGCCGCCACCGCCTTAGCCTTGTCGTACCCCGCCGAAGCTACCGCCGTCACTTTCTCCATCTTTTTGTTACCGGTTTTGTTTCCCCATTTATCAGTCCAACTAGGTTGATTTTCGTTCTTCATGGAAGGAACAGGAGGAGGAGGAGATAAGAGTTTAGCAGAGAAAGAAAGTTGACGGGAACTTTTAGGGCTTTGAATGGTTCATGAACCCTATAAAAGGCCCAATTGCAAATTAATAGAGACTCGGCCTGCTAATTTAGCCTTTGGGCTGTTGGGCACCTAGCTAGTATTTAGGCCCGGTTGGACATGAGTGTGTTTTTTTCAAAAATATTTTAAGAGATAATGGACAAAAAATATTTATTTTCTGTATGAAACTAGTGGTGAAGGACCGTGTTAGTACGGATCCAATGTAAATTATTTTTTAGTTTCGATTTATGAAATATCGATAGATCTCAATGTAAATTATTTTTTAGTCTCGATTTATGAAACATCAATAGATTTTTCCTATATATTTTGAAGATATTGTAAGATTATAATTGAAATAGCTAAAGAAATATTATGAAGTCGTTGAAGCAGATACGTCAATATACAGCTGCTTTGAAAACATTAAATTAAAAAGTCCACAAATTATTTTTTGTTGGCTCACTGAAAGCCACAATATAAATTATTTTTTAGTCTTGATTATGTGACATCAATAGTATTTTAGAAGATATTGTAAAATTATAATTGAAACAACTAATGAAATATTATGAAGTTGTTGAAGCAAACATGTCAATACACAGTTGCTCTGAAAAGATTAAATTAAAAATTCCACAAATTATTTTTTAAGGCTGCAATATAAATTATTTTTTAGTCTCGATTTATGTAACATCGATAGATTTTTGTATTTATATTTCAAAAATTATTGTAAAATTACATTGAAGCAGCTAAAGAAATATTATGAAATAATTGAAGGAGACACGTCAATACATAACTGCCTTGAAAAGATTAAATTAAAAGTTTCACGAAATATTTTTTATTGGCTCTATTTATTGGTCCCATATAATAAAGGCGAAGAAGCAAGCAGGATAATTGAAAGCTGCTCAAGCAGACAACTACGATCAAAAGCTGCTGCCGCCTTATTCTCTTATTAATAAGTAGTAAAGTAATATTAGGTATTAATGGTGTATGGTATGCCTATTCCTTTTCTGTATAAAAATGGTGTCAAATAACATTCCACACAAAAATTAAAGGAATTAATTAAAAAATTAAAATAAGTTAAGAGGTAATGGTTAAAAATATATTTGAAGAGATACTAGTCCCTCTGTTTCTTTCACACTACTAATTAGTAATTAAACAATCTACACATGCACATAAGAGACATAATTGGATAGAATAGTTTTCGTACTTAGAGGAAGTTCTTTTTCTGATTGTCGCTGCGTTGCGTTGTATGAATTAGATGTGGACGAACAAATTGCTTCATATGATAATAGAATCCAATTAAGCCCCACTAATTTATCTTAATGTATAGATTAAGTGCTTTAGGGTATTAAATAAATACAATTCAATCCCTTAATTAGATTAGTTATCTAAATTTATTCATAACTTAAATAATTATATCCCTTTAGAATTATGAGAAGAATATTTTACAAAAACAAGAAGATTAATTTTCAAAATAACCTAACGGATCATTAGAGAAGCGATACATATATCATTGGTTGGAGTTTTTTTTTTTTTTGTGTGTGTGTGTGTGGAGGGGGAGGGGGGTGATGGTGGTGGTGGTGGGATCTACTCTCAATTTAATTTCTTTGCTTTCTAACTTAATCTTTTCTTATTTCTATTTGCAAGCATCTTTGAAAGCTAAATCGTAATATCATGCTTCTCTTTTGAAGCAAGTGAAAAATGGTCGGCGATTGCTTAAATGACGATCACCAAAGTTATTTTTGTCATATTAGGCTTAAAACACAATAGATTTGAAGTTTTTTCATAATGAATCCCCGGATGTTTGTCTCAAAAAGTTAAAAAAAAAGAAGAAGAGAAAGAATGAATGAAATTAGCCAAGGAAAAAGGTTTGGCCAATATTGCGTCCATGATAGTCGACGTGGTAAAAGGTTTCAGCAAGATCAAGTTGTTTCTCAATAGCTTATCTCTAGTAAAGCTTTTAACATAGATAAAAGAGGAAAAAAGGGTTGAGCTGAGGTTCATCATGATTGAGCTTCATGGATAATAATATGTGATCACCATCGAGAATTTTGCAGAGGTGCAAAATCTGATTGATGGTGCAAACAAAGAGGGGATAAAGAGAAAGTTAAAACACTTCGAGAGGTAGAAGAGTTGGAACAAGTCGGTCAAAGAAGAAAATCAGTTTTGTTCCTTTTCAATCTTTACTATTTACATGCGAAGATTTTTTCTATTTGTCATGTCAGTCAATAAAGTGATATATAATTCATCTGAAAGTGATTTAAGGGAGGTATTATGTGTTTGTAAACTCATAATGCTAAAGTAAGTTTTGAGTCACTTACAAAACAACCCTTCAAACACTGAAGCTCAGCAGAAAGAGAAAGAGATATATATGAAGTTCAGACAGGCCTCCTACTTAGCTGAATTATACCTACAACAGCAAAGTACGGTTACTTGGCTTAGATTGGATAGATGATAATACAAGATATTTCCATGCTGTAATTAAACATAGAAGGCTCAAACAAGCAACAACTCAATTGAAGGATGATCAAGGTAACTGGCAAACTAATCCTGATACTATTACTTATTATATTTGTGAATTATTATAAGGAACTATTAAGGAAGAAGGAATCACATAGGAGGAAGGTCAACTTGAATATATTGAAGAATGGTAATGTTCTGACAATAGCTCACCATATTAAACTTTTGGCCCCTTTCTCTGAAAAGGATGTTAAACAACAATGTTTTCAATTGATAGCAACAAGAGTCCAAGACCAGATGGCTATGAAGCTGATTTTTTAAAGTCAACTTGAAATATAGTGGGAAAGACATTACAAAAGCAGTGTTCGAATTTTTCAGCAAGGGAAATTGCTTAGAAACTCAACTCCACCAACATTGCTCTCATTGCCCAATTTGACAATTTGAGTGGGCAAGCCAATACATGCCAATATCATGTTGTAATGTATATACAATTGCATTTTCAAACTGATTTGTAGCAGACTAAAAGGAGCGATGAGTCATATTGTAGCAGATAACCAATTTGATTTGTGCAGGGTAGGTCCATGCTTCACAATGTACTAATTTGTCATGTTCTACTTAGGCACTATAACAGGAAGACTACTCTGAATGCCTTATGAAAATAGAACATAGGAAAGTATATGACATGGTGAGCTAGGAACTTTTAGAGGAGACATTAGAGGGATATGACTTTCCTGCTAGATTCATTCAGTGGGTTATGGTGCATGTCACATCTACCAAGTTTACAGTGAAGATTAATGATGAAGGACATGACTATTTTTGAAGGAAAAAAAGGACTCAGACTAGGCGATCTTGCATAACCATTGTTGTTTGTGCTAGTAATAGAGTACTTATCAATAAACAAAAAATGTATGAGTTACGTGACAACATTCAGATTCCATCCAATGTGTAAGCAAGTACAACTAACTCATCTTATTTTTGCTGATGACTTGATGATCTTTTAGAACTCAGTCACCAGAGTTAAGGAGGCTTTGGAGCATTTCAGTGCAACTACTGGACTGGTAGCAAATATTGATAAATCTAGTATCTTCTTAGCTGGAATGGAGGAATAAAGGAAGGCACAATTGATCAACTTGGTAGGATTCACAGAAGGTATATTTCCAATTAGATACTTGGGTCTGCCTTTGACTTCCAAGAAATGAAGCAAGATGGAATGTCAAGATTTAATAGATAAGATTATTAGAAAAATAAAGACTACTTATGCAAGACAACTTTCTTATGCTGGAAGGCTACAGGTGATCTTAGAGGTGCTTTTCTCCATTAATAGCTTTTGAGGATATGTGTTTATCTTGCCTCAGAAAGTTGTAAAAGGGGTGAATAAGAAGTGCAAAGAGTATCTTTAGGAGATTACAACAAATAAAAGAAAGATGACATTAGTATTTGGGGATAGAGTATGCATACCAAAGAAATATCAAGGCCTTAATATTAAAGGATATGGAAATTGAAATGTAGCTTCAGTCGGGAAACTTATCTGGCAACTTACTTTAAAAGAAGACTATCTATGGGTGAAATAGGTTCATAGAATCTACATCAAGACAACTATCAATATCTGGAATCATGAGGCCCCATTGGATAGTAGCTGGTATTGGAGAAAATTGAACACACTAAAAAACAAAATGAGAGAGTGGTATACACAGGGATGTTATAACCTCACTGCAACAGGAGCCTACTTTATTTCAAAGCTACATTGTCACGCCTCGAGCCTACATCCTGGACGTGGTCGGCACTCGAAAATCATTTCTGGTCCCCAAGCGAACCACTTGGCCTGGATAACTTACTTAGCGGAAGACATTGATACAATAATGAATTAGAATAGGCTCCAAAATTTATGAAACTTGAAATAAAATAGTAAAATATACAACTTGATATCAAATCTTTCAAAGAAATAACTGAATACATTATCTTTCTAGTCTACGAAGCCTCTAAAGTACTGACTCTGAATAGGGCACTAGAATAGACTCATAGGTACCTCTAAAAAATAAAAGACAAATAAATGGAACTCCTGAGCTCTTCTAGATGGTAAGAGGTCTCACCGATCGCTGATGGGGACTGTCCTACTAATCATTTGCTAACATAGACACCTGCAACTGCATCATGATACGATGCAGCGCCAAAGGCGTCAGTACGTGGAATTACAGTATGTAAGATAGCCAAAACGTAATAAAAGTAGAATACTTACTTTAAAACTGCACTTGGAGATAGCTTAACTAACAAAATATGTCATACGTATGAAATATACATATATATTCTTAAACTTGTCAGAAGTGCAACCCAACATAAGAGAAACATTTACGTTAACACTTTAACGAACATAGCTAAAATATATGAAACATGGTACTCAAAACTTAGTTCTGTACTTGGATCAACTTCATTAAATATGCAACATAAATAAAGAAAATACATTAATAAGGAAATACTGAATCTCAACTAAGTAGGATGAAAATCTTTACTTGGGAAGTTTCTCTAATCGACAACCATCACTATGAGCTTCGTGATGATATAACATCTTGCCCACGCTGCCAGAGCCGTTCTATACTTTGCCGGGATAGGGGACGAAGAACTAAGGGAGTAGATCCATCCCAAAATTGGGTCATCTTAATGGCAAATGAGGAAGGTATCTTGGTACAATCCTATCCTATGCTGGCTACATAGTTTATGAGTTCGAGTAATTAATTCTACTCTTACTCATATCAGTGCTCAATACTACTCCCAAAATACTTTTATATAACTTATACTTAAAGAATAGAAATTCTTGAAATCTGATCCTTTCAGGGACTTAGCCCAACTTTAACTTTTCTCAACTTGTCTTTAAACTTTTCTATGACTGAACTCTTTAACTTGACTGAAAACTAATATCAACCCAGTGACTCAAAACATGTTAGTTTTCTTGGCTAATATGCAAGAATTAACTTTTAAAAATATATTTCTTGAACTTAGCTTAAAAGGTACTCAACTAATCTTTCTTTTTCTTGGAATAATATCAAGATTTTCAAAAAGACTCAATAGTCATAAATCTTGTTCATAAATGGATTTAAATTCAATGACAATACTTTAATTGAACAATGTAAAAATCCAAGAATCATACTACTCATCAAGATATCTAGGAAATTTACTATGGAAATCATCATACTTTGCAATATTTACAAGAAACTTAGTCTCAACAATTATTTGAAGATTCATGGGTGAAAAATAGTTTTAATTCTAAAGATATTAACAAAATAATAACTTTTGGGTGACCTTACATACCTTGGAAAGAATTATTGAAGGATAGAAAAGAATTCTTGAGCCCTAGTACGAATCTTGATTTTCTTGTCCGTGAGTTTCTTGAGAGTGTTTCTGAAGAATGAAGGTGTAAAATAGACGTATAGGGATTAAATACGACTTAAAACTGATTAGTTTAGGATTATGGGGTATAGAAAAGGTTGAAACTATCCTCCCTAATTAAAAGAAGAAAAAGAGTTCATTTTTGTACTGGCGCGCGTGATGCACCAGTTTTAGAAAACTGGTTTTCGCTAAAGAAAATATTTTGTCAAATCTTCGAAAGCAATCAAGTATGATTCCACGTCCTTTCTGCGTCGCAGAAGGGGCGCGGAATGCTCACTGTTTTTAATTCTCTTTGAAAAAGTAGTTCATGTTTTTTCGCGTTAAAGTCGAGTTGAGACTATTTCCTACTCAGTTTTTCTCACTGATCGCATATCCGGTCTCAAATTTACAAACGAAGCATAGGAAAACATGTTACGATCAAGGTTAATTTTAGGGATATTTTCATCTTTTCACCGGGTGTTATATACATGACACTAGCAGGGCCGCAGGTGAAGTGTGATGTTGCTGAACTTATTTAGAACAATGTCTCTCCTCCCAAGCATAGGTTTATTATGTCGTTAGCTACGCATCAAAGGCTACTTGCTAAGAGGAGGCTAGCGCATATGAATTTACATGTTTTAGATATGTCATGCTGCCTATGTAACACACAAGAAGTAGAGACAATTCATCACTTACTCAATAACTGCCAATGTTATGAAGTATTCCAATGATTTGGAGTAATTCTACCATCTGGAGGAATTAAACAAGTCTTGAAAATAATCATGAGAAGGCACCGGAAGAAATTAAAAAAGAAATAGTGACAACAATTTTGAGAGGTCTGATATACCACATTTGGATCGGCCGACTAGAAATTAAAGATTATACAAAGTAGTTAGTGTACAAAGAAGTGATAGAGTAGAGAAAGTGAAACTGAATTGTAAACAAAATAGAGTTTTTTAAACATTCAAAGCGTGCTTATAGGAGTAGGACCTTTTGGCAAAAATTAATATATAGATTATTGTCTTGTTTTTCCCTTGAGACATGAGGAACATCACTAGCTGTGGTGGACGAGGTGCTCTTTGATTGTATTATTCTTGGTTGTTAATGGTAATTCACAATGTTACAAAAAAAAAAAAAGTATGTTTTGAGGACATATTTAAAAGGCAATTTATGTGTTTTACATAATAATTCTATCCAGGTCGGCAGGGACTATGGGCATTAAGGAAGTAATACTTTGAAGTAAGATAACATCCCTAAAATCATAAATAAAGTATATTCATATGTCTATTGATACGATAAAATGTATCTATTACTTATATATAAGCGGTAATAAGCAGGGAACTCACGATCGACATGCTTGATTTAATTGCCTGCTTAGGTTGACAATTGTTCATTGATATGTTTGCTTTAACTGTTTGATTTTTTTTAATCATTTCTATTAATTATGTTTCTTCAATTGCTTCAACTATGAATTTACAATACTACTCCTTAAGTAGGCAAATGCTGATTGACGTGTCTGTTTCAGTTGCTTGATTTTACAATGTCATTTCTATTAGTTATTTTTTCAGCTGTTTCAACTATAAATTTACAATATTACCCCTAATAAATTATTTTTTCTTAAACACAGCTGCAGATTGACGTATCTGGTTGATTTTACTATGTCTTCTCTTAATTATCTCTTCAGCTGCTTCAACTATAAATTTATAATATTATTCCTAATAAATTATTTCTCCTTAAAGGCAACTATCCATTGACGTGCTTGCTTCAGCTGCTTGATTTTACAATATTATTCTTAATAAATCATTTTTTCATCTTCCTCGTTAACTATTAATAATTTAAAAAATTTAACAAATAAATTCAATTTTGATTGACTCTCAAAATTTTGTATGTGCAGCATACATTGAAACAAAATAAGTACATATATTATTAAAAAATAATATAAAATGTGCTTTAAATCGCAATAATTATCAAATTACAAATTAAAAATATAAAAAATCTATTAATATCATATATGAAAATTGAAACAAACAAAAAAAAACATTTATTGAACTGGTGATGATATCGACTCTTGTGACTAGTATACCTGTAACTGCCAAAATACACAAGTTGTATAGAACAAGGGTGATGATATGCCAATTTGGTATGCGGACATTTTTCTCTTGCAAGTTACAAAAGATACCGTCAACTGCTTAATTAAAAGGTAACACTCCTCCGTCCCATAAATATATAGTATTATCTTAATAACAAAATTATGTTTATAAAAAAATGTAACAAATAAAGTGTGTAGCTTATTAAATTGTTTATATTTAATAAATATCTGTTGAAAACGAAATGTTATATATATATAGTATATGAGTAGAGTTGAAAATACATACTATTTAATCATTTTTATCTTGATTTTCTAAATTAACACTTATTTTGGAATAATTGTTTTTATTGTTAAATGATATTTATTTTGGAACGGAGAGAAAAAAATATTCCTTTTGATGAGAAAAATTTGATGCAATAAATCTATATATATATATAATAAATTAAAGAAGAGTAGTTTGCAATGTGGTTAAGTCAAATGATAAGCTATTGAAAAGTCACTTGACAATTTTAGGATAACAAAAATATTAAATATTGTAATAAAACTTTTTAATTAAGAGAATAAAAATAATAAACTTAACAAATAAATTAGACTTTTAAAGATAAAAGAAAAAAAAGAGAAATAGAGGAATATTATTTAAACTACTGTGTATATAAA
This sequence comes from Solanum ossicruentum, assembly GCA_025774065.1. Taxonomy (NCBI): domain Eukaryota; kingdom Viridiplantae; phylum Streptophyta; class Magnoliopsida; order Solanales; family Solanaceae; genus Solanum; species Solanum ossicruentum. The sequence continues at coordinate 17,763,551 of JAOTQR010000097.1, read as the reverse complement.
TGATACAAATCAGAATATAATTTCAACTTAAATATTACCATGTGTGTATATATATATGGTACCTTTTATGTACAGGATTTTTGATAAAATTTAAATTGAAGAGACGAAAACAATAAAGTAAAGAACTTTATTTAACAACTAACCAGTAAATAAAATAAAAATATCTATTTTATATTAGTTAGAAGAATATTTGATAACTAAATTAAACCAAAATACTATGAAAAATAAAAGTTACTTAATAATCACATGATTGTTGTCTCTACTAACATATAGAGTTTGTTATAAGAAGCGGAGAATGAGAGGAAGGAAGGGTGGGAGGAGGAAGGGGAGTATATTTGATTAAGAAATAATATGATTTAACATGTTTAAATAAATAACACAATTTAAAATAATTAAAAATAATAATTAATATTATTCGCACATTGTGCGAGTATGTATACTAATTGAAATTGATTAACACTAAAATAATACTGATAATATTTTAGTATAAAATTTGATATTAGGCGCCATCATTATATTTTAGAAATTTCTGAAATTTCAGATAATGAGGTCATCTGCAGATTCTAAATTTAGTAAAAGGCACATCACTGTATTTTGTATGTGATCTTGATTTATTGGGAATTTGAGACTATTTCCTTCAAATATAATTATGTAATGTACTATGATAAATACTGCATAAAGGTTAGAAAATAAAGAAATTAAAACCACAAACAGCCAAGAATTTGAAGAAACATTATTTCGTTCTAATTTTGAGTTGGAAAAAGTTCAAATTGGAGCTATATTATACGATTTAGAGCTATATTATTAGTTTTATAAAAAGTGTTCTATTTATATTCTTACCATCTTATAACTGTTAGGACTTTTCCCTTATTAATATTAGTCATTAGCTAGATTAATTTGTATGAACCAAGCATCTCAACTGTCATAAAGGGATTTTTCTTTTAATGGTAGGAAACATAATACTTATATTAAATGTAACACTCGGTGAAAAGACGAAATTATTCTTAAAATTGACCTTGTTCGTAATGTGTCTTCCCATGCTCCATTTACAAATTCGAGACCAGATTTGCGGTCAATGCGAAAAATTGAGTCGAAAAATGGTTTCGACTCAACTTTAAAGCGAAAAAATGCAAATTATTTTTTTCAAAGAGAATAAAAAACATTGAGCATTCCATGCTCCTTCCGCGATGTGGAAAGGTCACGGAATCACACTTCTGTGTTTTTGAAAACTCGACGAAAATTAAAAATTTATGAAAAATCATTTTCCAACATTGGTGCGCGACGCACACCAGTACAAAAATGGGCATTGTTCTTCTTTTAATTGGGGAGGGTAGTTTCGACCTTTCCACACCCCATATCCTAAATTAATAAGTTTTTAAGGTCGTTTTAAGTCCAAAAACGTTTTATCTCTTCTGTCATTCTCTCAAAAACAAGAAAACCCTCTCAAGAACTTAAGCATAAGAAAATCAAGACCGTAGAAGGATTCAAGAATTCTTTCCAAGGTATGTAAAACTACCCAAAAGTTATTATTTTGTTAATGTTAAACCCCGAAATTTCTTAAGATTAATTGTTAATTGGGATTAATTGTGGGGATTGTAGTATAGCTAAAATTTT
>JAOTQR010000097.1:17738206-17753222 GCA_025774065.1 Solanum ossicruentum | reverse complement strand
GTTGGTTGGGGTTTGTTTTCCCCCCCCCCCCCCTCCTACACACACACACATTTCCCCTTCCAGTGCCCCCAATATTTTTTTTTTTAAAAAAACAGAAAATTCCTATACATTGTGAAGCTATTACTTGTGCAAATTGCAAAACTCAACATCGAAAATTAAATTATTAATAATGTAAAGTTTTATGCTGGGTGTTGTTTACTTCTACGACATATCAAAATTAAACTAGTCCAAAGTGTCTAGTAGACATGCATACATTCATGATGAACTAACACATTCATATTTAGGACTCATTTGACCATGAGAATTTTTATTTTGTCCTGGAACGAGGACTGGTGGCCTGATCTTCTTAACCCCCCACCCCCACCCTACCCACAAATACACAACAACGACAACTACCTTGGAAATAAAAAAGGAACTCTATACTCGATCCTTAGTTCAGAGAGGCAAATTATCTATGCATACCTTGGTTATACGCCCCTGTATACAACTTCTAGTTGTTTCCGAATTATGAAATGAACATCTGAACTGCAGTAACAACCTTGTTTCGAGCTAACAACAGTCTTACTTGATCATTAACGGAGAAAAAGACTCGTCATGCATAACCAGAGTGTAGAAAGTCCAATTTAGAATACACAAACTACATGAAAATACAATATTTTTTAGCTGAATGGACCTGCCTACATAATTAACCAGTCCAAGAGCAGAGGAAGAATCCAAATCTGTATCATCTACAATAATAGACATAAACACAATGCTGCACTACATAATTTAAGGAAAGAGAATAGAATGAGGAGAACCCAAGTTCAACTTTCTGTTAAAATAGAATCTTCGGACAAAAGGTAGCCTATAACAAAATTTTTATCACTAGTTTGCCACGTTTTAGAAGAGTTTCTTCTCTCATTTCATCAGCTTCTACGGCAACAATAAGAATATGAAAGTAAAGTTGTACTTGTATATATTTCCATATACATTGTATAGTGAAAAGAGCAAGGGGTTTTTCTTTTGAGCCTCAACTGTAGACAATGTGGCGGAGTTCAGGAATATCCATTTATCTGAAATTGAAATCAAGGAGAAGCGAGTACCTTCCAAAGTTTGCCTTGGAAAGAAGACCTATGTTCAACAATCATGGAGAATCATCTCCTTGAACCAGTAGCTGCTTAGTGTTCTTAATAGTTGTCCGTAAAATTCTCTAATCAAATAGACAACTGTTTATAACATATCCCTGATAAAATCAAGGTTCAGAGTATCACGGACAAGAAGGAACAGTCCAACAATTAGCACAAACATGATTCCAGATGACATAATCCCTTGCTCTACTTCTAAAGGAAGCTTTTTTCCACCTCTAGCTGCTTCTACGAGAATCAACGCCAAAGTACCCCCATCCAAAGCTGGCAGAGGAAGGAGATTTATCACAGCAAGGTTGATATTCAGAACGGCAGCAAATTGAAAAAGGCCATCAACGTTTGATTTTGCAACTTCTGCACCAACAGCTATGATGGCAACAGGACCTGATACCTTACTTGCTGTTTGTGAGAAGTTCATAAACGTCTGCTTCAAGCTGTCCAAAACATTGTATGTAAGACCCCAAAACTCTTTTCCAGAGAAACTAAAAGCCTCAAGTATATTCTTTGGCTGAATTTTCGAAATCTTGAAATTTGGTGACAGTTGAACACCAATCCTACCCGTACCATCCGAATTCTCATCAGGTGTGACTCTAACATTAACACTCCCTTCTCCTCTCCCTATTTTCAACAACACATTTCTCTTTGGGCTTTTCTTGATGATATCAACAACCTCAGAGACCAAACTAGGCCCATTTTTCCCCAAGTCAATTCCATTAACACCTAAAATCACATCACCAGGAAGCAATCCATCTCTAGATGCAGCTGAAAAAGGCCTAACATCAGGCACAAGAACCCCAGGGAAGGATTCTTGGACAGGCAATCCAACTAACAACACTTGTGCAAATATTATCACATAAGCAAAGATTATATTAGCTATTACTCCAGCTGAAATAACAATCACCCTATCAAATATAGGCCTATTTTTAAGCAAATTCTTGTCATCTGGGGGAATATCACTATCAGGATCATTATCAGGGAAACCCACAAACCCACCAAGAGGAAATGCTCTAAGTGAGTACTCAACATTTTTGGCATTAAATTTAGCTAAAATTGGACCAAACCCAACAGCAAATTTACTTACATGGATACCCTGAAGATAAGCAGCAAGAAAATGACCACTTTCATGAACTATAATAATAGCTGTCAACACACCAACTGCTTCCAAAACTGATTGTGTACTCTCAAAATTACCACCAAAATCAAGTCCAGGAATTGCCCAACTCCTTAAATTTCTCCTTTTAACAATTGGGTGTCTGTTCTTTTCATGTAAAAATTGATTCTTGGAATGAAAAATTGGGTTTTCACAAGATAGAGATTTAGGGAAGTGAGTCTTGGCCTTTAATTGGAATCTAGAAATGTGTGATTTGGAATTAATGGATCTGGAACAAGAAGAGCAAAGATTTATAATCATGTTTTTTTAAAAAATTTATTTTTGGTAGATTTTGGTGAAATTTGAAAGGGGTTAATATGAAAGTGGAGGGGTTTTTGGTTAATAAGGGATAAAGAAGAGAATGGATAATTCCCAAATTTGTATTTGTGGAGGGGAAGTGTGTAATCTGCTCACACCACAATTTCATGTTTTTCCTCTTGGGCTCTGTTTATGCACAACAGTGGTTCCAGCTGAAATTTCTTGATCAACAAAAATATTTTTATAACTTTTATTTTATAATTTATAATTTATCTTAAAAAATTATGTTATTTTATTCTAATTAAAAATAGTTTTCAACTACATAAATATTTATAAAAAAATTTCTAGACCATAGAAACAACTATAATAATGATCTAGTGAAATTTCATAAGTAGGTGTTGAAAAAGATAAAATGTATGCAAATCTTATCGCTATGTCATAGAGATAAAAAACTTGTTTTCAAAAAAATCGTCTCAAAATTCAAGCCCCATAAATAGAAAATACTAAATATGAAATAAAAGGAAAAAAATTGACTAATAATAAAAAGTAAATTATAATATATAAATACGATAAAATAATAAAAAAATTTAGACCATAAATTTTATTTTTTTTAATTAAATATCATACCAAATTAAAGCGATTCAATGAAGCGTATTTTATGACTTTTCAAATATAAAGTCATTTGGTAGCTGATTTAAAGGTAGTCATGCACGTATTGTATTTTGCATGAGAAAATATCATATATTAACTTATTATTTTATTCAAGACAAAAACAGAATAATTGATACATGAGTAAATAAAATCTGTATAACTATAATAAATATAAAATAACACTTTGTATATTATTTTTTTGAAAATTGATTATTTTATTACTAATATATATGTATTAACTCCTTTTTTTTTTTTTTAGATGATTAGTAGGTACCAAAATTAATTTTAAATAAAAATTTTATTTTCAAATGAGATAATTCACGATTATTTAACAAATTCAGATACTAACTAGAACCCTCCAAGGATATCAGCTGCCCAGCTGGAAGCTAACTTCCTAAGATGAATGAGTAACTTTCTGGTCCTTACTCCCCGAAGGAATTCTTAGCCTCAGTGTTACATGAGCTACATTAGGTTACATGGGGTTAGCAATACAAGAATCTCGATTTGAAAATACCTGAAAAGTAGGATTATTCAATGATCCTTGCTATCTTAACTCCTTTCTCCCGGAATAAAGCCTAGAAAAATGTAGGACTTTATAATTATTAATTACGTAATAATTGAATTCGCAATTCATTAATTACAATAAAATATTTTATAAATTTCGATCTTAATATATAAATACATGATACGACATATTGAGATTATGTGAACCTACACCTTAATACCTCAATCTTGTTAAGGTGTAAATTGTACGCACAACGAAGTATAATTTTCAGAATGACAACTCACACAGTAATATAATAATGTAAATGATAAACGACAATAAAATCTAGAAAACGCATGTAAACGATAAACAACAACAAAATCTAGAAAATGTACCTCTTGAAGTTTCTTGACAATTCATTCTCAGCGAAGTAATTCAGGATCACAATATTTTATTGTTTTCTGGTTTTTCACCCAATTTCAACTTGTGTGGGCAAATCTGTTTCAAGAACTCAATATCCCCCTTTCAACTTTCTCCCCTATATATCTTTTTAGACATACAGGCATGAGAAGAAGAAGATGGAGAAAAAATGGTTCTTGATCAATTATGATCAATTTATGACTATTGATTTGAGTGATTTCCATAGTTATAAATCTTAATAACAGCCAAAACATTTTTATCCCGATTTAAGAGTCAATATTTCATTTTTTATAAATAATATTTTTAATATTAAAACGAAATATATGGAAGGTTAGTTTTTAAACTCCTTCCAAAATATACTTTGCATTCTCCAGAATTGATCAATAAAGTGGACCCATAGTGACCATGGACTTCTTAATAAATTCTTCCTATTATGATAATAATTCGTAAATGAAAGTATTATCATATCATAATAAATTACAAAATACTCCACTAAAAGTTTTGTAATGGAACTCCTCGACTTAATTTTAAAATCCATCATCACATCTTATTTTAATTCATCATGTTAGAATTACCGACACTAATCAATAAATCAAATTCTCTAAAAAAATTTAATTTATTGACTAAATTAATCCTTTATCATATTACTTAATTTATTTCACATGACAAATATTAAAGTCCACCTGCAGGGTATTCATGTGAAGACTTATAAGTAACCATAAAGGGGTGTATTCAACTCGGACCGAGACACGGTTCTATCAACTAATTATTATATCACTAATTCAATTTGTCATTATCCAATCTACTAGGATTTTATCAATGAATTCATTGAAAAAGTCTCACATTTTAATAGATTAAAATAATAAATCAAATCACATAGATCATAACAATTATATTTGTGATGCCCTGTGAATTTATTGAAATGCCCCTAGAATGGGATAGTGTGCATAACACATCTTTCCAAGCTTCAATGGAAAATTCAAAATTGGATTTGCGATCAGCACGAAAAATTGAGTGGGTCGAATTTTAGAGCGATTGAGTCAACATAATTTTTCGTAATTAATTGAAAAACAGTGTTAGTCCACGCCCAAGGCGCAATGCGGACAGAATGCGGACTGACACTTATATTTTTTATTTTTTTCAATGGAGAAGTTTTGGAAGAAATTACACTGGTCTACGCCCTGAGCACGTCGTAAACCTGTGTAATTTCCTAAGCGAATTTTTCCTTTAATTCGGGAAGGACATTTTGGTCATTCCCCAACCCCTCTTAAGTCCCAAAAATATGTATAAGGATCATTTTCTTCATATTAAAGGTTTCAAATCCCATTTTTCCTAGTTTCTAAGTGAGAATTCCTAAGAGAGAAGAAGAGAAAGCCTGAGGATTCCAAGATCTGGGGTCAATTCCTTGAAGAAGCTTGAGTTGTTTTTCATTCCAGTTATGTAAAGCTAACTTAAAGCATGAAATTGTTCTTTCATGTGCCCAACAATTGGAGTAGATAGAAAGACGTATATATTGAGTTAATATATGTAAATTCTGAGTAGTTTCTTGAAAACCCATACTTATATTACATACTTATGTGGATGGCCATCACAACCTTAATTTACTGCTTATATGATCTGTTATGAATAATTTTCTACAATACTATATGTATTTGTTAAAGATTGCAAGAATGAAACTTAGGGGGTAATGTCTAGAGTCTTGGTCGCATTAATGTGCTTGTTGTTGTGATTCGGGTCCTGAGTTGAGTGTGTTGATGTGACATTGATGAGATTGATGTCCTTAAAGTCTTAAAGAGGTTGATCGTAATCTTAAAAGAATGTTCCTAATTCATTGAGTTGATAGTTGATGAGATGAGTTGATATCCCTTGTTCGGAAGAGATTGAATGATGAAAAGTCTTGATGTTTAATGTTTATGAGCATATTGAGTCCTGGGAGAAGTATTGAGCACTGAAATGGGTAAGAATAGTCCCACTCGCACTCATAACTACGTAACTAGCATAGGAGAGGATTGAACCATGAAAAACTGATGATTCCTTAGTCCCAAAAGAGGACTTGATGTTATAATGGATCGATTGATGCCACACCTTTTTACCTCATCAAGATACTGAAAAGATGCCGCAACGACATCGTCTCGTTGTATCATCACCGGCTCATAGGTGATGATTATAGGTCCGAGAAACTTCCAGCTAGGTTTCCCTCTGTTAGTACTCTGATGTTGAGTTGATGGTTTGAGTCTTGATTGATGTTGACGAGTTAACGTTTACTTCTTATCTTTACCTGAGAGGAATGCTTATCATTCTGAGTGTGTATTTTACAAATTGAGATTTTTCATGTTACTTGTGGTTATACTTGTTATTCAGTTATTTTACATACCGTACATTTCACGTATTGACGCCATCCTGCCCTGCATTGTTTCATGATGCAGATACTGAAGATAGAGGACTTCAACAAACGCATCGTTAAGGTTCAGCATTCCTAGTACCAAACATTGGTAAGTCCTCCCCTACATTCAAAGGATGCTATTTATTTTATTTTATATATGATTTGAGTTATTCTTTTGAGTTTGTGATAGCCATAGTCTATTTTGGTACCTTCCGAAACTGTAGAAGTAGAGGCTTCATAAACATAGAAATGATTGTTTGATTTTGGGATATTTCCCCTTTATAAGCTGAGCTTCCTTAATTCTATCTTATACTATAGATGTTGAGACTAGTCTTGTGGTCTTATACCTGATGTAGATGTGACAGGATTGAGTTACCCACTATCATATATCTGTTATTTCTGATGTCTTCCACTGATTAAGTTGATTGAATGAACGTGATGAGGCTAAGTGGTTCGCTTGAGGAGTAGCAATAGTCTCTAAGTGCCAATTACGTCTAGGGTATCCTCTCGGGGCGTGACAATATCAAGATTAAGAGTATAAGTACATGTACTGATATAGCGAATTTATTTATAAAAATTCAGAACATAAATAAATTTCTCTAATTGGTCCATTCCATACATTCAAAATGTATTAGCATAAGAAGTTGGAATTTAATCACTCTCATAATCAAGATCAAATTATACCTAATCTTGTACTACGACCAACAAGATGTTTGTCCTACTTTATCTTTGATCGTGAACATTAATTTATAACTTATATACACCGATAATTTTAATCTTTCGTGTATGAGTTAAATGTCACGCCCCGGGAGGGTACCTTTGGCTGGCGGGCACTTAGAGACTATTGCTAGTCCCTAACCGAACCACTTGCCTCATAATCACTTTTGACTCAATAGCGGAAGAATACTCAAGTAGAAATCAAGAAATAGATCAAGTGACTAAATCTTATCATAGATAAATGTTTTCAATGAACAAAGTTTAGAAAATAATGGCAATCATCAACCTCTACTCAATGTCTATGAAGCCTCTACCTCTAACATCTAGATGGTACCATGACATTCCATGGCTACCCAACTCAAGGAAAATAAAGTACTAGTGAAAGTAAAAGGGCTCCTCCGAAGGTAAGGAGGGCTCACCATCTCCGGAATCGTGAACCTGAACTTCAACGGTGCATCTACTAAAGTCCTCTAATACCTTTCTCTACATCATAAAATGATGCAGGTCCAAATGGGTGTCAATGCATGGAATATACTGGTATGTAAAATAGCTAGAAGGAAAAGAACATAATCAAATCAAGTAACTCAATTCAACTCAATAAGACATACAAGTGTCAGAATAAAATCATGCTTTAGAAATAACTCAATAGTATGCAACTCACACCAATTCATTCAAATTTTATAATAAAGTAATGCTCATCAAAAGATACTCAAGTATGTAACTCGGTCAAATATGTTATGCAATTTAGGGAGTTTCTCTAACCGACAGACATCCCATCATCCTCTTTGATGGTGCATAACGGACATGACGTCGTTGCTCGCCCGTCCATTACTTGCCAAGGTAAGGACACCAACCTTAAGCACATGGAATCATGATCCATCAGCCTTATTTTGGGACAGGAGTTGCTAGAACGTGTCGCATAACTATCCTACGCGGGCAAGATAGTTATGGGGTACTTCCTCTTATCCAACTCGGTGCTTAATATTTCTCCCAAAATATTTTCTTTTAAACTCATCTCAAACATCATCATCATCATCATCTTTCATCAATAGATATATTTTAAACTTGTATTTATATCATCATCAAAATACTTCCTCAAAACATCAAGTACTCTCCTTTAAAAATTATGCTTCAAAAACATTTACATATCATCAAAACTTTTTCTCAAATAATTTATGCTCAAAACTCATATTGATGTAGACTCAGTGAAATATTTTAAAAAATCATCGGTATTTAACATACTTAGTATGACCATCATCCTTAGTTTCAAAATAATGCATAAAATCAAACATAGTCCTCAATTAAGGTTCATGTGAATGAAGACATGGACATACAACCAATCAAATACTCAACTTCAAGAAAATCGTCAAGTAATTATTAGATATAAGAAAACTTATTAAGAAAATAGAAAACTCGAAAACTTAATTCCAGAATTTATGGTGAAATTTCGCTCGAACTCAATTTCAAAGGATCAACATGTGGGGAGCGTGGATGAGCTCAATCCAACGCTATGAGTAGCCTTACATACCTAGTAGAGAGATAGATAATCGAATTCACAAGTAATTGGCATCAATCCTCTTGAACCCTAACCTCCTCTTTTCTCCTTAGCCCTAGTTCTTCGGATGAATAGCATAACTGATTGAAAATTCATGCTTAGGAATTGATATAGGGTTGAAAACGACCTCAAAACGACATGATTTTAGTCTAGGATGGGAGGGAAAAAACTAGAATGTCCTTGCTTTTAAAAATAAACGTCAAGTATTGTAAAGGGCCAAGTCCGTGATGCGAACTTGTCGCGCTCCAGTTTAATTTTTAATTAAAAACTTAAAATGCATTGAAAAACTATTTTTCTATAAAAATACACATAAATTGCATTTGTCAAATATGTTTTATGTGTACTTTTTCATAAATTGCTTTCTGATCGATTTTTCAATCACGTCGAAAAATTTTTTATAGAAACAAGCTTGGGTCCACGACAAGGGCGCGATGCGCCTTTTTCGAATACTCTCACTGTTTTGAGTTTTCACATCGAAAAATTATTTTTTGATCCAGTTGCTCTAAAAATCAACCGAGACCAGTCTCCCACTCAATTTTTCATGTTGATTGCATATCCGGCCTCAAATTTGCCAACGGAGCAGGGAAGACGCGTTATACCCACACCTCTTATCTAGGGGTATTTTGATAATTTTATCTGGCGTTACATTAAAAAACTCTGTACATAAAATCATCAACAATATAAGTAATGGACACACACACACACACACACATATATATATATATATACAATGATCTATTTAAACTAAAATTTTATTATAATAATATAAATAAACTTACAAAAAATTAAAAATACTATAATACAATACAATTACATAAGTAATAATATATCTCAACAGATCTGTCCATATTTTAAAACCATGAATCATACTCATTTCGTCATAATCTTTATAGTCGAAGTTTATCTCATTTTGCCGATGTAGTATGCTTTTTCAGTGCTGTTTTGGAGAGAATAACAACATTTCTATTATATTTACAAACAATTTAATTTTTAATCTTTGACTTTTGGGACACAACTTGTAATTACATAGTACTACTTTTTAAAACTAGAAATTTAAAAACGAAAATCCAAATTTTGTTTCCAATTAAATATTCTACAAAAGTCTTTTTTTTTTTTTTTAAATATAAAAGTATATAGTATATACCAATTGTTAACAGAAGGAAATTGATGAAGAGGTGTACGTGTCAGTTCCATTTCATGCAAGGTTGCGTATTTTTTTCTGCCACGTCCCATGCTTTTTGTGCACCGTATCACGAGATATGTCCTTCCTTCCTACTCCTACAAATCAAAAGAAACTAGGAAGAAGAAAAAACTCTAATATTCTATAGCTATGGAGTTTGTCTTGAATTTGATTCATAAATTATTGAATACTTATTTACCTCATATTGCAACAACAACACTCATCCACTTTATGCCTCTGTATCTCTTTCTCAAGTTTCTTCACTTTATTTACCGTTCTCTATTTAGTGAAAATATTGCTGGTAAAGTTGTTGTCATCACAGGTGCCTCTTCCGGTATTGGCGAGGTAAGTGTACCCAACATTAATTTCTATACTTCTTTTAAATCAGTTCAAGATCTATGCTTTACCGGTGTAAGAAAAGTACATATTTACACAATCAATTCATGTAAATTTATGCTAGGGTGGTTGAATTAGTCAAAGAAAAAGATGGGTTAGATCGTCCAAAATTATTCACTTACTTAATCAGTTCAATTTTATTCGTCTAATTAAGGTCACGGCTAAATTGAGATGTATGTATTTAATATAATTTAAGTTATGAGAAATTTTATTTTGGCCCGACCCAATTAAATTTGGCGCAACCCATTCATTTGACACTTCTGATCTACCTAAATTGATAGGTAATTAGCTAGCGATATGTATAATTTAATATTGGAAAATTTTCATAAATAGCCTAGATTTGAAATTTAATATGGTCAAATAGTTATATTTTATATAATTGCACAGCATAATTTTGCTATATGACTGAGAGGCGAGAGGAGAGAGGCTAGCGAGATCGAGAGTGGGAGGAGAGATGTGAATTGTATATGTATATTTGTCAATGCAAATTGTATGTATATATTTATCAAATAATTATATATGTGTAACTAATATACACATGTATTTGTATATCTGGCAACGAAGATTGGGAGAGGGAGGAGAGAGACTAGCGAGATCGAGAGAGGCGAATGAGAGAGGACAGTGAGTGGAGAGAGATGAATTGTATACGTATATCTGTCGAATTGACTATGTATATCTGCCAAAATAATTGTATATATGCAGTTGGTATACATATGTTATTGTATATCTGGCAAGAAATTGCAGAGACAGGAAAGCGGTGAGAGAGAGGAAGTGAGGAGAGAGAAAATAGCAACACAACCCTAACTATAGCAATAAAAAGATAACTATAGTTATAAATTATAATTTTTTCAAACTATAGTGGTATAATGTAAATACATATTATATGTTTGTCTAGCTAGTTACGCAATTTTTCCTTTAATATTTGCTAGATTAATCTTCTTTATTAGAGAAATAGGTCCTTTTTTTGAAGAAAATTATATATGCAAGGGTTGGTTGATTAATTCGAGTTTGTTATGTAATTGAAGCACTTAGCGTATGAATATGCTAAAAAAGGTGCACGTCTAGTTCTTGCGGCGAGAAGGTTCAAGAGTCTTGAACAAGTAGCAGACATGGCATATTGGCTTGGATCTCCACATGTTATATCTGTACATGCTGATGTTTCCAAAATTGAAGATTGCCAGCAAATAATCGAAGAAACTATAAAAACTTTTGGTAGATGTACGTATAGAAAATTACTAAATTAAACCTTGAATGATTTATTAATTCAATTATGCCTGAGTGAATGATTTTATTGCTAATTTTCCTGTAGTGGATCATCTGGTGAGCAATGCCGCTGTGACGCCCCTGTACTTGTTTGAGGACCTTGTAGAGGTCACCAATGCTGCACCTGCAATGGTAAATTCTATTTTTCTCTTAAGCAAACCTAATTGGGCATGTCAATATTGTTGCACAAATTGTATACATGTCTCCGAGTTTGTTCGCTTGATGAACATTTTATATAACAAATTAAAAATAGAGATTAATTTGGCGTATTTTGTATGTTCAGGATATAAATTTCTGGGGCGCAGTTTATACTACACATTTTGCCATTCCCTATTTGAAGGAAACCAAAGGCAAAATCATAGCGATCACTTCATCAGCTGGTTATCTACCTGCAGCCAGAATCAGTTTCTATAGCGTATATTAATCTGGCTATGACTTTGAGTTACCATTTTTTTTTATTTTGAAGTTAATTTAGTGTTTACAAATACAGGCAAGTAAAGCTGCATTGATTAGTTTTTTCGAGACGTTGCGAGTAGAACTTGGGACACAAATTGGGATTACGATCGTTACTCCAGGACTAACGGAATCTGAGATGACTAAAGGCAAATTTCTCACAACCGAAGGCAAGTTGGAAGTAGATCAAGTAATGAGAGATGTAAGTTACTTTTTCTTTTGATTGTATATGTCGGAGTTGTGTGATCATCTCATCTAACAGTTCAAGGTATGAGTGAGATGTGTACCTCATTTAAATTGTGCACTACTATTGTTGTGGTCGCTGCCAGGTTGAAATGAGCGCGACTCCAATATTACCAGTGGAAAAATGTGCAAGATCAATAGTGAAAAGTGCATGCCGAGGAGACAAGTATCTAACAGAGCCACCATGGTTCAAGACATTATTCATTTACGTACTTTTTTTCCCCGAGGTTGTAGATTGGCTCCAACGTTGGTTCTTGATCCCTGGGCCAGGGAAACCAGCAACCGAGGCACCCAGTAAGATACTTTTGGATGTGACTGGATTACAAAAATTTGTATATCCAGAGTCTCTCTTATCTCCGCATATAAAAGCGAATTAATTGAGGATCAGACTCATTGTGAAGTATAAATTGAATTAGCGGATAGGTAAAGAGGCGGATTTAAAAGAACTCTGTTTTTTTCTAGTCATATACATTCTAATGGCCTGCTGTAGACTCTTGTAACATCATATTGTCAAATAATTGGTATTCTACTTGGTATGTTAGATGTGCTTGCTTTAGGTTTTCCATATTTATAAGAGTCTAGTTGCAATAACATCATGAAAAGAAAATTCATGAGAAATTTCATAGTATCTCAATTCAGCAAAGAACTAAAATCACAAGCAGAGGTGGATTTAAGATTTAGTCCAAATATAACCTATTTCTTGCTTAGAGGGACGAAAAGAATTATTTGAAGAATTAAAACTATAAGCTGAGGCAGATTTAGGATTAATTCAAATTAGAGCTGTTAAAATGAGTTAGTTTAATCTCATTCAACCATATTATCACAGACCACAAAATTTGAAGGAATGCAACTAGAGGTCATTGCATCCTGTGAAGATATGTATGGATATTATGAGGGTCCGTGCCTTAAATGCAATTAGAGGTTATTGTACCTCATGAAAACATCTACGAAAATCATGAGGGTTCGTGCCTTAAATGCAATCAGAGGTTATTGTACTCCATGAAAATATCTACGAAAATTATGAGGGTTCGTGCCTTAAATGTAATCAGGGGTTATTGTACCTAGTGAAGATTCGTACGAGCTAAAATGTGCCAGTTCTTTATTTGAAAGGGTCTTGAAATGACTAACTCAACCCAAGTAGGGTTGTGGGTTTGGCGGACTAGTTTTGTTTTTCCTTTTCATTCTATATTCAAACTTAAAATTTCATCAATATATCAAGATTTTTCTTTAACATGTCTTATAAATTATATGAAAGAACATAATAATTACAATCGTGATATGTATTGTATATATGATTAGTGGTGCTTTTAATTACAATCCCATATATGAAATATATAACATTAAGAATAAGAAGATTTTCAAATTAAATATGGTAAACATTGATCATGAATTTGATCATTCTACGACTAAAGAAAAATAATAATATTTTTAATTTGACAAATATATAAGTAAAGAAAGTTTGGTAGAGTTTCCATGCTAAGCTTGCATTAAGAGATTTGTTCCTTACCTCAGGATGCAGGATCCCCAAGCCCCCCCTCCCACCCTCCCAACGAAACCCCTGATGTTTTGGTTTAGTGATGGTGTTGCAGTTTAGACGATGTAATTTTTTTTTTAAAGTTTTTGAATTGGTGCCCAGATAAAACTCTTGTGTATTTTATTGAGTGAGCTATTAATTCTATAGGGTATTTTGATGAATTATATGATGTGGGAGAGAATACTATTAAGGGAGGTTTTTGCTAGCACAATTCTACCTGTAATGTTGAGGAAGTTAGTCTTCCAGTCAATTAGATTACTATTCATATTGTC
Source organism: Solanum ossicruentum (assembly GCA_025774065.1). Taxonomy (NCBI): domain Eukaryota; kingdom Viridiplantae; phylum Streptophyta; class Magnoliopsida; order Solanales; family Solanaceae; genus Solanum; species Solanum ossicruentum. The sequence continues at coordinate 17,739,139 of JAOTQR010000097.1, read as the reverse complement.
GATAATGAATTGGAAGTCCTAGTTAATTGTCTGTTGTGAAACATAAGGAAGCCAAGGCACTTGCCAAAGGTAATGTTGGGCTAAATATTAAGGAGATTAAAGCAAGAGGAAGCATGTTCCACAGTATAGTTAGAGGAGAATATAACTTTGGACTTATGGTTATTGATGTTTTGCGCAAATTGCATATAAAAATTCTTAAGGGTTATAATGATGGTTTAATAATGTTTGTTTTTGCAAAAAGTGATAGATTATTAACAAAGAATAGATGAAAGTGCTTAGGGTCTTTGGGGGTGATTTTGATAGGGCATCGAAAGTTGTTGGCCCCCTATTTCCTTAATACTCCTAGATAAGCTTTTCATACATAAGATACAAAGATAAAGGGAAAAATGCATCATCTTGCCTAATACTCCTAGTGGTCTTAAAGGGCTCAATCTTCTCTCTATTAATCAGGATACAGATAGAGTTGCTATTAATGCAGAACATAATTAGGTTGGTTAGGCTAGGAGGGAAGTTAAGGTAGATGTAGGTATCTCTGATGTAGGACTATTCAAGTTTATCAAAGTCTTTTTTTAGATCATGTTGGCCTTTTTTCTCTTTATTCTATTGGAATAGGAGATGTACTCCTTGCATTGTCTGTTGCTCTTATAGTAGAGAGAAAACTAGCCTTATTTGGATCAATAGTACTGCTAAGAAAGGGTTTAACTTTGCTAATGATGATTTTAGTTATTAACTTGTAAATGGTGTTGCAAAGGACAATAAGTATTTAGCTTCTGAGGTTAGTTGGGTTCGAGCACTTAGAAATGAGAACAAGGAGATTATAATTGACATGATCTGATATTTGTTGCTTGAGAATTTATTTTTTTTACAAAAAGCTAAGGTCTTGGTCCCCACCAGGTCCCTGTACTTTTGATAGAAAAGGAGGGGGGAGGGGTG
>JAOTQR010000097.1:17709696-17721414 GCA_025774065.1 Solanum ossicruentum | reverse complement strand
TTGTTCACTGCCTTAGGACCTGGAGGCACTACTTGTTGGGTTCAAAGTTCGTGGTCCAGACCGACAACGTTGCCACCGGCTACTTCCAGTCATAAAAGAAGCTTACTCCAAAGCAGGCAACATGGCAGGATTTTCTAGCCGAATTTGACTACGAGGTCATTTACAAACCGAGCAAAGGCAATATGGTCGTTGATGCCTTAAGCAGGAAAGTAGTGTTTGCTGCCATCACAACAGCCCAGTGCGATATTCAGGAAGCCATTAAGGAGGGCTTGCTACACGATCCGGAGGCGCGAAAACTCATGGAGTTAGCATCACAAGGGAAGCCTCGATGCTTCTGGGTCGAGGATGGCATCCTGCTTACCACCGAGAGATGGGTATACGTTCCAAAATACGGCAACATAAGGCGACAAATCATGAAAGAAAGTCATGATACGCTATGGGCCGGGCATCCAGGGCAGCGCCGCACGCGAGCTTTGATCGAGTCTACATATTTCTGGCCAAAAATGCGGGACGATATCGAGTGTTATGTGCAAACTTGTCTTGTTTACCAACAAGACAAGGTAGAGCAGCGCAACCCCGGAGGACTTTTGGAGCCACTCCCCATAGCTGAGAGACCGTGTGAGAGCATTACAATGGATTTTATCACTGGCTTGCCGAAATCCGACGGGTATGGTACCATAATGGTCGTGGTGGACAGATTCTCAAAGTACGCAACATTCATGCCTGCCACTCTAGGGTGTACAACCAAGGAAGCAGCCCCTTTGTTTTTCAAAAATGTGGTAAAGTATTGGGGACTGCCGAGGGACATTGTAACTGATCGAGACCCGCGCTTCACTGGAAACTTCTGGAAGGAGTTATTCCAAGTACTTGGCATGGAGCTACACTTCTCCACAAGTTTCCACCCATAGATTGATGGCCAGATGGAGCGAGTAAATGCCTTACACGAATGCTATCTCAGACACTTCGTAAGCTCGCATCAAAGGGACTGGGCCAAGTTGCTTGATGTGGCCCAATTTTCGTATAACTTGCAGCGAAGCGAGTCCACAGGGAGGACACCATTTGAGTTGGCCATAGGTCAACAACCGCAAACTCCAAGTTTCTTGCCGGCAGCCTTTGAAGGGAAGAGTTTAGGCGCCTACAATTTGGCCAAGGGCTTTGAGGAGCAGCTCGATGCCGCCAAGTCACATTTAGCCAAGGCGGCCAAAAGGATGAAGAAGTTCGCTGACCGCACGCGATGTCCCACACATTACAAGGTCGGAGACCTGGTATTAGTAAAGTTTAACCCGAGGCAATTTAAGGCACTAAGAGGCGTCAATCCAAACTTAGTACGCAAGTATGAGGGGCCATTCCGGATTCTTGCCAAGGTTGGCAAGATTTCTTATCGACTGGAGTTACCACCATCACTGAAGATTCACCCTGTCTTCTATGCCAGTGTACTAAATCCGTACCATGAAGACAAGGACGATCTGAGTCGAGGACAGTCAAGCAGGGCTCCTATCACAATTACTTCCTCGCACGACAAGGACATTGAGGCCATCATTGATTACCAGGCCAAGCAGAAAAGGGGACAACCGGCTACTGCAATGTTCCTTGTCCACTGGAAGGGACAGTCACCCGAGGAAGCAACATGGGAGAAGTATGAAGACTTGTGGAAGTTCGAGGACAAGGTGCATGAGTTGTTGCAGCAGCAGCGATGCGCCGCGGTCGTCGCATCATCGGGTGGGGGAGCCTGACACGACCCGCCTGAAAATTCGTCAAAACTGCGCAGAAGCATGTCCAAAACGCCCCAGAATACCCTGGAACTCTCTAAAGTTGTGCAGATTCTTAAAGACAAGACTAGAGCATGCTAGAATCTTCTAGGGCCATGTAGAAATGCCTAGGACATGCCTTGTACATAAATATCTTAGATATTTTCTTAGGAACCTTCTAGGCTAGCATTCTTAGCCGTTGGATCAAAGCGATCCCAACCGTCCGTTTAGATAGGCAACTTGTATAAATAGCCCTCTTAGGCTAGTCATTTAGATCATCCAAAAAATCACAAGCAAACAAGATCACAAGCATTGTAAGCATTCTTCCTTAGCTAATATAAGCTTTCTTCTTTCAAAGTTCTCATCTCTTTCACAATCTAGCGTTCCCTTAGAGATTTTTGGGCAATAAGGCTTACTAGAGTTTGCAAGAGTTGAAGGCAAACCGTCTAGTATCGTACGACTTCTTAGTCCAACTTCTAAGGTCGTAACAGATGTACCTCTGTTCTGCATGTAGTTTATCTCTCTGTTGCTGGGATCACCAGATCAATAACATTTTGATTTTGTACACCCACGTCAACCTGAATGTATTCAATATTTTGTTAAGTTTGATTCACTTAAAACCATCTGTTCTTGACAAACAAAAACTGATCAGATGTCACTGATTAGTAATCAACCAACCTAGATCGAATCGTGCACAACATCTACTTGTGAAAAAAATAGACAGGTCTATCATGATTTTCGATTGGTGTCTGTTCATTGCTGGCCAATTGTCTGTCATTCTCTGCGTGGTTGGTCATATCTGAAGAGGTATCATGATCACCTTTTTTATCAACTTCGGCTGGAATGTGATGAGAAGATGATCCAGCAATGGCCTACAGAAGATAAGAATTGACAAATGATACAAAAATAAAGAATGTTATTTGAAAAATTATGTTAACAACAATCTAAACAAAAAAAATGATATAGTTGATTCCTTGATACCTCAGTTGATTTGATTCCAGTATTTGGTTCATTAGTGTCATAAATTGCTACATGTGCCATGTTGTCTTTACTAACATTACTAAGATAAGCATGGATTGTGTTGTCCTTATCAATGTGTGTTTCAGCATGAGTGCCTACCTCAACGTCTACGTATTGATTGACTACTTCAGGAATGGATGGTTCATGGAATGTCTGCATATAAAAAATAATATGATACAAGTTACAGTTGAGAGAATAATATTCCTAAATATACTATCAGTTCCAATTAATGGCATACCATACTGATTACTTGATTTATGTTTTTCTCTAGTTGACAATTCAAGTTGATAGCGGATGCATCCTTTCTTGAAGAGTTCACCTCATCTTTTATAGCTTTCAATGTGTCATCGTGATGTGATTTCACCAAATGCCCGAGAGTATTGAACTTGAGATTAACCAATTGATGATGGAATATTGTTTCATTAACGTTAGATACAAGCATAACATACAAACTTAATTTACAAAATTTAATTTGATACTTACATAATCCATGAGAAATTTCTTGACTTCTTTTATGTCTTCGCTTGACATGTATTTTCCATTAGATGAGGAATCTAGAGAAGGAACAGAAGAACTAGCACGTGTTGATAGCTCCTTAGGATCCTTTGAAAATTGGACTGTTTTTTAGGCTTGCTTGATCAAGGTGGCATGAATTTTTTTAAAGTCGTTGCCCTGTGCTTAGTAGGTGGAGTCAAAGATGAAGTCACATAAGTACGTTTTGACTTTTTAGCAACATCTCCGGTGGTTTCGATCTGAAGTCTTCAAAGCCAGACGACTTTTGAATTTGAACCTTACTTGGCCGATCAAATGATGAACTTGGGACAACTGACGACAAATGAACTGAATCTGGGATATGATCCCGCACTACTGGTAAATCAAATGTAGTAATTTTTTCATCTATTGGAATCATATTGGAGCAAGCAATCTGGAAAAAAATATTTCGGACAGAGTAAAAGAAATGAACAATAATTGATAAAATTTCTTCATATGCATCCATTCATGATTTAACATGATAAAAGAATTACCTCGCTAAAAATAGTTGATATGAAGTAGTCGAACTTTGGACTGAGGCCAGTAACTTTCCAATTCAAAATTCTGGGGATGTGATATCCATCTCTAACTGCAATATCTTTCGAGACTCTTGATGCGCACTCATAAATCCATACATTGAGGATGTATGGCAATCCTGAAAGATGATATATCTATTTTGACTTTATTGAATGTTCTCTAGAGCTATGCATCAATTTATCAAATGTCTCTTTCCCCGTGGAAAGTTTACATATCTTCCATCTTCAACCATACGAAAATGGTCAGTCGGAATAGAATTCTCAATCGTTTGAAAAAACACAAACGTGTGAATGAAGTAAATAATTGTCATCTGAACAACATCTTTAACTGTGTCCCAATTCCCAAGCAAGAAACACTGCACTAGCCGACCTTTATTGATTCCATGATATGCACCAGGAAAATACTTTTGAATGAGTCTACTAGGTGTCAAATCTGGATACATAAAGTCATCAACGTTTCCATTTCACTTTAACCCAATAATCGTAGCAAATTCTCTAATGGAGAATCTGAGAACACTTTTGTTCATGTGCCGTATATGCAACACATCAGGGTTCTTTTGCTTCAGCTCAAGTAACATGAGACACTTAATGTTTTGGCCTTGAAAGGTGCACTTGATAATATTTAGATAAGGGCCAAAAATTGTTTCCTTAAACAAAGCTACACCATTGTCACCAATGGATGACTTTATATCAGCACACAATATTTGTGTTGTATATAGATCCAAATCTTAGGTACCCTCTAGGAATACTTTTTATAACATAGTTGAAGCCCTATGAAATAGTAAGCAAAATAATGTACTGATACTAATCAATATGCAGGTATCAACAAATATGATTTTTGTATATCAGACAAGTATGGAGCCAAACCAATATAGAGGTATCAACAAGTATGGAGCCAAACCAACAAGTGTATCTAAAACTTCATACAATGTGTTATAGGTAGTATGTATCACCATGTAATAGAGCCAAACCAATAGCTATATCAACATGTATCATTGTTGTGTATCAGACAAGTAGCAGTACAGGATATATATGATGTATACCCATGGCAGTATTGTACCCTATATGTAGGTTTGGAAGAGGTATCAACAGGTATCACATTGTGTATCAGACAACTATCGATACAATTTATACATAGTGTATCTAAACTTTAATGCATTGTGTTTTATTATTGTGTATCGACATGTATTGATACTATCTAATGTGCAAGTATCAACATGTATCACAGTTGTGTATCAGACAATTGTATATCCAAAACTTCATTACATTGGATTTTTTGATAGTGTGTATCAACATGTGTATCCATAATATACAGGTATCAACAGATATAAAATTAAAATGTATGCATAAATATGAACATTACGTGCATTGTGGTTTTATATGTTTCAATATCAACATGCTTGATGTGTCTTTTGGTATCAAATAAACAAGTTTTTTAGGTACTTGCAAAGCAATTTAGTAGTGTTATTCTGAGGTATCATTTTTACATGAATTAGAAATTTTGTTTTGATTCATAACAATTGGATGGATAACCATTGATATCCAACACAAATTACTGCAAAACTAATACAATGTTATTACTTAATTTTACTAATTATTAAAATCTATATTTTTTTAAAATGGGTATCAAATTCTTTAGATACATCAAAAATGTGGAATGCATGTTAAAAATTTAATTTGTATTTACTGATATATAAAATTATGAAGTTAAATTATAGTAACCAAAAAAAATAAACACAATGAATTACTGCGAACATAATAAAAGATTGAACCTTTTGCAAAAATGGACAAACAAATACGGGTTCAACTATTTTCCTCTTCTTCCCCTGCGTTTTTTGGGTTGAATGTTTAGAACTTGAACCTGTGTCTTTTATCACGATCGTATTTTCTTGAACTACTTCATCAATCGAATCATCCATAAATGTTGGGTTCATCGTCTTCCATTGCATCCGCAGAAAATTGAGGGATATTACCATTATCCTCAAAAGATTGGGTTAACCCAAGACTAAAAGAAGGAGAAGCATCCATAATAATTTTTTTTTGAACGAAATTGAAGAAAAGAAGAACAAAAAAAAGTTTCCTTGTTCAAATGGAAAAGTAGACTGCGGTCTTTCGTTTTTCGAGAAAACTAGAAAAGGTAATAAATTGTAAATTAAAGTGTGTAATGGAATTAATTAATTAGGTAATTTACTTCGATTGGACTATTAGCAAAAAAAAAAAGGCATAAAAAATATTGTATAAAATTTTGAGTTGATCAGATATCAATAAAATAAAGGAAAAACTGAAAAAGTGGGATTTTTGTAAATATTTTAAAAGGAAAGGAATATTAGAGATTTGAAAAAAAAAAAGTCGTGTAATTTTATAATTTTTAGATAAAAGTATTAGATAAAAAATAAATTTTTGTTGAATATTGGGAAGTTGTTACAAAATTTTTCATGAAGCTGTTGCAAGAATTTTTTGAAGTTGCTTGCAAGTTAATTAGCTGCCTGACTACATAGAAATTACTTATTTAATCTATTTGCGAGCTGCATTTGATTATATTGCATGCCTCAAAAAGTTCAGCAAGCTAACGTTTTCCATAAAATTATATGACCAAATTAAAGACCTAATTACACAAACTAGTTGAAGATATGGGAATATTGTCTTTACATTCCTTCTCCATATTTTTGCTTCGTCCTTTCAATTTATTTATCCTAATTTTTTAAGTACATTTAAAAAGAATATCATTTTTAGATAATTCTTCAATTGTAATTTTTTACGTGACATACTTAAGATCACGAGATTAAATATATTTTGGTATATTTTACATGTTTTTAATTTAAAATCACACGCTTTAGTAGTGTTTATTATTTTGTTGAATTTCATATCAAGTTAAAATCAGACAAATAAATTAAAGGGAAGAAATGCTCCCTCTATTTGTTTTTAGTTATCATACTTTGCTTGTTGAGAGTCAAACAATATAAACTTTGATTAGTTTAAAAATAAATTGTTTGTCCAGAATCAAACAACATAAACTTTAGACTAGTATATTAAACTGTATTTTTTAATTATATTGGTATGAAACAAGTTGTAACTTATAGTAATTTTTCATATAATTTTTAAATTTAATATATTTTTATTTTAAAAAATTAAATTAATACAATCTAATTAAATGTTTAAAGTTAGTCAAATTAACTCTTGAAAATTAATATACATATATTTTAGTATATATCAACAAACACCAAAACAAAAAAGGAAAGAGTTATGCATTGAAAAGTTTGCTAGCCCAATATATATCTCACCAAATCACGCGGAGAAACCAACATACGAGTCAAACATTCATGTCGCGTTTCTTTCTTCATTTTATGCATTTTCTTAGTAATAGGAACCTTAATTCAAGCCTCAACACACGGCAACAAAAAATAAAATTGAGCATGAATTATATTGTACCACCTTTTAATAAATTGAATATGATCAATATGATTAGAAACTATCTGATCATGTTTATATTCGGTGAAATTTTATTACTTTCTTGGTATTCTCACGAAAACATTGTGGAGATACAAAATCATTTTTTTTTAATGAAACATTAACTTTTGGGTCAAGTTTGTATATAAACAAAATGTGAATTAAGTTATGAAATTTCAAATCAAGCTTTTTGAAAATTTTGAGATTTTTCTTTCATGATTTGAAAATAATACTTTTTCGTCAAATTTTTACTTTGCACACTTAATTAAAAAAAATAATCATTGGCATCATAAGTTTACTATTTTACTCTTATTAATTGATAAAGGACCGACACATATTTACTCCCTATATTTTCAACGAAATTAATTAAATGACAATACAAATTTTTTTTATCCTACCTTATTTTATAAAAAATAACAAGTAAAAATAAAAATTAATAAAAAAAAGTTTACCACTAAAAATGAACGAAGTAAATAAGATGAAATGACATATTCGGATTTCATCTCACCATCGAAATACCATTTAATAACTCAATTAGTAGTAGTAGGTCAGGCTGTTAGCTGAACTTTATGAAGGTTCGATTCCCCGTAATCCCTTCCGTCTACCCCAATTTTGAAAAACAAACAAATATTAAATTAAAACAAGTATTCAGATTCAAAGTGTAACTCTTTTACTTTAAATTTAGCTTAAGCAAGTCCCATTTTAGAGCTAAAAAAATTGTCACTATTTTCTCTGTAGTCTGTTCAGACACAAAAGCAGAACAGAGACAGCTCATTGGTGAGCCCATTTCAGCATCTTCTGATCTCTTCATTTAGATTAATCTAAAGTAAAGAAAGAAGAGTTTCCAATAATAGAAAAATAAAAGTAACTTATTCTTGTTAGATCTGTTATCTCATTTGTATTCTCTTACTTTTTAGTGTTTGGAGAAACAGAGCAAGAGAGTTGAAGATGAGGAGCCTGTGTTGGTCTTTCTTTGTGCTGCAAATCTTATTTCTGTTGGGTTTCTCAAATGGAGAAAGCCCATATAGATGGTATAATTGGAATATTACTTATGGTGATATTTATCCTCTTGGTGTCAAGCAACAGGTACTTTGATTTCCATTTCAAGAAATGCTTTGGATTTGAAGTGTGTACATTCTTTTTCATGTGAGGCAATTTGTGTATATTTCAGGGGATATTGATAAATGGGCAATTCCCAGGACCCCCAATTGATTGTGTTACCAATGACAACTTGATTATCAATGTTTTCAACAGTCTGGATGAACCTTTTCTCTTGTCTTGGTGAGTACTCTCTCCTTATGAATATTTTGAATGAGCATTTTACCTTTGTATGTGAATTTGGTAACCTTAGCCTGGAATCTTTTTAAGTTGCAACTTAGTCTTATACCGTATTTTGTGGACATATGGCGTTGGAGGTGTCTTAGATAACCATTTTGTAAGTTGGGTGTTCAACTGACACAATGGAAACCAGTTGAACCGTCTAAATCAAAGTTAAAATGTCTACTTGTTAGTTGAGGCCAAGTTTGAGTGTCTGTTAATGCGTTATGCTAAGCTATAAAAAAACAGGACGATAATGTGCTATATCAGCGTATGAGTTGCTGTCTTAATGTAGCTGTTGTATTAGATATGTTCTTTGCATTATACCATAATATAATGTAGTCTTGACCAATTTTCGATTCTCCGGGTAAGGTATTACTTAATTGTGAAGAAATAAATGTCTTTCACTTTTCGGATCTGGAAGTCTTGAATAATATATTCATCGGTTGAGATTCTCTGGTGTTTAGTAAATGTGTAAGCAATTTGGAACAATTTGATTGTTTATGAATTGGTATTTATGCCTCTCTATGTATTTCAAGTTTGTCATCTGACCCGAAGTTCCAGCATATAGCTAATAAAGATATGACAAATGACTATTGAACAGGAATGGAATTCAACAGAGGAGGAACTCGTGGCAAGATGGAGTATATGGGACTAACTGTCCGATCCCACCAGGCCAGAACTTCACCTATGTCCTACAAGTTAAGGACCAGATTGGCAGTTTCTTTTATTTCCCTTCATTGGCTATGCACAAAGCTGCTGGAGGCTATGGTGGGATAAGAATAAGTAGTCGTCCTTTGATTCCTGTTCCTTTTCCTCCACCTGCCGGAGATTACACCATATTGGTTGGTGACTGGTTCAAGCAAAATCACACTGTGAGTTAGCGTGTGAAAACATATTCTTGAGGCATTTTGTGGTTTTCGTCTACTGACTTTGAATCTTATTGCATTTATCGCAGGATCTCAAGGCAATTTTAGATGGAGGAAATGATCTTCCTTTCCCTGATGGCCTTCTAGTGAACGGCCGTGGATCAAATGGTTTAACCTTCACAGTTGATCAAGGTGATCACAATCTAGTTATTGAAGCAACATACACTTGCAAAGTAAACAATGTGATTCTTCGTTTTATGTGATACTGACTGACAAAGCATTCTACCGATAAATTTTTTTTCCAGGTAGGACTTACAGATTCAGGATTTCCAATGTCGGCCTCACGACAGCTATAAATTTTAGAATCCAGGGGCACAAGATGGTCTTAGTTGAAGCGGAAGGGACTCACACCCTGCAGAACACCTATGACTCGCTTGATATCCATTTGGGTCAGTCCTATTCTGTATTGGTCACAATGGACCAACCAGGACAGGAATATTACATTGTTGCTTCAACGCGCTTCACTTCACCAGTGCTAACAGCAACATCAATTCTTCACTACAGCAACTCGGCTGGAGGTGTTTCTGGTCCTCCCCCAGGTGGACCGACAATTGAGATTGATTGGTCTCTCAATCAGGCTCGATCTGTTAGGTACATTTGTGAATCATTTTAATGAAATGATCAGGAATTGCTTGCATTCCTGTCATTACAAGCCGTTTCTGTGTGCAGGCAAAATTTGACAGCAAGTGGTCCCAGGCCTAATCCGCAAGGTTCTTATCACTATGGGTTCGTTAACACCACGCGGACAATTAGACTGGCGAATTCCGCTCCAATGATTAATGGTAAAATGAGGTATGCAGTCAACAGTGTGTCATTCATTCCAGCAGACACACCACTCAAACTAGCAGACTACTTCAAGATTCCAGGGGTCTTTAACCTTGGGAGCATCCAAGACTACCCCACTGGAGGTGGTGGTTACCTCCAGACCTCTGTCATGGCTGCTGATTTCCTAGCCTACGTTGAAGTTGTGTTCGAGAATCCAGAAGATACTGTCCAGTCATGGCACATTGATGGTCATATCTTCTTTGTTGTCGGGTATGTTTTGTTCACTTCATCTCAAATCATATTCCTATCTCATCACATCCGGAATATAGAAAGGCAAGGAATGATAATCACTGGAAAAGAAAAAAGTAATGTCTTTGACGGTTATCCCTCTGAGTTCAACTTTCATACAAAGACATTAGCTCGCATAAAAGATAATTACATGTAATATGAAACTTAAGTCAGTTGAACTCTACGAGAGGTTAAAATACTCCGATAGTGTATATAAGTAAGATTCTATGCATTTATTAGTTTGTTAACACTGATTGGATGAAACAGGATGGATGGTGGACAATGGACAGCTGCAAGCAGATTGAACTACAACTTGAGAGATGGAATTTCGCGTTGTACTATTCAGGTACTTCCCTCAAACTACATCAGCTTTCATTTATGTGTGTTTTTGACATTTCATCATTTCGTTCACTTGGTGATCAATAGGTTTATCCAAGATCATGGACAGCCTTATACATGCCATTGGACAATGTGGGAATGTGGAACATCAGATCAGAGAATTGGGCTCGGCAGTACTTAGGCCAGCAATTCTACCTTCGCGTTTATTCACCTGCCAATTCATGGAGAGATGAGTATCCAATTCCAAAGGGTGCTCTTCTTTGTGGTCGTGCATCTGGACGCAGGACTCGCCCACTGTAAGGAACGAACTTAACCAGCCACGAGAGGGTGACTGATCGATCGTCGTTGTTAGTGTGATGAAGAGGTGTGACAAATCACTTCTTAAGGGGAAAGTAGCAGAAGCTGCTCTTACTCTGAGTACTTCTTTTTTTAATTTCTCATTTCATTGTAGGATTATTTATGAGATTATTGGTTGCAGCATGAGAAGAAAAGTAATATCTATTCATTTTGTAATGCTCAATTCATGAGGAAGTTGCTTTCATTGGTTCATCCATTTTTTATTATCAGCTGATGCTTGTTTAAGGCTCTGAAATATGCTCAACTTTCAATTCATTGATGCGATGGAAAATTCACTAAAAAACAATGAGACAATAATATAGACATTTTAAACACCATAACTTTCAAAAATTATATAGACAAATGTACCACATCCTTGAGGAATGACATCTTAAATTTTATACGAGACTAATTTTATTATTTTCTTTAAAAAGAAATTAATCTCGAAATTCATTATTTTGA
>JAOTQR010000097.1:17659511-17671170 GCA_025774065.1 Solanum ossicruentum | reverse complement strand
TCCCATTATTTTCAATCCTTCTAGAATGTGGTGCCATAACTTTTGAAAATGAGAGTAGTCGGTGTAGACTTTTCACATTATTTTGTTAGCAAACGATATCCGCCTTTTGTTCTTATGTCTTCCAAGTGTAATGATTGAATCAGTCCATGTGTATCTTCTCCTTCATGAAATGGAAATCTATTTCAATATATTTTGTTACTGGATTTGCTGCTATATGTAAAGCTGTCTTGTTATCACAGAAGAGACCCACTGGCATTCCCAATTCTTCTTCTAATTCCTTATATAATGCAATCATCCAAACTAACTCTGAGACAGTGGAAGCACTGCTTCTATATTCCGACTCTGCTGAGCTCCTGTAGATAGTTGTCTGCTTCTTTTGACTTCCACGATATCAAGGAATCTCCATGTTTGATCAAAAATCCCGAATCCAATATCTGGTCTGGTCAAGGTCAAATACAACAATATTCCAAATCAACCTCTGGTATGAACCTTTGTTTGTTATAACAGAATCATTTGTAACATCCATTGCTTCATCTACTTTTGTAGTTGTCAATTTTGGTTCATCAGCTGACCAACTGAACTCAATTCCTAACAAGTACCTCAAAATTCCAAGATCCTTGATTTTGAATCTAGCCTGTAATCCTGGAGAGTCGTCGTGAGATTAGCTGTCTAGTTTGTAAAGTTTCTTGTGGTAATTATTAATACAAACAATTTAGTTACCAAAACAAAAAAAGGAGATGTTTATCCGTGTGGCTAGATTTTTTTGGATAAAAGAAAGAGTGTCTTACACACAGGTGTATGTTTCAATATAATGGGCTTCTCAATGAGTTTCGACGTACCTACAAGAAATATAAGGACGGACAGAATAACACTTTTAATTAGTACTTGCCTTCCGTCAACTATTTGATTACCTTGCCAACCATTTGATAATGTAGTCCGAGAGGGATGCGAAATTTAAAGCTTGTTATTGTTTAATCCATGACATTTTGAAATTATAGGCTCAAAATCTTCTTTTTGTTAAAGTATTTGTAAATTTATATTTGCTTCAAAATTAATAAATATTCAGATGAGTATAATGAATCAATCAGCTCCAGCTTTGAATGTATAGCTTTACTGCTCTTTTCAGATGAAAAAGTTGTTGAGGTCTTACCTCCAAGAGGAGGCCAAATGGTATCATGAGAAGGATGTGCCAACAATGCAGCAATATATAAAGAATGGAATTCCTTCCAGCAGTTACCTATTGGGCGCCACTACATCTTGGTTAGGCGTGGGAGACGTAGCGACTGAGGAGGCATTTGAATGGATATCAACTGAACCTACAATTCTTGTCTCTTCTTGTATCATTGCAAGATTATTGAATGATCTTGTGTCACATGAGGTATATTATACGCGCAAATAATAACTCAAAGACAAATTAAATATCCTCTAATTTTAATGTGTTGTCCAATTATATTATGGATGCAGATAGAGCAGGAAAGAGGAGATGTAGCTTCAGGTAGAATGTTACATGAATGAATATGGTGCCACAAAAGAAGAAGCTTACATGGAGATAAGAAATATAATAGAGAAGAATTGGAAGGATTTGAATAGAGGATGTCTAAAACCTACAGCAGTACCAAGAGTTCTGCTCATGCCACTACTCAACCTTACGAGGGTGGCAGAGTTCTTTTATAAAGATGAAGATGCTTATACTTTTTCCAAAAACAACATGAAAGATGTTGTCTCTATGGTGCTAATTGATCCTATTACACCATGAGAAAACTTTACAATGAAAGAACTAGTGCATGAACAACATCTAACACATTCTGATGATGCTTCGTTCATGGGCTTTCTAGCTAGCTGAATTGTCTCTGTTTTATTTATGTACTTGTTTGTGATTGTCAATTTATATATGGATTGCATTGATAGAGTTACTACGTAAAGGCTACACTACATATGACATGCATCAGCTTGCATTATGTGTGCGTGTATTACTTGGTTGCTTGTTAATTGGTTTACTTGGTTACGATACATACAACGTCACCTTAATTAGGTAAGATTCTAATGTTTCTTTCATGGTTCTTCATTAACTCTTTGTTGCCAAAATATTCCTGCTCCTATAGGAATATAACTATATATATACAAAAGTTAAATCAGAACAAAATCCTTGATCAGTTTGAATCCTGGTAGAGTCTCAGACAACAAATTTTTTCATTAATAGCCTGATTGGCCAAGCTTTTGGGAGATCATAAGTGTTTTTTTGAAACCATGCTTTGGGTAAAAAAAATATTTTTGGTCAAGCTCCCGAGAGAAATAAGTACTTCACTATTTTTTAGAAGCTAAAAAAAGGGGAGTTCTTCCCAAAAAACATTTTTGAGAAAAATACACTTTGAAGCACTTTTAAATTGGTTGGCCAAACAATAATTGTTACCGAAAAGTGCTCTTTCAAAATTTATTATTGGTCATAAACAATTATTTTAAAAAAAAGTTTTTAAAGTAAGTGAATTTCAAAACTTTGGTTGTTTATATTTGTCTTTTTTACTTGTGTTTTCCTATTTTGTTTTTTCGAATTTTCTTTTAAAGAGTGGTTGTATAGTTTTGCAAGAGACTAATAGACTAAAGTGCATAGCATTGTAAACATAGAATGAAGTGCAAATAAAAAGACAACATACACCACAGAAAAAATGAAATTGCTTATCTCTTAATCAATGATCTTAGATATGAAACACACTTTCCCCAAATGAGATCCTAAGCATCACATATTCAAATTAGTCGAACTCCTATGCAGATATCGAATACATAATGGGAAACAGATGCTTTTAGGAATTTCAATGATGAGCAAGAAAATTACAAGAAAACATAGGTCCGTAACATCCATACATGCATATTGCGCTTGTACAAGGCAGATTCTGGCGAAGAACATTTTGTATGTGTTCTTACAAGCAACCCGTTATGGTATATAGTATTGAAAAAGATGCCCTTTTGGCATCGGACTCCTTATATATGTTAGACAAAAGAATTAGTCTTTCGAAACGGTAATGGTACAAACTACTTTGCTCTTCAGTTTTCATTGCTCACTCCCAAAAGGAAAAAGTATAACATCAAAGTACAGATACAAAATTTTCGATTCATGGTTTCATGCAACCACGAACCCTAGTTTTCATTTTTTAATAAAGCAAACCATACATGATTTCCAACCCTCTGTCTCAAACTCATCAACCAACAATAAGAGATTTTACCTCTGGCTGGCAGCTGCTAATAATCTACCCTAGTTATGTCTTTAGTTGTGTTCATGCATTTCGCGTCCGAGAAAATATCCGCATATCACAAACTTCCCCATGTTACAGAACTCATTCGTTTCCAGCTTTTTTCTTCATCTTGGCTTTTCGCTTTTCCTCCCTCAGAGCTTTCCTCTTCTCTTCCCTGTAAAAATAAGACAAGAATAGGTTATAGGATCTGAAACTAGCTATATCCCATGAGCAATCAGTGTTTATTATCAACTCATGATCGTGGAACTGAAGAACTTTACCTAGCTTTTGCAATTTCCTCTCTAGGAGGAGGTTTCTTCTTTTCCCTCCTTTTTGGTGCCACTGATTTGCTTTCTGCCTTCCTATTTTCAGTTCCAACACCTTTTTTATCTGAATGCTTTTGGATATCCCTCTTCCTCTTTTTATCAGCCACTGCTTTTTCATTCAATTTTCCATTCTCTTTAGCAATGCCTTCTTGCTCTGAGTGCTTGTCATCATCTCCTTCAGCATTCTGCTGATCACTGCTCTCAATGGAATGTATTTCTTCAGATAGAGCTGACGCTTTTGCAGCAGACTTGGAATTGCTCATCTTTTTCAACTGAAAAAAGGGGCACGTGGGGCAAAAAATGTTCTCAACTGAAACAAACTTGCAAGAACTCCAGATAAGATGGTTTATAATCTCACTTTCAAAAATCATGGCCGAACGCAACTCCAATTTTCAAATATTATTTTTCACTTTGAAAACAAAAGCTACCTTTTTCAAAATTTGCAAGTTCGTTATTATGTGTAGTTCCTATGAAGGATTAAACTAATGATGTATACAATAATTGAATTCTCGGCATAGATGCTACATTGTTGGTTCTCATCCTTCAAGGACAACAGGTGTAACTCACCCTAAGATGATCATCTCATGGCTATTATCATAAATAATTAAAATTTAGAAGGATTTTTTATTAAAAAGATGCATACTGATTAGTTATATATCAAGTTGTATTTTCACAATGAAACATGGTCAAACACCCACCTCAAGTGTACAGTGTTCAAAGATTTTATGGTTTATTGAAACAAGCACAACAAAAAGGGAAAAATCATCTGAAATGAGAGGATTACTCGGGACAATTGAGTGATATGGCTAAGGCGGAGTAATTAATGCAACCTGTTCTCCTTGTACTTCACTTAGGGCACTGCAACCAATGTTAAGAATAGCGATCCTTGACCTCTAAAAGTAGGACTTGGATTCCTGCATTAGAGCTCTCTCAACATGATACTTTTCATTCTGAAGGACCTCCCATCCAGAGACAGATCCAGGACTTGAACCTTATGAGTTTTGGGTTCTAGGACATGGCCTCAAGTGGTAATAACTGGGTTCTAAATTTAAGATTTATACATATTTAGTGATTTTTTAAAACATTATAAGGTTCAAACCAAAGCTACTTTTCTTCTGAGCCGGCATGTTATACACTACCTCCGCTCCCTTTTATCATCCTTCTTGTTCGTCCATAGTTCTCTCTAACTGATGTTCTCAAATAATGCACTTGATATGCAGCTATTGACAAACACAAACTATCACCAAATGATACGGCATACCTTTGCC
Organism: Solanum ossicruentum; assembly: GCA_025774065.1. Lineage (NCBI taxonomy): Eukaryota > Viridiplantae > Streptophyta > Magnoliopsida > Solanales > Solanaceae > Solanum > Solanum ossicruentum. The sequence continues at coordinate 17,666,349 of JAOTQR010000097.1, read as the reverse complement.
ACAAAGAATCCATCCATGTTGTGCACATGAGGATAGAATCGCCTTGTCTTGTCCAAAGATGTGTGGAAACGGTGCTGCCTAAAGCGAAAAAATCTGGAATTCAAAGCAGCTTTAATTAGTTGTAGAATTAAACAAACTTTCAAGAAAATGCACATAAATGCCACAAGCTATACCCGGGCCTCCCAAAATCAAGTCCACATGGCACAAGTTTAACATCTCTCTTCTTGAGTGCATAGTCTATCACTGCTTCATTCTGCAGCCCAAGTTAAGCAAATAAGTAGAAATTGATATGCATACAAACAGTTAGGTGGGTACCCTTTTTAATATTCATTAAGAATATTTTTGGTATAAAAACCTTTAAAAAAATAATATTTTTGGTGTAGAAATATAAGTTTAGAAAGATACCTCCTCAACCATAATGGAGCAGGTAGAATACACTATGTATCCACCTGATTTTGAGTTGGCATCGACCATGTCAATTGCTGCAAGTATCAGTTCCTGCAAATGAGAATAGACCATGAAACAGGTTCCTCAGAGGTGAATAGGAGACATCAATATGCGAAACAGGGAATATAAAATAAACATAAACATTATGGAGAAAAATTAACATTGTTGCAGGAGGGAGAAAGATTAATCTTCCAATATCATTAGCAACACCCTCCTGCTTTGGGAGGGTACAGATAACAACACACCTAAAAATTAAGGGCAACAAGGCAATAAGAATTGCAAAATCTGTCTCCACACACAAATATAATTGATGAAATCAATCATTAATAACAACAAAGATATTGTTCAATTTTCCTTGCAACTTAATCACGCAAAAACATTTTCAGAAACCAGTGTTTTCTAACATCCAGTGAAGTCAGATGCTGGCGATATGTTGTATATGAGTTCTCTTATGAAGCATACAAGATTGCAAGCATACAACCAGTTCATGAAAGTTCCATGATTGTTAGTCTAAAAATATGGATAACACAAAATCACCAAATTTACACATCAAACTCAATTTATACCTTCTGCAGGTGTGAGCAATTTTGTATATCTGCAGCAGTTTTGGAAGTTTTAACAGACTCATCCTTGGAAATCACCTATAGAACAAATGAAATTCATCTGGTTAAAAATCATTTTAGGCAAACATGTACATCAAACATTACTGCATACCCCAGTGCCACTGCAGGGAGCATCCAGCAAAATCCTATCGGCAGTGTTCTGACCCAACACTTTAGGTAACTGAAATGATTTCCAGACAAGGCATTCGATCAGAGAAATTGTCCATATATTATAACTAGGTAAACCAAGAATAGAGACACAAGGCCAACAAAATCTGTCAGATCAGTGCCTGTAGCTCAATGAAGTTAGCACAGAGCAACTCCAGCCAATAAGAACGAATGCTTAAAATGATCAAGAAGGTAGAACAACATTGTCCCGATGAAATTTAAATGTACGAATAAAATGCAGCAAGTTCTAGAGCGGAGATCGCAAATAGTCTGATTCTAACCTCTCTTCCATCATAGTTACAGACGATGGTGTTTGTTACCCCCATGCGATGTAAATTAGCAGTGAGCGATTTAAGTCTCGATTCCTTCATCTCATTTGCATAAATAATACCTAATTTCCCAATGTGTGAAGTGTCAGTGTCATTCAGACAATTAGAATAGGAAATGCTATTAATCAATATGGAAGACTTGTTGCTTACAGATAACTTCAAAAGCAGGACAAGGGGCATAAGAGAAGTTAGAGAAACTACCACGGCAAACATTATCATGTCACAAAAGCTTATGACAAAAAACAGGAAGTATATATGACACATCAGGATAAGTGTTCATTGAATACAACCGATTTTTGAGAAACCACCAAAAAACTTGAAGAAAGTTTACTAGAGAAAGCAAACAGATGAACAGCATGAGTTAACATAAATTATTTTGAGTAAGAATGATGTATATGAGCGCAAAGTAAAATAGAACGAAAGCACCCAGCATATTTTTGTTCACTGCATTAAAAATTAGCAGTGCAAGAAATGGAAAAACATAGAAATCCCTCAAGGAAATGGAGATTATGGATATTGACACCAGGGGAGAAATGTATTTAAAAATCATTCACCCATGCGTGTCCATAAACTATGGATGCATTATGGAGAAAATGGACTACTTCACAAAAACACAACACGGTGTTCCCATAAACTACTTTGAGTAAGAACAATGAACATGAGTGCATAGTAAAATAAAATGAAAGCACCCAGCATATTTTGGTTCGCTGCACTAGAAATTAGCAGTGGAAGAAATGTAAACACAAAGAAACTTTTCAAGAAAGTGAAGATAATGGATATTGACACCAGGGGAGAAAATATATATAAAATTCTTTCACCCATAGGTATTCCAGAAATCTTCACAAAAAATACAACATGATTAACTGCAAACGAATACATACCACTATTTTTCATCAGTGCAGCAACATAAGTTGTTTTGCCTCCAGGAGCAGCACTGCACCATTTACAAGTTTCCCACTTCAGAAACAGAAGTTACCAAAAAATTTCCACTTTTCTGCTTACTGAACTAACAACTAAAAAGTTCACAGAAGTTGCTTTAGCTTCCCTCTCAAAAGAAAGATATTGAAACTGGATAACTTGAACCTAAGACTGACAAAGCTATATCCAACACAAAGCTACTGCTTAGAAAGGAGAAATTACAAGTGAGAGGAACAGAAGATGCTTTATTTCTTTCAATTAGCTTTTTCCTGTACTATCTAAATATGCACCAGACAACTCTTTCAGCAATAAAGCTCGTTAATCTTACTGATACATAAATGATGATCAAAAGGCAATAACTCAAAAAAGATCTGAATTAAAAATAAATTGGACACTGAAAATTCAATGATAGACAATTGAAGCAAACATTTGTTAGACAAAAATATTTACTTACGCCATATCAACAATGCGCTCATTCTCTTGAGGGGCAAGGGCCATTACAGGCAGAAAGGAACTCGCACTTTGGAGCTGTAAGCAAGTTATTTATTAGAAACAAGCATTACAGTCGTGTACTAAGAGCAAAGCCATCTTTTAAAGTGTAATGTCAGGATACCATGTAGTGACCAGCCATATACTCAGGAGTGGCACCAACTGGAACTTGAGAATCATATACAACTAGTCCAACCTACAAAATCATAAATCCACATGCTGAAATAAGTAATGATACATGTGAAAATAAGAAATAACAAATCCAAATTGATACTTAAACGTTGGGTCAACCCAAACAAAACACAGAGAACCACAGTTACTCCTAGTACCTTTGACCATTTGCTTAGTGGGTCCAAATTGACCCCTCTGTTAAGAAGAACACCAGCTAAATCCCGTCTGCGAGTCTGAAATTCCGTCGACGCAATAAACTATGAGCCAACATCAGGCAACAAAAGGTAAGATAGAATAGAGGCAGACCAATGACCTTTAAAGTGTTTGTCCGCAAAGTAATTGGCCGGGGCTTTTCATATGCTTCAATAAGTTCAATCAACTCAACAGGGGGAAACAGCTGCAGTAAGGTCACACATCATGGCATCCAGATTTACATGAAAGTGCAACTTGAGAAGGGAAAAGGTGCAGAGTCTAGACAACTTTGACCTATAATTACCTCCACTAATGAATCAATGAGAAAATCATTGTATCCATAATATGAACCCAAGTCCCTTTTAAGTTGATCAACATAATCCTTACGTGTCACACCTTCTTGCCTCAATGACTTGAAATTTGAAAGCACCCGAACAACTGAATTGATTTCATTATATTTGAATGAGAAACTTCCTCCGGAGAAAGATAATTCAGAAAGGGAAGATGAAGGAAAAGAAACTCACTCTCTTTTATCCTCCTTTGAAGATTAGAGAGATCCGGGGGTCTATGGGTTTCTTCTTCGAGCTCCTAAAGTTTAAATGGCATATTTAGCATTCATGAATTTTCCCTGCATGAGTATCTGACAAGTAAAATCTCTAATCAAGAACTTGAACATTATGCAAACCTCAGCTGTTGGCAGTCTGAACTCATCTGCTTCTTCTTTAATATTGAGTTGCAATTCTAAATCACCATCCTCCTCCTCTCTTTTCCTTTCATCATCAATAGCTTTTGACTTCCTTACAAGATCAGTATCATCTGCATCTGAATCAAAATCTACATCCGAATCTAAATTATCATCAGAACCATCGTCTGCAACAGAAATGACAAAACAAAGAAAAATGTTTAGTGAGTTATAAATCATGGTGGATGACTAAAACTAGAATACCAATGCACTAAGACAGTACCAGCATCATCGTTTGCTAATATATCAGCAGCCAAGGGATCATCCATGTCAGAAGACATGTCAGAATCTGAGTTCATTTCTTGTTGTTCTTCATCACCAGAACCTCCATCATCTTCTTCAAAATCTCCATCAGTTCCTTCATCATCACTAAAAAGATCTTCCTTTTCCAGTGGCTTAGGTGGCAAAGGTTCCTTCTTCTGCTTCTTCTTGGTTGGGGGTTTTCCTAATTTAGAACCCACTTTCTTACCGAGTTTGGGACCAGCCATTTTAGCTGAGATGCAACAAAAAGTGTCAGCATCCTTCAAAAAATGTATAAAAGCTTCCTATTTTACAGCCAAAACTTGCACCACAAAGAAAATCAACAAAACCCTTTCCTATAATCTATAGAACTTAAAATTATGTGACGCACCAAAGGCTTTTGTAGTTAAGTCAGTTAAATCTTCAGGAAGTTGACTCTTTTTAAAGTGAAAAGTAGAATTCATTAGTGATGGCAAATGGCTGGATTGGGCTAGGGCAGTTTGAAAATGAGCGAGCAAAAATAGGTTCAAACCAACCCAACCCAACCATATTTAATGCGGGTAGAAATGGGTTGGGTGATGGGTTGCATGAGTCAACGGTCAACCTATATTCCGTAAAGCTATTTTAGCTTCAGTATCTATTGCAAAGTTTGTGCTTGATCTTCTTATTTGTTTAATTATATGCATTTACCAATTTACTAATTCAAACATAAAATAAACTAATGTATTCTGGCAAATTTCAAAACATATCTCTTTGGACCAATATAAGTCCATCTGTTTTCATGCTAATCTAGTAAATAGTAACATATTGGAAGACTTCATATCTTAGCAACTATAATTTCAGCAAGGATCTAAATCCCAAAACAAGAACTTCCAAAAAATTTGACTTAACTGTATTTCTTGATATAGTCTTTACAGTATGATTTTTGATACAGATGGATGTCCCTACTCCTTTATGTTCTGCAAAACTGAAAGGATATGATGCTTCAATTTTGAAGTTACAACCTTACAACCTGCCAAATGAATTTTTACCAAAAATGTTGCAATTTGCTCTTAATCTTCCCTCACTGTTACAAACGCTATTTCACAAAAGTATCCCAAACAACGGAAGCTTGCCTTTCGCTCTAGTGGAACAACTTATACCACAAGAATCAGCAATAGCCTTCGTAGACATCTCTACCCAAACTAATAATCATATAACAAATGTTCTTTTTCTAATTCCTATATATAATGACACACACTATAAATGGTTGAAAAAATAGAAATTTAGCTAATGTTGACAGTAGTGGCGGAGCCTCGCCCTTCACCAAAAAATTACATTATTTAGCTTTGTGTAAACTTTGGTTTATATATATGCTACATGTTAAACTCGCTAGTGTGTCTACTTTTTAATATTTTGACACCCGAAGTGAAATTATTGGCTCCGCCTACGCCATGTAAATGCTTCAACTCTTTCACGTCAAATCTAAATGAGTTACTTGTAATGGAATTAGAAACAGCCGAACAAGTAACTCGAGAAATAGCTCAAGACATACAGCCGTTACCTTAATTGAAAAAAAAATTAAGGAAAAACAGCAGTACCAGAAACAGAGCAGAAGCAGATTAAGATCCGAGTGGTGGTGAGAAGCTTATGGACTTGTTCTTCTCTTATGCGAGAGGGGGCGCTATCACAGAGGCAGAGAGCGGTGAGTTGAAACTGGGAAGGAAAGAGGTTTAGTGTTATGGGTATGGGTCTTAGGTTTCATAATATGGGTCTAAGTTCAACCCATTTTTTACCGATTGAAATTGACATAAAAAATAGCCATATGTGTCATGTATTTACGATAGTACTTGCAAAAGCGAGTTCAACATTTATTTATAAATTTATTTTTTATATAAATAAATAATATTAAATCATCTCAGTGTTAACATTTAATTTTTATCATTTGCGATGTCAAATTAATCATCAATGTTTTTATTTTATTTAAACAATTTTAAAAAATAATTATTTAAAAAAAACAGAGTTTCGCGCGTGGGGTTCACACGCCCCCAAATCCTCAAAATCTCCTTCTTCTTCGACAGACCCTTCTATTTTCCATTTCCCGTGTTCTTCTTCAAAATCCCAGAAAACCAGAGAACCAGAAACCAGACGGAAAATTTCCCGGCATGTTGAACATTTATGTTATTTTTGTTTTTGTTTCATTTTAAGACAAAAAGGTTTTGTATTCAAATAATTAAAAAAGGGAAAAGATAAAAGATAAAAAAAATGTGATTTTATCATTTAGCTAAACTTTCAAAGTCAGACAAATTTTTAAGTTTAGTCAAGATTATTCAAAAATTAATCAAAATTTCAAAAATCAGTCAATCTTTTCAAGTCAAAGTTAGTCAAACCATTTAATCGCCGGATAACCGCATTTAGCGGCCATTTCGAGTGCGTAAAACCTTTTCGAAGTGGAAATGTGAATACGAATCTTATCTCTGGATTTTTAAAAGATTTTTCTGTTAGATCTTTTAAAATATTTAATGGTTTTCTAATTATCCTTAAAATTAGGTGGCGACTCT
>JAOTQR010000097.1:17629146-17639626 GCA_025774065.1 Solanum ossicruentum | reverse complement strand
AGAAAAATTTCAAGTGTGGTTCTGTGTCTTTCCGCGTCGTGGAAGGGGCGCGAAAACCTCACCGTCTTTTACTTTCTTTGAAAAAAATAATTCGCATTTTTTCGCGTTAAAGTCGAGTCGAGACTATTTTCCAACTTAGTTTTTCGCACTAATCACAAATCCGGTCTTGGATTTTTCATCAGAGCTAGGGAAGATGCATTGTGCGCACGGGACATTTTAGAGGCGTTTCGATAAATTTATACGAGGTGTTAGAAGGGACATTGGTAGAATTCTCTAAAATTTTAGAAAGCCAACGAACTTTAAATTTTCTACAATTAACTTGAATTTCTCACAAAAAAAAATAAAAATGTGGATATTGTTACAGAAAGCAAAAAATATCCACCACTATAATATCATTTTGATATAGCAATCAAAAATATTAATATTCAGATAAATGACGCCGTTATTATATATGATGCTTTGACTTGTATATGTGACATCAATTGTTTTCGTTGCCAAAGTGTATAGTGGAAGTACTCAAGAGTTATTAATTACAAAAGGGCAAGGCTAACCATTACAAAAACCCACTTAACAATATTATTAACTAAGAAGTTATTTGACTAATAATGACTTCGTTGATAATTTATTAGATAAGTATAAAAAAATTCCAACATGATAAATACTTGATTATTAAATAATTAATTACTTGAAGCATGTTTCAAAGTCTAGAAAATCACTTATTGTTACTTAGGTAAAGGCAGATATTGAGCACATGACGTGGGTTGAATCCTAATATAGATATGCATCATTATGAGGCAAATATGTGTTATCTATTTATGAAATATAATTATAGGTTAAAAAATTATTATAATCTATTATATTTATTTTTTATAATGAATCTCCTGTTTATATTTAACCTCCTACAACAACAACAACAACAACAATAACATACCTAGTGATATCCCACAAGTGGGGTCTGGAGAGGGTAGATTGTACGCAGACCTTACCGTTACCTCATAGAAGTAGAGAGGTTGTTTCCTAAAACCCTCAGCTCAAAACCCATAAGCAGAAAGACTAGATATAACAAAATGAAATGTAAGGTAAGGAAATGCGACTAACAATGAATAACACATGACAGTAAGTCACTATGATAAAACTAACATACATACGCTAGATAATGACAAGAAAAAGGAATAATAATAGTAAGAATAGTACAAATACTAATAGAAAAAAGAAGTAGACTACCACGGAGAAGAATAGGAAGAAGAAGAAGAACTTAGCCTGCTACTCTAATTCGCGACCTCCACATCCTTCTATCTAAGGTCATGTCCTCAGTAAGATTTAGTTCCGCCATGTCCTGTCTAATCATAAAGTCAAATTTAACCTCCTACAATAAAGTCAAATTTTATTAAATTGAGAAATTAATAAAATCTCATTAAAGTGAATCATTAAGAGTGTTATGATTCATTCAATTGACAAATTCAATCTATTTACAGAATCACAGCCTCTAAAGTTTTTTCCTTTGGATTCACATTAAGTCTAGTTTAAATTACTATGATTGAATTATTAAATATTATAGTAGCATATGTGTTATTTACTCGATCCTATTTTATGCGACACTCCTTTTTTGGTCCGTTTCAAAAATCATATTACCATACTCTAATTGAAACTTTAAAATTTCTCTTTTATCTTAATGAAATGATTCTCAACCACACAAATTTATAACAATTGTTTTAAACCATACGTTTTAAAGCTTTTTTTTTTAAATATCTTGTTAAATCAAAGAGTACTGCATAAATGGGACCAAGGGAGTATATAAGTATAGTGCTAGTGAAGCCTTTAATTAAACTACAATCTCTTTCAATGGACCTTTTCTTTTAATTCACACACGTTCAAAAGGTCAAACTCTAATTGTTATGAAAATTATTAGATGAATCCACTCTATTGTAATATGATCTACAGAGGAAAAAATATCAAAATTCATTGAATATGAACTTATGTTGGATTTTGATGACACGTTCTACCAATTAATGATTAAATCAAACTGTACTTATCTATTCAGCATAACTCATATTCATATTTGAATTGGTGCTTGAGGGTTCATAACCCTATATGGAATTGAATTTCCCTTCTTGGGACAATTTTAAAACGCGACACTAGTATATAAGATATGTTTACTTATATATTCAGCATCTTTTTGACCCACATCGACGACAAGGCTGACACAAGAGTGCCTCTGATACCATCAGTATCGACCCAACCCACTAGTGATATTCGTTTTGAGCCTAGGCCTGCATAACTTTAAAATATGTCACTAGTAGGTAAGACTTGTTTGCTTATATACCCAATATCCTTTCTATGTTTTACCGATGTGAGACTTCTATCTAAAGATGAATAGTTACAACTTCAATGTGAAAAAAAATAACACTACAATATTAGAATACTAATTCCAAGATAAATTATTTCACTAGTTTATCCCAAAACAAAAAATAAATTCATCCTAAATTTAATCCCAAAATTAATTATTCCTGATCCCGTTCCTACCAAACGAGCCCTCGTGGATGTAAAAGGGATTATCAGTCTCTTTTTTCTTGTAGTGCTCTTTTTCCCTTTGAGATACTGGCAGGATTACTAGGACGACATTTCTTCCTATCCTAACTGCCCAAATTGAATCAACTATCATCATCATCCACTACACACACCTAAAGAGAAAATTAAAAAAACAAATAGTTTACATCTCTTTCTTAGTTCCCAATGTATGTTCATTAATTAGAACAGAACCTAGCTATAAGTAATAATTAGAGATTTTTACCAGATAAAATGGGGTCCCCCATTAGCTGTAAAGGACTAGAAAACAACTCATGAACCACACACAAGTCCACAATGGTTAGCCGACTTTTTTCCTACCTATGCTTCAACGAAACTACCTTAATATATATGTCGTACAACTTTTTTTTCCTATATATACCCCCCATTTTAGTTATGAAGCTTACTCATTATTAATTTCCAATGAAAATAATGGATAACAAAGAAGCTCAAAAGAGTCATTTTTCATCAATATTAAGTAGATTTCATGCTGGTTACTTTAGAATAAGTCTTTCTTTATGTAGCCAAGCGTTATTATGGAAAACATTAAGTGAGCCATCGGAAGATATTCATAAATTTCGAAATATTTTTCGAATGCTTCCTTCCACAGCTTTCATTCTTCTATGGTCTCTAGCTTTATTCTCATTAGTATCAATCTCTTTACTATATGTTCTTCGTATCCTCTTTCATTTTGAAATGGTTAAAAGTGAATTCTTGCACCATGTTGGAGTAAATTACCTATATGCCCCGTGGATCTCGTGGCTTGTCTTGCTTCAAGCAACCCCATTCTTCAAACATGAAGGGGTTTGTTTTCTCGTACTTTGGTGGATCTTTGTTGTACCTATATTGGCACTAGATATCAAGATATATGGACAATGGATTACAAAGGGGAAGCGCTTTCTATCAGGAGTCGCGAATCCCACTAGCCAATTATCGGTTATTGGGAATTTGGTAGGAGCAAGAGCAGCAGCTGAAATGGGATGGTATGAGAGTGCATTATTATTGTTTGCAATTGGAATGTCACATTATTTAGTGTTATTTGTGACACTTTATCAAAGGTTGCCAGCAAGTAGTACACTTCCAGCAATGCTAAGGCCAGTATTCTTCTTGTTCTTAGCTGCTCCTAGCATGGCTAGCTTGGCATGGGATTCTATTTATGGAAAGTTTGATTCTTCATCCAAGATGCTCTTCTTCCTCTCTCTTTTCCTCTTCCTTTCACTGGTGAGCATTTAAAAGTACACGTAATTACAACATGTCATGATATTTATAAAGTTGTACATATATATCAATATTATTTTACTTCTAACTTGTCTTATTTTCAAGATTATTAATTTTCACATTCTAATAAAGCTTATTATAGATATTCTTTAGGTGGCTTGATAGTGTGAACTATGAAATGATTAAAATTAAGGATATCATTAGGATAAATAAGAAGGTATTACTTCATCTATCTCATTTTATGTGTTTTAATTTGACTACGCAAGATATTTCACAAATTTATTCTTTTGAATCATATGCTCTTAAATAAGTCTAATATGACGGAAGAATTAAAGAATTATTAGATATAAAAGATATAGTAATGTTTTTTAGACTTACTAAAATGAAAGTAAACAAATAAAATACTCTTTTTTTTAACAAACTGGAGTGAAAAGAATGTAGGAAGAGAATTTATTTGTTCCTTCTTATATATATAGTAGGAGTGTTTTTCTTTGATCTGAAAGAAGGAAAGTAAAAGATAAAGAAAAAGAGATTGATGTGGACCGTCTAAATTGACCTTATAAGTATTCAAGTACTAGTTGGCTTTTTCATTTTGCAAGATTTTGTAGTCGTATTTTTTCCGTTGTACGACATGATGTTGTTGGCTACCAACCCTTCATTTCATAACCGTCACCGTTATCCTACATATACCTTGTGTCCTCTTTGTCAACCTAAGGCACCACTAAGATTTAAGAGTTGTCTACTTGTCTTATCGATTAGGATATGGTCTACGGAAATTTAGTAATTTTTGTGTAAATATTGAAATAATCTATAAAGTTGTTGTTCCATATAATTTATTGTGTACAATATATTTTTTTGGTTGGATTATTTCATAAATTCTGTGCATAGTGAAAGCTTTATGTGTCAAGTTTGCCTTCCTTTTTTTAGAAAAAATTTGTATATTAAAAACTTTAGTAAATATATAATAATAACAACAACATACCCAGTATAATCCCACAAGTGAATCTGAAGAGGGTCGAATGTATGCAGATTTAACCAGACTGTTAAATTTATTAAAAAAAATAAAAATTGTACTTATTTGGAAATCAAATCCGTTTAGTCCAACACAGAAACGAAATCTACATACTCAAGTTTTGTTGTGCTCTTTATATTTAGGGTTTGATTTTCTTTGTGTTGAAGGTGGATCCAGAATTTCAGGATTTTAATATGCTGATTTCAAATGGACTGATTTTTAAATTTAATATACAAATATATTATTTGAGTAAAAATTATTGGATTTGATAGACCTCGTATCAGTTTCTAGCTCCGCTCTTACCTTGGACATTTATAATATATTTTTTTAAAAAAAAATGGAAATTGATAAAAATTTATAAACTTTAAATCTTGAATTTGTTGGTGCTTAAAGTAATGTTAATAAAAGTAATGTTCTATTTATGATACGCTAAATGTACTGTTTCCTAATTTGTTTTTGAAAATGTACGTGCAGGTGTCAAGACCAGCCTTATTTAAGAGATCAATGAGGAAATTTAATGTATCATGGTGGGCATATTCTTTCCCTTTAACAGTGATGGCAATGGCATCAACTAAATATGCTCAAGAAATGAAGAACACAGCTTCACACATATTAATGCTGCTTCTTTCTGGACTCTCAGTCATAGTATCACTTGTCTTGATGATTTTCACTGCATTTAATTCCAATTCACTTTTACCCACCCAGGCTGATGATTCAATGCACTGCACTAGTATTCATCAACCGTCCCCGTCCTCAATTGTATGATTGTAACTATTATTACTTAATAGTAAAGCTATTAGGAGTAGTACTAGTTAGGCATTCCTTAATAATGACTTTTGTATGTATTACTGGTTACAAAGATCTCGTAAAATGCACGAGCCTAATAATTATTCATAAATTTATTTTTTAATAATATAATTAAATGTTATTAAATTTTTTTATCAAGTATAAAATTAATATCTAATAAATATATTATTAATATTGATTAAGAATTTAAAATTTAGGGTGATGTAGTAAAATTATAGTTGAAGCAACTGGAAAATTATTTATTAACAATAATATTGCAAAATCATAGTAAGCAAGCAACTGCCTTAAAAAATTAAATTAAAAAGTGCATGAAATATTATTATGGGCCCCGCATAATATATAAGAAAAATCAGACAACTCAAGCAGACATGTCGACGAAGAGGTGTCTGCTTGCCGCCTAACTCTCTCTTATTATATAAGAGAATATTTGTGATCAAAGATGAATATACCTAAACTGTTTTAATTATATATACGACATTTATTCCACTAGAGATTTGTTATTTTTCCTGTAGACAAATTTGTGTAATATATGAAGATAGAGTTACTAGTCGATCTTTAAAACAGTACGCCTATTGAAATAGATTGTGCTGCAGTGGTGAGATTGTTTCAATTTTAATCAAAGGTTCCGAATTCAAATCTTAGATATATTAAAAAATCTTCTTAGAAATGACATTCTCGAATGGACTCTGTGGCGTGCAATTCAAATTTTATCGAAGCTTCACTATGCTGACTCCAAACTTATAGTTTTTTTTTATGTTTCTTAAAAATGTCTAATTTTTTGGACAGTGCAAATAAATTTTTTGAGGAAATTATACTTATAACTTGATTAAACTTATAATTTTTTTCCTTAAGAAATAACTGATTCGCTAGGATTATATTGAAATACAGTCAATTTATGTGTCTGAAGTATATTGTCATACACTCATTTATTTAAAAAATTCATGATTCCAAATTCAACACATTGAATGTATATTTTCAACATATGTATTTACTTATTATGATTTTATGTGTTACAAACTATTTTCAAAAGACATTCTTATGAATAATAGCTCATGATCAACTAATATTTTATTTCTCGACCTAGAATCAAATTGGATCCTGTCTTTTTTAACTCATAACTTAATTAGTTCAATTTTCTTTTACAAATCAATTAAAATCAAATCATGAACATTCCCCTTAGAAACTATATGAATATAATTCTAATTAAGATATAGCGTGAACACAGTTGGACTCAACCAATACATATTCCTTAAAGTTGCTTGTCCTTTACTGCTCTATTTTGTTGTAGTATTTGTACTTTTTCTCGTTTTGTTGGTAAGTAGCAAATAGGCAGGCACCAAAAAGAAGAGAAAAGGGAAAAGCGCACATACCCACGCGCACAGTGAAAGCAACAATTGGAGCAAGTCTTTGTGTACTTGCCCCCTTGGCTGATGATATTTTGCTTATTTTCAAGCATTCCCATTGACAAGGCTATATAGTGGGAAAACGACCACTTGGACCTTTTTACCACCTTTGACTACACTCAACTTATAACCTTAAAAAGTTATGTTTAAGAAGAAAAAAGATTTTTAAAATTTATAGTCTAAAATTATTTTAAAAAAATTGTGTGGTTGAGATTCATTTCATTAAGGATAAAAAGAGAATTTTTTAAAGTCAAATTGTTTCCAGAATAGGTGACATTCTTTTTAGGACGAATCAAAAAAGAAAAAATGTCATATAAAATGAGACAAAGGAAGTATTTTGATGGTATGTAATAAATTTAGTGTAATTTTGAAGATCAATTTGGACAGTTATGGATCCTAGATTAGAAGGTCATGGGTGTTTACTTTCTTTAAAATTACTTATCAAGAAAGGTTTCCTTCTAAAAGCTTAATATTTTTAGAGTTTAGTTAGTAAATGAATTAATAAAATACTAAAAAAACAGAAAAGTGGAGAAATAATAAATTCAATTAGAAAAGTAAATAAATACTCCTAGTAGTATAAAAAGGAAGAGTAAAAATGGATTATTTTTACCGAGACTCAAACCATCACCACTCAAGAGCATCATCATGCACTTTTACTTTAGCCTGACAAACAACGCACCTACCACAATTTTTGGTCAATGGGTGCTCAAGAAAGATTGCATGAATTTTTCAATATTCTCTATGTACGTATTAATAATTTATCAACTATAATTTTTATTTATTGGTAAAAAATTCCAATCAAGTAAATATTTATTTGCAAGTTTACCAATAAAAATTAATTTATTAATAATTTATCAACATATTTTTAATTGATTGGAAAAATAGCAAGAAATCTTATAATTGATAAATGATTGATTGGTAAGTCGTTAAGAATCAGTTAATAATATTCTTTTAATCATATTTACCAATCGATATATACTTTGTCGGTAATGTTACCAACAAATGTTATGTATTAGTAATATTTAAGTTGGTAACCCGCTAGCAGAAAGTTACTAAATTAGGCATCATTTTTTTCTGCCAAATTTACCAACTAAAATATTTCGTTAGTAATATTTTGGTTGGCAATCCATAAGAAGTTCGTTGCTAAATTCTGAAAATAAATTTGGTTACAAATTTGTTAGTAATTTGTTACTAATATACTAACTAATTTGAGTTGTTAGTAAAATTCGATTGCAATTCGAGAGTTTTTTTGTAGTGATATATAAAGTTTTCGTTGGGGGTTAATGGGTGTTTGGTGAAATATACATGTATGAAATTTTATTTTTACATTGTGAAGATAGAAAGTGTAACATTCTGAAAATTTTTAAGCTAGACATGCACTATTCTTCTTAGGGATATGGAATCATATTGTTGGAGAATTCAAAGAATTCATCGAAGACCTTTTTGTAAATCATTATACATACATATGAATTCATAAGAATAAAAATAACACTTACCTTGTTCCATTAAAGTAATTTGTTTGAAAAATTAGATATTCTAAACTTTGAAAATTGTTTTGTAATATTCTTTTTTCTGCAATGGAGTGAAAGAGAAAAAATATGTCTTTTGTTTATTTAAAAATTCTGCAGTACCCTTACATGGAAGGTGCCTTTTCAAATAAGTTTTCATCAAGAAAAAAGTTAATAGGTATTTATATTTTATACCCAATATATATAATGCTTTATTAGATCAAAAAGGACTTCTTTAAATGATAGCATATCTACATACAAATATATTAATATATGAGTTTATAAAATAGAAATTACTAACACATATTGGGTGATTCTAAATTGCACTTAGGTTTTAATTATCTAGAGGTTTGCACTTAGGTTTTAATTATCTAGAGATTTTGGTTTTTGTGTATGAATTAATTTGTACAGTGATTGTTGCTCTAATATATGGATATGCAGATACAAATAGAAAGAGGAGACCAGATGTAACAGTTATTTGAATGTTACATGAATAATATGATGCCACAAAGGAAGAAGCAAACATGAAGATTAGGAAAATATAGAGAACAGGTAGAAGATTTGAATGGAGGCCTGCCTAAAACCTGTAAATGTACCAAAGTTTTGGTCATGCTAATGCTCTCACCCTTATAAGGGTGACAGAGTTATTTTATAAAGATAAAAGATGCTTATACCTTTTACAAAAATTGAAAGACCTCATTTTTTATGGTTCTAGTCGATCCCATTACAACATAAAAACTTGAAAAGGAAAATATAATAAAAAGGAATTGTAATTCTCTAGAATGCTTTTATATATATATATATATATACATACATATTCTTAAAGGAAATAATAATAACTAATTTAGTTAAAATACAATTAAGATTCTAATTTTAATACTTTTTTCCTAAATTTTAGGATCCATTTTTGTACTTGTCAATAACCTTGAAATCTTGAGCTTGAAACAGAACTTTCCTTGCAACGCAAGGATTCATATTGGATTTGAACCAATAAAATATCTATTTCTAATTTTTCTTTATGCTCTTAATTATTTAAAATAATTAACAATACATATTTTATTGGTTCAGATCCAATGTGAATCCTTGCATTACTTAGGAGTCGTTTAAGAAACAACATTGTAATAAGATAAATAAAAATGCTAATTCTCTTCCTAGCCTAAATTCGTTTTTGTGGCCACATAGTATGAGAGATTTCTTTTGCTTAGAACACATAATGCCCCCTCCCAAAGTTCTCAACCATTGATTCATACCACAAAATTGGCCCTCTCACGGATCAAGATTGATTGTTTGAAACTATCATCTACATGGTTATGTTTAAGCATCAGACTTGTTCGGCAATCATTTCTGGCAAGCTCCATTGTTTCTTCTGAGACTGTCAGCAAATCCATAGTAAGTTTAGAAGAACAATATCATCGGCTCAGCATCTGCTCCATCGACGATGGGTCAAAGAAGTGTAAATCTGAGTACAGTGCGACAAGATCAAAGAATATACAGCACAGATCTACAATTTCTCACCAGGGAAGACTGACGAAAAAGAATTTTCGAATTGAGATCTAAAATTATTTAATTTGGAAATCAGTAGCAACTACAGGGTCGGTTTTAGGTGTGCAACGACGGGAGATCTCGGAGCATGTCATCCAGTTCTCGACACGCGACGTCAATCCTATTATGCCAAAAAATGGCTTTTTGAAAAGAAAATTAAAAAAAAATCAGTTTAAAATTCAATTAATTTGAGAAAACACCATTAAATATTTTAAAAGACCTAACAGAAAAATCTTTTAAAATCCAGAGAGAAAGTTCGGGTTCATATTTCCACTTCGAGAAGGTTTTACGCACTCAAAATGGCCGCTAAATGCGGTTATCCGGCGATTAAGATATTTGATTAACTTTGACTTGAAAAAGATTGACTGATTTTGGGATTGATTTAATTTTTGAAAGACTTTGACTGAACTTGAAAAGATTTTGAC
>JAOTQR010000097.1:17587027-17601155 GCA_025774065.1 Solanum ossicruentum | reverse complement strand
CATCAATGTAGGACTTTTTGTCTCAACACCCCACCTCACACCCAGTGCTTAGCATCTGGTGCATGGGCAATTTTTTTGGGGCCCCAACATTGGATGAGACAGGCCCTGCTCTGATACCATGATGAATTAGGTTTTAGGCCTAAATCACACCCCAAAAACTAGCTCAGGGGGATTGTCTAAACCTTATAAGGAGTCCACCCATCTCATTAACCATCAATGTGGGACTTTTTGTCTCAACACAAGACTGTTCAACTTTATTTCAAGTCCTCTTTTCTGTCTAATCTCTAAGAAGACCAGGAAAAAAAATTCTAAATCAAAGTTTGATTTGCTCCATATTTTCTCAAAATCAGAGGTAAATGTGCAAACTACAAAATCTTTGATATTTATATTTAGTAGGACTTCTTCTTCTCTAATTATTCATTAAGTTTTTTCTGACTTACTTAATACTAACCCACCGATTGTTGAATACTTTTTTGTGTTAACAATTGAAGTTTTTTTTAAAATTTTAAAATAGATTACAATTTGAAAGAAGTACAGGTAAGATAATGTTCCCTAATATAACGGAAGTAAGTTTTTGTTCTAAATTCATGAAGAAATAGGATAACAATCATGAATCTTTATTTTTTTCACTCATCTTTGACAATCATTTTGCCATATTATCTCCACTAAACAGTCTAATAAAAGCAGTGAGAATGCTTTCAACTCCTTGAGATCATCTTCAATGGCCTTGAGTTTTTCAGCTGCTTCTAGCATCCTGCTTCTTATGTTGTCAAAGTAGTTATCAATCCCTTGAGGAAAACACCTCTTGAGAGCCTATTTAAGGTAAGTTTCTTGTTTATAATTGAATACATCATCGAATCCAAGTGTCTCCTTGAGTAAATATACCTTTTCTTGGCTACTATCAGAGCCAACAGCATAACATCCAAGTGCTTTATCATACTGTCCCACTAAATTTCCTATCGATCCTGAAGTAGCAGACACAAAAACTCTCCCCACTGCCTTCGATTTACACACCTCGAAGAATCCAGTATAGGCAGTAAGTCCACTGAATCCAAAAGCTCCAACTTGGTAAGACAAAGGAAAGTCCATATTAGGATCCAACTTATTCAACATAGAACCTTCTTTTACTATAGTATACTCTTCCTAGGCAAGGAGCCCTGCTACCAAGTCATTAATGAAAGTTGAAAATCTTATGGCTTCTTGGGGAAACAACCTCCTTCGACTCTGACTCAACCATAAGTGAGATATTTTCGACTTTTATCTCAAGGTCTTACTCTTCTTGTACACCATTTATGTTGATTTTTGTTGTTACATACTTGTTCTGCACCTTCATCTTTGGTTTGGCACAAATAAAGTGTACAATCTAGATCACATTGAGTCATATTATTATGTAAGTTATATTATTATGCACGTCCACTGTTCTGTACCTCCTTATTTTTTACTGAAAGAGTGAAAACTTAATTTAAATAGAAAATTATTCATTGTCTGAGTTATATTATTATGTGATTAAATATAAATATGTATTTTATCTTTTGGCTCAAAAAATGAATATCTCAGAACATCAAAAATGGATGGTAAATAGACTTCTTCTTGGTCGAGTGGCATATACAGATGAATTTATAAAGTACATGGAAGAGTTCATTAAATTTGCCTATAGTCAACTGGAGTACATATCAGAGAACGTCGTAAGATGTCCTTCTAAAATTTGTAAAAATATGAAATATTTGACACCCGATGAAGTCAATGTACATGTTTTCAAAAAATGATTCACACCAAGATATTGGTATTTGACGTCACAAGTAAAGAAAGCTCTTTCAATTAATTTGAATGAGGATGTCCATTTAGGTGCTTCAAATAGTCATCAAAGGTGTAGCTTTGGCATACCTTCAAGCAGTTAAAGTAACATTCTACAGAAAGACTTTGAACATGTAAATAGGTATCAAGGTATGGTCTAGGATGCTGCGGGCTCCTAAAATGAGTAGGAAAAAGTAAGCCCAATTGGACTAGGAAGGGACTCCTAGACGGCCAGGTTCACGACTAGTAAACATCACCACGGGTCGCGAACATGCTCTTGGTGTATGTTACTATATGCGCTTTTCTTTATATGACAATTTTCTTATGAATTAAAACATTGCTTTTTTACTTTGACTTTAAGATATTTTATATGTTAATACATATTGTTGTCTTTAATTTGTTGCTTGATATGTTTATATTTGATACTAGAACACTAAAGTTTATGCTAATAATATATTTTCTATTGACACTATACATGGCTGGATATAACTTCTTCTTATGCAACATGAGTTTGAAAGAAGGAAACAAGAAATATTATTTACTGAAAGTGCATCAGTTGTGGAAGGATAAACTAATCCAGCTAGACAGCCTTCTCAATTAAGTGAAATGGATATATGGGTGCAATCTGTTGGTGGAACAAAAAAAGGAAGAGTCAAAGTTCTTGGCTCCCTTGGTCAAACTGTAAAGGCATCTAAGAAACCAATATCAATCTTACCAGAAAAAATTGATAGGATGATTAAGTCCCAAGTGAATTCTTCAAATGCTGATTTATATGCTTAGTTGCAGAATGAACGCTAGAAAAATAAAAGAATGAGGAAAGAATTAGACTTGTTGAAGAATTATGTATACAGGAAATCATCTTCAAATTAACAATCATCTCAAGAAGACAACCAAGTTGGTGAGGATGAAAGTGATGATGATTCTGACATTGAGAATGAAAGTGATGCTGATCTATGGTGAATGGTATTATATTTGAGGATTTAAGTTTGAGATATTTTGTTTTGGACCATTTAAGAATCATACATTTGATGTGAATATTTAATTATGAATTATGTTTTTTGATTATCAGTTCTAATGATCAATATTAACATTAGACTTATATTGGATGATATTTCTGAAATTATTGGAGATTTTGAATAAATTTTTCTCTAATTGTGAAATGTATCTAGTAATTTACATGTGAATTATAAGTTGGGGATTTTCATGGGGATGTATATGCTAAATATCCATGAATTTTTTCTTGCGAATTTACTTAGGGTATTTCATAGGAATTTTCTTGCGAAATTGTGTCATAAATATCAGCAAGAAAATTTCTTTTGGTACTGAGGATTTTTTACATCCAAATTTCCTTCAATTTTACTTGGGAATCTTCATGGGGAATACTTACCAATTTTTTCCATAAGAATCAGCAAATAAATTCGTTTACATATGAAATTCTACCAATTAATTCTTACAGAATTTTGACAAATAATCGCAAATAAATCCATAAATAGCATACATGCAATTTTTTTTCGCAACTAAATTACCTTGGGATTTTCTAAATTTGCAAGTAATAATTACCTACGAAGGTTCTTTTATCGCATTTGAATTGGCAAGAAAATCTGCAGGTAATCAAATTACTCGGGGATTTCACTGTGTTATCCCTATCAATCCGCAGGTAATTGGCACTTTTCTTGTAGTGTCAGAGTTACCTTTGATAGTCTCTATGATGAAGTCTTTCAGTTGGTCAATGGGAATTGGGCCTTTAATAGACACTTGAAACTCATTGATTTTTTTTTCTTGTTTTGTGGAAGATTCACTTTTCTCTTGCATTTCATGAAGCTCTGTACATAATCAAGTGGATTCTCTCTCCTACACATTCTCTATTATATTTATCAACTTGGTAATTTGAATGTCTTGACCTTTGATGTATTTTGATAGGCCTTCAATTGTTTTCGTCAAATTTGCAAGTTATTCTTCTATGGTGAATGTTTCGATTACCATCGCTTGCACAACCATTATAGAGGATGAAGAATAGTGCGAAACATCACTAGGATATAGCTTGGATTGAGAAGTGACACAAGAGAAGATTATAGTTGATCTAGCACTTAAAACATCATCATCTTCATGCATGAAGGGATCATTAGATTGACGATATCGTTTTTGTGACTGTCTTAGTCGATCCAAAGTTCTTTCTAATACCTCATAAATGTTTTTCTTTTGTTGTAGAACATACAGAGAGGATATTTCTTCTTTTAGAGTAGACAAATAAAAAATATGAGATGATTTAGATGGTGCTTGAAGCGCTTGTTGTCCCAACATTTCGGCTTTACTCCTAATTTAAGTGACAATCTCTATGGCAATTTTCAAGCCATTTGGAGTCAATATCCTCAAAAATATCATATTTAAAGTCGATGTTCATTGCAGCCGTATTGATAATTTGTTTTGTAACTTTAAAGAGATCAGAATTTGGATCCAATAGTTTTCGGATGCGGATTTCGATTTGACCTTTTTGGAAGTCATCTCAGTATTCTGTAATATTAATTTTTTGAAGAGAAGAGATGATAGGTAAAGATTGTCCCACCGGGTGTGCCAATTTGTAAGCGATCAAGTTTCGTTTTTGAAAAATAACAATCAAGAAAAGAAAAATAGAGGCGAGCAATAATATTTGTATTTCAGAAAATTGTGCGAATGTCACAATCTTTATAAAATCTAATGAAAAAGACATAATCCTCTGATTCTTCTCCTCATAATAATCAACTCAAAAGTTTACTTTATTCTTGAATAGAAGAAATTGTGAATGCAGAGTCAAGTTTTAATCACAATTGTTGAAATATGGAAACTTGTGGCTTACAACTTGGAGACAAAAACCTTTTTGTATATGGAAGACTTATGGATCACCACGGAAGAGCAAAATTTTTTTATGTATTTCTCTTCTTCTTGGTCCTTTTATTCTTGCTTGGGTTTGGAGATATTTTGATTTTCAATTAATTTTAGAAACCTTGGACTTGAAAACATGAGTTGGACTCGTCTTGTCAACTTAACGGATTGACTCAAATATAATTTAAAATTTATTTAAGTCATATAATTTTAACTCAAGTATTAATTCTTATCCACATTTAATATAGATTGATCAATAAAATTACGTGACCATTTAATTTTTTTTAATGAAGGTGTGGGGTTGGGGAACTTTGGACCACCAAATCTCTGTGTATCCAATAAAATTGTTTTCTTTTGTGGGGTTTAAAAGATGCTTTCCTCAATTGAATGAAGCGAGGTTTCATTAACTTCTTATGTATTACAATAATGAACAGTTACTTGCCTTCACGTTCCGTTATATTGAAAAAGAGAAAAGAGGAGAATTGTCTACACTTTTCTTTCTATGATGTAAAAGGAGAATTGTTATTTTCCCCAGCTTTCTGTTGTGTATTATGTTGTATAGTCCCATATTAGATTCATAAAAGATGGGCGGTCTTCTGGGGTAATTCTATAGCTATTTTTTAGGATTGAGTTAGATTCTAAGTTACATTTTTTCTTTTCTACTAGCTACTCATTGACTGCTGCTTCTTCTAACTGTGATCCATCTCTCATCATCATTCCATCTCCATTTTGATTCTCCTGAACTCAAACCCAATTCTGTTATCCTTTGCAGAGGAGAGTTAACTGTTTGTAATATTGTAGAATCTACAGTTTCTGATTCCTCTACTGAATTCCAAATGTCTTGATCAAGAATGCTTGTCGGGGAGCTTGTCGCTAACTCTTGATTTAAATTGGATTCTTCAAGAAATGGATGTTTGAGGAGTTGTTTAGCCGTCCATCTTTCTTTTGGATCTCTTGTCAAGCATTTCTTTAAGAAATCCCTTGCTTGTAAAGACAGAAATTTTGGAATTTCAGGGGATTCCCCTGATAATGCGATTCTGTAAAGCAATGAAGCTGCGTTTGTGACGTTAGTCCATGGCGATCGACCCGTGGCCATTTCAATAATTGTACATCCCAATCCCCAAATATCAGCAGCACAGCCCTGTTCTTCCCCACGCGCCACCTCCGGTGCCATGAACATTGGCGTGCCACCAATTGGATCAGTCGAAGCCGCCGCGGGATCGACACATCTGGCACAACCAAAGTCTGCAATTTTGGCACCAGTTTTACCTAACAAAATGTTGTGCCCCTTTATGTCGCAGTGGGCTATGTTCCTTGAATGTAGGTACTCTAGTCCTTGTACAATTTGCTTCGTATAATACCCGATCAACAGCTCGTTCATCCGGCCACCCTGTTTCCGACTTTCATCGGTAAGTGTGCCGTCCGGCATGTACTCCATCATAAGATTAAACATGAGCTTGCCGTTTTCTTCTGTAACATCGTATCCCTTATAGCTAACTATATAAGGGGAGCTCAGTTGGGACATAATTTTCTGCTCCTTTTGTAATAATTTCGAGTGAGATAGCTCCACTGACTTGACAGCAAAAACATCATCGGAGAAACTTGACTTGGCCGCCGAGACGGCCGCAGTGGATCCTTGGCCTATTGTATGGCCTCTGATCCAATCCATTTATATATATGTATAAATAAGAAGGAAGAATTAGAAGAAGAAAATTGGTCAGAATTAAGCGTAAGAATTTAGGAAAACTGGAAAAGTGTTGTGTTTTTGGTTTGTTTAGATGTTGCAACAGAAGATAGGTATATATATAATATGGTTTCCAACTTAGTTGGTGGAGCATAGTTGCCCTCACTTTTCCTCTTTAAATTTTTGTTAGATTGTGGCAAAATGCTTGTGGCTATACGGCAGTTTGAGTAGGCTGGAGAAGTGGCATGACTTGGCCAGCTGCTTTGTTGCCATGTGGCTTGCTATGGTCAACTTAATAGTTTAGTTTATCTATTAGAAAAGAAGTTGGATAGGGGTAGACTGTATTGGATAGGGATCCTTTGATCGGTATGGGTTATAACAGCTTTCCAAAGATTAAATTTGGGAATTTTGTTGTTTTCTCACGTATCTTAAGAGTAAAAAAATGGACGCTATTGAATTCTTTGGATATTCCCTTTTTTGATGCCCAATGAATATCCACTAAAATTTACCATATAGTTTGAACACCTTAGAAGGAACAAGGTCAATCAAAATTAAAATATCTGAGAGATAGTTTAGTCTATCAACAAGACAAAAATATTAAAATTATTTCTTCATCCTTAATAAGAGCTTTTGAGTTTGAATCTTCGTGAATACAGAATCGTCTTTATTAAAGAGTGTTTTCGTGACAATTATTTTAAAAGGCATGATGATCTTCTTGAAAATCACTAAAATTTGCTTTGTCATCATGTTAGAGGAAGAATGATACTTGGAATCCTTGCGGTTTAAACAATTCACACACAATGACTAACAGTGGCCTATTACTAGAAGTGGTTCTTAACTTGTAAATCAAGTCTATGATAATCCTCCAATGTGGCAAAGTAATTTTTATTTTTTATAAAAAAAATGCACCAATTAAACCTCACCTTTTTAACTGTATGCACTTTCTTTTTTTAAGTTTCGTTCCGTTTACTTTAATAAGAAGCATAGCATCTACACATAATTATAAAATAACCCCTTTTCTAAACAATTTACAAATTAAATGTCATGTCCAAATGGTTGCGCATTAAAGAAGTTGGGTGAGTCTGTTGTTTGAGTACCAAATTAAGTATGTATTAAATCTGATTGTTGTTTTATATAGTTATTTAACGATAAATCTAATATTGAATGAAAACAATAAGTTTCTCTTGATTTGTTAAAATAGACAAATAAAAGAAATATGGAGTACTTTTTGATAATTAGGGTCAAAATAAAATTAAAAAAAAGACTCAAATTTGAGCCTTTTTTTCCAAAAATAAAATGGAAAGACCAATTTACATTAGTAATAATAGCATATATACTTGCACATTTTCAACAGATGATATTAAATTAATATCTTTTTCGTTTCAAATAAATATTATTTTAGCTACATTCCCAGGACAATGGTAGATGTTTGAACAAGGGAGAAGCCAAAAGGACAAAAATGAAGAGAAGTGTAAAAGAAGTTGCAAGAAATTTCACTAAAAAGGAAAAGAATTTGAAACTTTAAATTAAAGAACCTTATTAATATATAATGACACAAGAAGTGCGGTTCATTATTAGCTGTAAAGTAAAAACCAAAATTCAAAATATTACCTCATCACTTGGGCATCATGACCTATGAGTACTATTTATTTAATCAAATATTCACTCAGTCTCATTTTATGTGGCATCGTTTGATTTGATATGGTGTTTAAGAGAAAAGAGAAAATTTTTAAAACTTGTGGTTTGAAATCTTCCACAGATATTTGTGTGATTGAAAATCATTTCATTAAAGGTAAAAGAGAAATTTTAATTTAAAATTATTTCGAATTCAATTCATGTAAGATGATTTTTTTTGGACGGACTAAAAAAAAGCATGTCATATCAAATAAGACGGAGGGAGTAACTCAAAATAGATTAATCCTTCTCTTTGTAACAACCAATTGCAAGTATTTATTTTGTTAATTGTTCCCCAATGTGAGAAGGCGTGCTGTGTGAGGTGTCATTTCATCTCAGGTCACGTGTATAATTATATTATTAACATAATAATATCAAATTAAGCACTTTAATTTGAATTTTGAAGTGGTTAAGCTCCATAATTATTTTTTTAATAATAAGGAAACTTGAATTAATAGGATAAATCAATCATCTAGTGACAGGTGTTTCTATCGATTATGATATTAACAATTCATGATTTTGCATCTGAAATGATTTGTCTACCATGAGGTTTATGCCTCGTGGCAAAAGTCTGAAAGGGCCAGGAAACATATTAGAAAATTAATTAATCACCTCTTCCATTGCACTTGCATTTACATTAAGAAAAAAAATTGATATTATTATTTTATCTTTATTTAATATTCATTAATTGTTTTTCTAGTTGTTTTAGTTGGTCATATATATTTTTTCAAAACTTATCAACTATCAAGAGTAAAATAGAAAGAATCATGTCATTTATGCATTAGTTTTGTGAAATAACATATATTAATGATCATCTATTTATAGTAAAGACGACATATAAAAGGAATCGGAGGGAATGCCTCTTATGGAAATAGAAAAACGAATAGACAATTGTTTTCTTCTTAATAAGATTATCAAATCAACTCATCTAACTTTTGTCTAATTAATTTTCATGATGTCATTCAACTTTACCTATTTTAATAAATATAAATCTTTATTTTCATTTTTAAAAAATATTTTTCTAAAAATTTACTCATGTCATTAAATAGGCGGTATCGTGAATTGTATTTCCAGCTAACTAACCAAATAAATTAATTAGACGAAGTTTAATGATCATGAAAATTAAATCGACAAAATTTAATGACTTTTTATTTTTGATCAATTACGATAAGTTGAGCGATCAAATGCATTAATTCAACCCTTTAAAGTTTGTGGCGGGTGACATTTGAACTCACAAATATGTATGATGTTGGGATATATTTAGCAGGACCACCACATATTAAACTCATTTTAAACGTTGTTTGTTCCAACTGTAAATGAAGCAGCTATTAGATGCAGGACAAGAAGCTGTAATGTGGAGTTATAATATTTAATTTGTTGGCTTTCACGTCCCTCTTTTTGCTACTATCTAGAAATAGTGGATAAGATGTTTATGTGAAGATATTACAAAAGATTCACAATCTTATGCCAACTGTGGATTATTGTTGGATATTTAATTTAATTTGTATTTGTATGAAGAATCTGCGTTTGCTGAGTGGAGTAATTTAATTTGTTGGTCTTGCGTTACAGGGACAACGAGACATGTAGTTGGGCATGTACCCACGTTTGTACTTGTTTGCACTTCCCAACCATCACATATATCTTTCTCCAAATTGTATTAAGTCGTGAAGTCTGATATAATATTTAATATATTATTTATTCTTCCAGTATTCAAAGTGAATACAGTGTTTGGTGAAAGTATGTAAAAGATGTCTAATACGTGATCTCGTCTTAGATTCCCCTTAGTAGGTGGGCGATTAGTGAACACGTGGCAATATTTATTTGGAGTTACTAACAGTTTGGTAGTAATCTAACCGCCCTTTTATTTGGCAAAAAAAAAAACTACTAAAATTTGACAACTTATCAGTGTCAAAAAACTCAAAATTATATTTGTTGCTTTGGCAAGAGATACGTGTAAATCGTGGAGTGTGAGTAAAGTATAGGTTAGATTATATGAATTAGTAAAAAATAATTTATTGAGACTTTTTCCCCTTTCATGGACTTTTTATTTGGATTTTGGTCGGGGTTTGACATACTTGCCCAAAAAGACGTGTTTTAAAATAAGAAAAAATGTTTAGCATTACCAATTGAAAGAAATGAAACCACGAAATCAATTTTCTTTTATGATAAAATCAATCAAGCCTAAGCATAAGAGATAATTTCTCTCTCTAAATATTTCACAATAAGAAACTTTTGCACATAGCCATTTAAATATCTTAATTATATTTTGTAGTCTCGTTATAATTTAGGTAATTGTATTTTGTAACTATAGTTATAACATCTTTTGTACAATTCACACAACATTTGTATATTTTTGTATAATTCGCTATACAATTCACAGGTTTTGTATAATATTTATAAAATTCTCTATACAATTCACAATTTTTGTATAACTTTTGTATATTTCGCTATACAAGTCACAATTTTTATATAATATTTATATATTTCGTATACAATTCATGCACAATATTTGTATAATTCGCTATACAATTCATAATATTTGTATATTTCGCTATACAATTTGATTCGTGCACAATTTTTGTATAATCGCACACAACATTTGTATAAATCCCGCGAATTACACATAACTTAAATTGTAATTACAGTTAGATATTTGCCACGAAGTGTAATTAACTCAAACTGTAACTATATTAATTAATTAATATATATTTGTTTATCTTGCGTTATTTTTAAAATTTTTGACATGTTGAACGTAATTATATCATTTATTTCTTTTAGTATTCAAATAGTCAGTAAACTTATTAGTCCTAGTGTGATTTGACCTATATTAGTCCACCCCTTTTTTATTTTTTGGTTAATATATTGGTCCATCCAAACTTTAGATATTGATAGTGTTGGTCTAAAAAACGTCTAATTTCTGTGTTTAACGTGGTCTTGTCTTAGATTTTCACTTTGTAGGTGGACACTTATTCAACACGTGGCAATAATTTTTGGGGAACCCTCAAACAGCACTTTTATTTGGCTAAACTGTAAATTGACAACTTACCAGTTTCGAAATTTTATTTATTTATTTTGGCAAGAGAAGTGTGTAGATCGGGTATGGTAGGTTGAATTGGGATTATAAAATCATGTTTAGGTGTACAAACAATTTGCTCTTTTTTTCAAAAAAAATATCAAGTATATATTTTTTCTTATTAGGTATTTACCTCTTGGTGGACTTTGAATTTGACTAGTATTTGACATTCTAATACACACACATACACGCACAAAGCATTTCATATTCATACAAGATCAAAAGAAATATTTTATCCATAAAATTAATGTGATATAGATTATTTATTCTAATATAAATATTGATAATTATTTTTATGATTTAAACCTATACTCGATAGATGACAAAATATAATTTTCCTGTTATTTTCGAAGGAAAAAAAATTAGAAGTGAAAGGTTAACGGTGTGAACATGAAATAAACCAAATAATACTCTTATCTAACATACTAAAAACATATATTATTTGTAAATTGTATCCAAAATTCTAATGATAATCCGCAATTATGTTTCTAATTCTTTTCTTTATATTTTATGATGAAAATTTTGGATTTTAGTTTCCCATCTGTCAAGATGGTATGATCATTAATCCTTCGACATGGAAAAGTAGTTGGACCTTTTTCTAGATGTAACAAATAAATAACGTTTAGTAATTATTAAAAAATCGCCTAAATGTTAAAGTTTTTCTTTGATTCAAATTGTCAGACAATAAAATATATTTAATATAATTTAATAAATGAAAAAAAATAATGTGTATAGGCCGTAATTACACCTTATAAAGACAAAAATATATAGTTCAAATTGAGAAGCAAGTTCCTTATATTTTTTTTCCAATTAGTGATGGTACAATATTCGAACTATAAGTGGACGGTTATAAAGTGCAACTAATTATTAATTCACCAAATATACAGCCATTTTCACACTATAAACTTAATATAGGGCCATTAGGTGAAGTAGTTGCATAATTAGCAAGCAAATTAAGCTTTTACTCACATATTTTTGACTTTCAATCATCATAATTGATTACCAAATCTTTGAGTCATGAAGGTTTTACTCTTTTAATCTAGTGTTAGTTGAGCACAACTTTAGCATTAATTTATCTTTCAATTTCAAATTCTAACAGAAATATTTGTCAAATATGATGGGACTTACTAGAGAATAGAGGTGCCTAAATTAATTAACTATGACATTATAACTCGTCCGATCTATCTAAGTTTAAGTTCTTTATTAATTAATTCATTTATTAGTTAAGATCATTAAAAAAAAATTGAGGTAATATGTAGCTCAAATTGACCAATTAGAAATGATTTTATCAAATATTTGTAAATTTTTTTAATTTGATATATTGTACCATTGTCATATAAAGAAAAAAAGTTTTGTTAAATATTATTGTATGATTACAAAAGAATAAATAAAAGAAGAGTGATTTGCTAAAATGACAAATACTAGATATATTATTATGGGTTGCAACATTAAATGATGAACTGCAAGTTCTAACAATTACGAGTTTTAACAATTTAATTATAAGTTATAACAGATACATACATTATATCCATTCCATACCAGTTACATATTCAAATCTGTTAGGATATATATTTGAGTATGTAATTGGTAAGAATTGAGTATGATGCTTATAACTTGTAATTAAATTGTTAAAATTCATAATTAATATTATGTAACTACAAAGTAAGAATTGAATGGGTTGAGTTATAATATGTTTTTATTTCATTTTGGCCCAAATAATTTGTGATCAAGTCAATGGCTCGTCTATTTATTAGTTCAATTTATTTTTATGAAGGTTAATCTATACTCTATATTAAAAGTGTGAAAGTCTTTAACAATATTGTTTGAACTTTTTGTTTTCCATTAACATATTCTGGATTGGACAAAATCGTTTTTTCACTATTTTTCTTAATTTATTACTTTATTTTTATTTATTTAGTTTCAAGATTCACTTTTGAAATAGAATTTCTTTATATTTAGAATTAACTCTTGATGTAGGACTGTTATATATACATAATTGTCTAGGATATGAAGGAAAAAATAAAAATATTATTATTTATCTAATATTAAAGACTTTGAAATTATCTAAAATTTTTATTATCAAATATTTTGTTAATAAAAGTATGTAATATGACAAATTTAAAAAGAAAAAGAGTAATTAATATTACATTAGAACATTAAACTACTTCTTTTATATATAAGAGTCTTTTTTCATATCTATCTATATTTAAGTAATTGAATTGATTTTCTCATTTTTGCCGGTAATATATATTAAACTATTTTATCACATTAGTAGCATTTATTTAATTTTGGTTATATGAATATCGTGAGAACAAATATATGAAAAGAAGGAAATATCAGATTTAACGAGATAAATCTATGTACTAATTAATGAGAAATAAGAACTTAATCTAATTTACTTACTCACTTAAATAACTTGCACTAAAATTTAAAAAATTGAAACCTCTTGTTTATGATAGTAAGAAAAAAAATATATATATATTGTATAGATTTGAATATTTCTTCAAGTCTTAATAATATAAAAAGTTATAATCTTCTTGTAAGTGACATATATAGTTAAATCTTCTTTCAATTTTCACTAGAGGTGTCAATACAGGTCGACCTACCCATTTGGGCTAGTTCTTATAGGCTGGATTTGATAGGTCAGGTCGGGCTGATCCTTTTTTTTATGGACTAGAAAATAGTTAGCCCAACTTATTTATACCTGTACCGCAAGCCTTACCGGACCTCACATTTTTATTCTATATTTTTAAATAGATTTTTAAATTAAATTATAATTTAAACATATTAAAATAAATAATAACAAGATAATATTACATAGTATTAGTGTTACTATTACTATCTCCGTCCATCTTTACTTGTCTATTATACTATTTTAAGATGTTCAACAATACTTGTCCATTTCATGAAATCAAACGATAATTTCAAACTTAATATTTAGGTTACCCTTATCATTAATTCTAGTGATTATTTTCTCGTTATATTTTTCAAGACATTGTAATTGCTATATCCAAAAGGTGATTTAGTAAAATTGCTCATATTAT
>JAOTQR010000097.1:17571635-17586927 GCA_025774065.1 Solanum ossicruentum | reverse complement strand
TTTAAAAATTTTAAATGAACTTTGAGTTTGGACTCTTATTATCTTTAATATTCTATTTTATTTTTATTTTTAATTATTTTTTTAATTCCGCCCACGGGCCGGCCCAACCCGTATGACAAAAGCCCTACAAATCAACAGGCTTATTCAGGCGAGCTAAAATGCTCATTATTTAAATGAACTCCAAAAGTTGTAGCTCAACCCTGCTAAATCACAGGTTAAACCAGGCAGGCTCAATGGGCCTAGCTCATATTGACGACTCTAAATTTCACATTTCAAATTATAGCTAAATTTAATTCTTTAACAAAAGTGTTTTTATAGTCATTGTCAAAAAATCAGTATATATCACACAGTTATAGTTAATAATTAGGATAATTCTTTTGATATATATATAGTCTTGAACTTTGCCCAAAAATCTAGAACTTTGAATTAAATTATTTAAATTTTCATATATACTAATAAAATTTTGAACAACAAAAATCAATATATTATATTGCAACAAATTCCTAATATTTTTTTTGACTTGAAAGCACAGATTCATATTTATATAATAACAAATGTAAAATATATTTTTCGCACACAAAGTTATAAACACCATACTGTTGACTAATTATACAATAATAACAAAGTATTGAATATGTCGATGATTTAGTTATCTTATGTCTGTGCCACATATATTTGAAAACTAAACGCAAGTACATCCCAAAATGTATGGGTGCTAAATTGATACTATGAAATGTTACTTAACTGAAAAATCATCAGATTCAAATAATATTATTTTAAAAATCCTAAATCCAAATTTAATGAAGTCAATATCAACAAACAAAGAAGAGAAAAATTTAGAAATGACATTACGTATTTATTCTTTTATTTTTTAATTTTAAGATTCATAAAAGATATAGGTGTGCCGCCATCAACACAACCAAATCAACCTCCATCCCACAATATGTGCATCCGCAACCTCCACCGCAGAACGGCCAGCCTCTACCATATTTTCCCCTCCCATTGCCTCTATACGTCTTTAATAGCATGTCGCGATTATGTATTTTGCAGTAAATGTTCTGGATTTGAACTGTGACAACAGGTTTATTGAAAGGAATTTAAGGAAGTTACTGATTATAGAAAGCAAAAAACTTAATATTATTGAGTATATAAAAATAAATAAGTTTTGACCTCAAATTCTTTGTTTATTGAAATTTCCTTTCACTTGTATAAATCTTTTACATTGTAGAAATCTTATTGGTTTAAGAGTATTGAACTATGTTAATTAATAAAAAATTTAACGTACATATTTGTCTATTCTAATTTCTTATCTAACTTTAAATTTATGTATTGACATCCGATTTATATATGAATTACTATTAGTAAGTTTTTGGAGTAAGAGAAAAAGGGACAACCTCAATTAAATCATCCACTAACAATTTTTTTTTTATTGGAATATTACATACACTTGTCCGCTAACAACAAAGCAGTTGTGGTTGAACTCCAACTACACTTGAATGTGAATGATCCAACATAATATGCCTTGTATGCATTAAACTACTTGTCTACTATCATTGGATATTTCCCTTCTTTGATACATAAAATTTTCTTATTCTTACTTAAAAGATATTCATAATAAATTTTATTTATGCAGGATAAATCTAAATTAGTTCGATATCAAATGATTGTAATAGTATCTATATATAGCTGTCCGGTATCTCACAAAGGCAGCATATTTAGTGACCCCAATGTAAGCGCTATTTTAGATTAATAGTATAGGCAATGACGGAGCCAAGTTGTGTGGATTCATCACAACTTTTTTGATGAAAAATAAATTTATTTATATATATATGATTAAAATTAATAAATATTGAATTCTCTTTAATTTTTATGTGTGTTTATTTTTCATAATAATTTGAACCTCCTCCTTAAAAATTTTAACTTTGCCAATTGATAAAGATAAAAGGCCAATTCGCACCCTGCTCCAAAAAATCATTCACACAAGGCACAACAATGTGAATCTTTTCTGATCTCATATACTCTCTCTATTTCAATTTATTTGGCCTATTATGACTAGACGTGAAGTTTTAAGAATAATTTTTTTTTTTGAATTTTATGGTTTTAAATCAAGATATGTAAATTGTATCGAAATGTCTTTTAATCTTTTGTCTTAAACATTTCATATAGAATTTCAAATTACAAAAATGATAAAAAGAAAAAAAAATATTCTTTTTAGATGGATTAAAAAAACTATATTAAACAATTTGAAATGGATAGAGTATATATATAAAATAAAAACCTACATAGTAAAGGGCGAGCACAATATCCAGCTGCATTGGCAGGCTAAACCAGCTAATCTCAATTATATTGTTCCCTATTTCCTAAAATCTATAGAGCATCTTCAGTTGACATGTTACAATGTTTTATGTTTATACATGCTCACTACCAAGTCTTGTCAACTTGGCTTAGTATTAAGCAGTTTCATTATATATAACATACATATTGTGATTGGGTAAATGTGATCTGCTCACTTTGGTTAGACATGAATTGGTACTAATTATTTGCATTAGATCATCATACCAAATCATATAAATTTAGTTAAATAATTTAATAAGATGGGAACACAAATTAATTAATCATTGTCAAGCAATAAAATATTATATATTATTCCCTCCATCTTATTATTTGGCGCATAGTGACTTGTCACACCTCTTAAAACAATTTAATTAAAGTATATTTATCCTATTAATAATGCTTTAAAATTCTAAATTTGATAAATACTACTTTATGTAGTTGTATATTAACTACAAAGAGCAATATATATATATGTATATATAATTAAAAAAAACTATCTTAATTTGTTAAACTAGACAAGAAAAAGTAAAACACCTATTTTTTAATCTGGCCCAGTTTTAAAATAGGAAAAAGTAATTATTAATTTAATGTAAACAAGTACCACCTTTCTTTGTCTGATCTTTTCTTTCTTGCAAGGATTTTTTTCTTAAATAAAAAACGGTGGAATGTGTCGCAAGGATATATACTGGATATAGCATCACAAATCATCAATGGTTAGATAATTCATTTTCAATCCAAAAATGGGCGGTTAATTACATAATATATTAATAAGGGCCCTTGGATGAATAATATCGCTTTCATCTAACTTTCCTCATCAAGGAAAAGAATTAAGAAGATTAACCAATTCAAATTAAAGTGTATAAATTTATATTTGAAAAAGAGCCACGTGTCTTGAGCTTAAATAATCACTCTTAATCATTTGCCAACTCACAAGCCATGCCTTCACACATGAGAGAGCATGTGTGAAGGTCCTATTAAAGAAAAAAAAAACTACGTTATCATGTTTTTAAAAAAGAAAAATTTTATGGAAATTTTAGTGGCTCAATCAATGTTGAACCCATAAATTAAATTTTTTGACATATTAGATATTTAATTTTGAATATGAGGTGGAGTGTTGAAAAATAAAAAGTTTTATATAAGTGGTTAATGAGATGAGTAATATTCTTATAAGATTTAGACAATTTTTCCCTTTGAGCAAACTTCTGAAATATGAGCTATGTCCAGAACCTAATTTCACATGATTTTAGAGTCAAAATCATCTTTATTTGGACTTAAGGTCCACGCTCCAATTAGGTTTGGACATGAAGGAGGTGTTAAAGTTCACGTTGGTTGGAGAATAAACTGTCGTCTGTTTATATGGACTTAGGTAATCTCTCTCTTATAAACTAACTTTTGGAGTTAAGTTAAACTCAAATATCATATTTTTACTACTCCTACCCTTGATTCTTCTGTTTTTTTGTTTTAAATTTGAATTTCAATATAAAAGAGTTATGTGTTGACACTGTGTGTGACTTTTGTATTACACGCCATATACGCATGACATTTCGTGGAGTATTCAAGATACTTAGAAATTATCTGTGCCGCGCGTATATACAATAATGTAAATATACGCACACCCACACCTTACATATAACATCTCATGGAATATTTTATAATATATATTGATGCTATGCCTCCAATAGAAGGAAAGAGAAAAAGAATAAACATTTGAATTTTTGAAATTGAAAAGAAAAGGGAGTTGGTCGAGACCCATTTTAAATAGTTAAAAAGTCAGAATATCTTGTGGAAAATTGAAGGTATGATTGGGCAAAACACACTTTGCCACAGTGAAAGATTTCCATACGCTTGATTTAGAAGCTACATACGGACCACTACTAAAAAGACAACTTTTACTCTCTTTTGGAATGATCTGAAATATCTCAACATATAATTTTTATTTCCTTCAATAACATGAAAAAAGAAAAACAATTTCTCACGTTAGTTCCATAAGGGGAGATAATCTTGCGTTTTGAAATAGCCTAATCAATTATCACATCTTTATTTCAAAAGTTAAGAGTCTGATTGAGTCCGTTAAATAATAATTATAACAAATAAGTATCAACGGTTCAAAAATACTTTTTGAGTGTTGAAACTGATATGTTGATAGTACTCATATATGTCAAACTTTGTCTTTTGAATAAATACGCGTATCAAGGTTAAAAAAAAATTTGATGTAACTTCATGTTTTTTCAGTCCTTGGAATTTAAATTTTATTGTAAGTATTAGTGGATGAACATGTAACAAATGTTCAATGAATCAAACTCCACCTGAATTCAATGCCTACCAAAAAGTGGAATATCCACGAGAACTATGTAGAAGGTTTTGTTGGCTTTTCATTCACATAAAAAGATACTCATTTATTAACACCTTCACAGTTAATATTCAAAACAAGTCAATCCAATCAAAATAAATTGAAAGATTTAAACACATCAAATTGATATGAACTTGTTAAAACTACAATGGGTTGCCACGTGCCTACAACAACCCAATTGGCTAAGTAATGGCAGTCCTCCAGCCTACTCAATCTGCCGCATGGCCATATCCATTTAGCCACGTTATAAATCCCGTTAAATCAATTTTCAAACTCGGCCACCTAAGCTCTACCCAACTAATTTGGAGTTTCTACGAATTCACCGTATCATATATATTCCTCTGTCGCAGAATCGAACAAACAAAAACCAGAGCAGTTTTAAAAATTCTCACTCTTCTTCTCAAATGGATTGGATCAGAGGCCATACCATAGGTCACGGCTCCACTGCGACTGTCTCGGTAGCTAAGTCGAGCTTCTCCGGTGATGTTTTTGCTGTCAAGTCAGTGGAGCTATCTCAGTCGAAGTTATTACAGAAGGAGCAGAAAATTTTGTCCCAATTGAGCTCCCCTTATGTAGTTAGCTACAAGGGGTACGATGTTACAGAAGAAAACGACAAACTCATCTTTAATCTTATGATGGAGTGCATGTCGGATGGCACACTTTCCGATGAAATTCGGAAACAGGGTGGTCGGATGAACGAGCGGTTGATCGGGTATTATACGAAGCAAATTGTACAAGGACTGGAGTACCTACATTCAAGGAACATAGCCCACTGTGACATAAAGGGGCACAACATTTTGTTAGGTAAAACTGGTGCCAAAATTGCGGACTTTGGCTGTGCCAGGTGTGTTGATCCCGCGGTGGCTTCGACCGAGCCAATTGGTGGCACGCCGATGTTCATGGCACCTGAGGTGGCGCGTGGGGAAGAACAGGGGTGTCCTGCAGATATTTGGGGATTGGGATGTACGATTATTGAAATGGCCACGGGTGGATCGCCATGGACTAATGTGACAAACGCAGCTTCACTGCTTTACAGAATTGCAACTTCAGGGCAGTCCCCTGAAATTCCAAAGTTGCTATCTTTACAAGCGAAGGATTTCTTAAGCAAATGCTTGAAAAGAGATCCGAGAGAAAGATGGACGGCTAAACAACTCCTCAAACATCCATTTCTTGAAGAATACAATTTAAATCAAGATTTAGCGACAAGCTCCCCAACAAGCATTCTTGATCAAGATATCTGGAATTCAGTAGAGGAATCAGAAACCATGGATTCTACAATATTACAAACAGCTACCTCTCCTCTGCAAAGGATAAGAGAATTGGATTTGAATTCAGGAGAATTGAAATGCAGATGGAATGATGATGAGAGTTGGATCACAACTAGAAGAAGCACCAGTGAATAATGAAATCTTGCTGTAAATTTTGTACTATACAACACTGTACAGATTCAAAAAAAAAAAAGAGAGAAATTTTAATTTCGATCCTTAAAACTTTGTATTATCACACGGAATAGTTCATCTTAGGGTAAAGACCACGTGAGGATAGTGACAAGTACAGGTAAAAATTTTGAAATAAAACTTTCAAATTTAGTCGTTTAGTGAATTTGGACATCGAAAAGAAAAGAGACTAAGATAAAAAGCAAACAGAGAAAGATACAACACAAAATGGTATGTAGACATAATCTGTAGTGCACATTTGTTGGTCCTCTTTTATTATGAATGAATTACAGTCCACCACTTTACACTTTTCAAATTTTGAAAGATTTGTTCTCCTCTTGGCTCTAATATATCCTTTCTAAAAGTGCCCTAAACTTAATCCACGACATGTGCATATCTAGGTAACTTAACGTGTTTTTGTCAGTTTGGGAAAAGCAAAGAAACTCTGTGTACATTGAACAAGTCAGTTGATAATAATTACATTACTCGTAATTGAGTTAGTGCATCAGGTAATATATCATACTAAGAGAGACTAGAGATTTGATTTCTTTGTCAATGTCTTTTTGATTGAGTTCATGCACAGATCTTATCCCGTGTAATTTGTGAGTTATTACATAATAACTCTATTAATAAATACGTATCCAAAAAACGTAATATGTCGAATAAAAGTAATTACTCTTCTAGTTATGTTATATTAGGTTCCATGTGACATAAATGCATATTACCGCAATTAAATAACAGTAGGAGCATGATTAGAGTAATTGACACAACTATAAACAAAAGGAAAATAGAATAAATTTCACATAATTTTAAAGATATATGTAGTACTTTCTCATTTCTTTTTTTAATTAAAATATGAATGATTTAGCTAAGTAAGAAAAAAGAAACAACCTTAAATCATCCACTAACAAGTTAAAAATTAGAGCATTACACGTAGATTGTACATTTGTCCACTAGCAGCAAAGCAAATGTGATTCAACTCCCACTATACATGAATGTGAATCATCCAAACAACATCGGCACAAAACCAAACTTTCTAGAGAAGCATTCATGTTTAGTTTTTTGTAATTGATATATATATATAAATTGATGAAAAATAACAGCAGAGATTTGAAGAAGATATGATATATGGCGTTATGAAGTAAGAATACAAATAATACATATTTTCAATAAAAAATATAGTATAAAATTAGAATAATAGAATTTGGCATAATAATTTGAGAAACATATATAATGATATTAAAATAATTTTAAGTTAAATTTGATAGGTTGATATAATAATATTAAAATATTGTTGACTTGCTCTCATGTTTTAAAATAGGAAAAAGACACTAAAAGCAAATTTGACTTTTTTATAAACAAATAATAAATTTTGCACAATGCAAAGATTTGATTGTTTGGCAAACTTCAGTATATTCGATAACAAGAGAATAAAAATAGTGAAAAGGGAATAAAAAAATAAGTACTGAAATAATAATATAAGTTAATGTTAATCATATACACGACAACAAAATGAATAGTCATATAAGAAAAAGATACTATAATTATCTTAAAAATTATTTTATTTCTTTTTTCAACTTTAATAGTCCATTTGTTTTTTTTTTTTTAGAAAAAAAAAAGAAAAGGAGAAGAGAATTCATCTTTAGTAAAAAATGAGGACTTTCAATATCAATATGGCTAATGCCATTGTCTCTACACAATTCAAGACCAATTTACAAATTGATTGCCTCAGCAATATTTTGCAAAGGCTCTAAGCATCTTGCCTTGTAAATTTCTTATTATGTCACCCCATCGTTTGACTCTCAAAAAAAAATTATGATATACAGTTAAAAAAAGAACAAATACTATTTTAAACTAAAATAAAAGATAACTTATTAATATTAATCCGTTACTATACGGGGTGGGAGTGGGGGAATGAGGGATGTTATAGGTTTTTTTTTAAAAAAAAAAATTGATCAGTTATCAAAAAATATTTTAATGCGTTTCTAATTTATTTTTATTATTAGTTAGTTATTTTTCAATACAATTTTCAAAATATTGAATTTTATGATATTTGAAGTGTAATTTAAGTAGTAATATCATTAATATCTTTATTTTTTGTGAAGAATGTCAAATCAATAGATCTGGATGAATAAAAACAAATGAAGGGAGTATTTCATAATTTTTTTAAAATTTGGAATGGGAAGGGAAAATTATAAAGAAAATTACTAGATGAAAAAATAAACATTCATCAAAAAAATAAAAATTTATATATTCAATCAACTACACTATTAAAATTCTTCGAGGGAGAAAATATTAGAGTATAGAATCATAAAATGATGAGAATTGTGGCAACAACAGCCAACTTTTTATATTTCGATTAAAAAAAAAAAGAACTGTCAATTACGTAATAATTAATTAATATGTTAAATACCTATCACTTAATAAATTATTTCTCTTTCATCCAGCTTTCCTCAAAGGAGACTAACCAATTCAAATTAAAGTGCTTAAATTTGTATTTGAAAGGGAAAAAAAAGAGCCACGTTACTTGAAGTGAACCATCTTATAATCATTAGCTAACTCACAAGCCACGCCTTGATGGGAAAGCAATGGACTATCCATTAAATAATTAAATGTAATCGGATTTCCTAGATTTCAAATTATTTATTTGGTGTTGATTCGATAGAAAATTTAATATAATTTTTTTAATATTATAAGCTTAAATTTAAAATATATAATGAATTAAAATTAAATTTTAATTTTGAAATTTTAAATATGATATGAAAAATTAGTGTTAAGTAGCTATTGTGTCTAATAACAAACTTTGCAACTCAACTTTTATTTCGCAAAATGACGAGTTTATTTACATATGTAGTCTTCAGAGCACAATCACTAAAGTGTAGTGGTGTCTATAATTTTGATAAAAATCGATTTAAATTGGTATATTGAATCACATTGTTTAAATAAATTAAATTTTATTTAAATTGATTTAATATTTTATTGAATTATGATTTTATTCAAGATAATTGACTCGAACCAATATTATATACATATTTTTTTATAACTTAAATATATATAATATATTATTTTTGAATTATTTCTTACGA
Source organism: Solanum ossicruentum (assembly GCA_025774065.1). Lineage (NCBI taxonomy): Eukaryota > Viridiplantae > Streptophyta > Magnoliopsida > Solanales > Solanaceae > Solanum > Solanum ossicruentum. Next base: position 17,577,721 of record JAOTQR010000097.1, on the reverse strand, counting down.
AAAAAATGCAGCACTCCAATGAAAAAGATCAAAGTATGATGCATCTTCTATTTGTGAAACAATATTAATGACTTATGCATTATCCAGTAAGTTTATATTGTTTAATGTCTTATATTATTTGAAATAATAAGTTGAAATTTGAGCATAATTAGGATATAGTATAAGAATTATAAAATTTAAAATAACACGAAAATAATTTGATTATCTTTTTAATAAATTATTGTTCTATCTCTTTCTCTCTCTTTCTTTTTTGTCATTTGAATGAATCGGTTCTTATATTTTTGTGTATGTTTAATAACAAAATAATCAATCCAAACCAAATTGAAATAGATAACAATCAAATCATTAAAAATATATTCTTCGATTTAGTTTAGTAACTAAAAATTTGATTAAAATAGTTTAATTTTATTTTTTTACCAATAATCGATTGTGAACACCGCTAGGTGGAGGTAGCTATGCACTACTAACAAGAATCACTATTTTTTCATTGAATTTTTCTCATTGAAAAAGCAGTCTTAGTTACTTTTATAGAATTTTTTGTTAAATTAGTGAGAAAAATAATAGTGTTTTCACATGAAAAAATAGAAAGTTTTCTATATTTTAATAAAAATTTATTTTCCCATCATTCATTTTTTTCTGGTGAAAAAATATGATAAAAAACTATATTTTATTATATAAATTTCTCATTTATTTTGATATAAAAAAATGTTTGTTTCTAATAATAACATACCATAATCGACAGTCAATTGGCCTTTGAAACTTTTCATTTAGAAAAAATTATATTATGTATATAATTTTTTAATCTTTTATCAAGTATATAAATTCAAAAACTATTTATTTTATATGTATATTATATTTTAAACATTCTTAATCAAATACATCTCAATAGTCAAGAGGTCATTACTCATTCAAATTATAAATTAAAGTGACGAATATATTAAAAGAAGAAACTGCCTCTGCCTTTTATAATACGCACACCATATACGCGTGTCATTTCGTGGAGTAAACAAGTAAAGAAATTACTATTACAATTATGAATGATTTGCTAAAATGATAAATATTAGATATATTACTATGAATTGTAACATTTGAAAATAAATTACAAGTTCTAACAATTATGGGTTTTAACAATTTAATTACAAGTTATCATAGATATATATATTATACACATTCCATAGTAATTACACACTCAATTCTGTTTAGATATATGTTTGAGTATGTAATTGGTATGGATTAGGTATGATGTATATATTTATTATAATCTATAATTAAATTGTTAAAATTCATAATTATATTATATAATATTACAATTCGTAATAATATATTTAATATTACATAATATTACAATACGTAATAATATATTTAATACTTGTTATTTTAGTAAATCTTATTATAATTTATGTATATAGATACGTTTTAATTATTTTTATCTTTTAAATGTAGCCACACCATATGCACATGACATTTCACAGAATATTTTATAATATATTGATGCTATATATGCCTCTAATATATTTGAAGGAAAATAAAGAATTAAAAAAAAAATTTGAACTTTTGTTGAACTAAGTAACCAATAATCAGGAGCGAACCCATCATACAGTCAGGGGTTCGAATCGCAAAAAATATATTATTTATATAAGATTAAAATATTATATATATAATAAATATTGAATTCACTTCGATTAATTCATAAATTTATTAATTCAAATTTTAAATCTCCTTAATTAAAATTTTGACTCTTCCCATAGTAATAGTTGAGAAGTCAGCATCATCAGATGGAAACTTGCGGAAAAATTGAAGGTATGATTGGAAAAACACATTTTTTTGCTACATTGAGAGATTTTCATTGGCTTGATTTTGAAGCTAAGTTTTATCACTCTTATTAATTTAATGGTTTAAAACATTTCAACGTATGCATGATTCTTCCTTTAGCATAACGAAAAAGCAATTTCTCATGTTATATTATTTCTAGAATAAGCATAGGGGGTCGATGATCTTGCCTTCTCAAATTCTTTAATCTTATTATAGTCATGATTACCAATACTTACTTCCAAGTAAAATCGTATTCGCATCCATAATGACAAAGTCAAAAATAACTTTAAAAATATTTAAATTTTAATATATATACATATAAAAATAATTTTTAACATGATATATATATACCTAGGAGTATGAATTCTCAGCTAAAGTGCATAGCTAATAGCATGTTCTCTTGTTGGGTCAATTGACCACCTTTCACTATCTATTGCTACAACCATGCATATTGAATATTGCACTTAAATCGATAAATATATAATATGTGTTTATGTATACATATTTATCTTTTAATCATGGTTGATTGATACATATTTTATTTTATTAAATTATTTTTAATCATTATAAATTAAATTGATTTGATATAAACACCTTAGGTAGGAAATTAACGTTATTCTTTCTCAATTTTTTACTCCTTATATCCCAATATACTTATCACTTTTTACTTTTTAGAAGTTTGTGTGAACTTCGATCAATAGTTTTAGTTATATTTTTACTCATACTATTTTTTGTCTAATTTTTGAATATTCAAATTTTATTTTTAAAATATTAAATTAATTTAATCAAACAAAGCTTAAATGTTAATTAAACTGACTTTTGAAATCGAATATGATATATATTTTAGGATAGAAGCAACATTTTAACACTTGGTTATGTATCTCTATCTATTTTAGAAACATCAAATATTCTTAAGAGTTAAAAAAGCATGTCTCTGATCGTACACCTTGAAGCATATATAGTGTTTATGTTTTTTATCTAATATTTTGAAATTCCACTAATTTATATTTGCATTGACCCATTTGAAAGGAATCGAAAAAGTATTTTTCAACACTCAAGATTCAAACTTAAGACCTCTAACTAAAAAAAAACAATATCATCCGCTGCTGGCAAATAATCTCCCACTTTTTTATTTCACCCTCAGGTCTTTCAAGACTTCTGAATTCTATAATTTGACAAAAAAAATTCTGTTGACTTCATGCTTGTCCTTCTTGTAATTTAAATATAACTGTAGATTTTGGTGGATCAACATGTAACAAATGTCAATAAATTCAACGACTACCAAAAAGTGGAATATTTTTAAGAAGTGAGTAGAAAGTTTTGTTGGTTCTTCAACCAACTCTCTTGAAAAGACACTAACACCTGCCCTAACCCCTACAAAACAATCCAATCTAACCGCATCCAGCTTATTTCATTCAATCAATCATTATAAATAGAAAATGTTCAAATTGATGAGTACTTTTAACTACAATGTTTTGCCACGTTGTCCAATTGGCCAAGAAATGATAGTCCTCCAGCCTACTCAATCTGCCGTACGGCCATATCCATTTGGCCACGTTGTAAATCCCGTTAATTCAATTTTCAAACTCTATAGAGTAAAGCGAGCCACCTAAGTTCTACCCAACCAACTTCTTCATTTGCAGAATCAAATAAACCCAAAACACTAATACTTAAAAAGTTGCTAAATCTTTCTTCTTTTTTCTCAATGGGTTGGACTAGAGGCCATACCATAGGCCATGGCTCTTCCGCCGTAGTCTCCGTTGCCAAGTCAATTTGGTCCAGTGAGGTTCTTGCTGTTAAGTCAGTGGAGCTATCCAAGTCACACTTGTTGCAAAAGGAGCAGAAAATTCTGTCACAGTTGAGCTCCCCTTGTATAGTCAGCTACAAGGGGTACGATGTTACAGAAGAGAAAGACAAACTCATGTTTAATCTTATGATGGAGTACCTGCCGGATGGCACAATTTCCGATGAAATTCGGAAACAGGGTGGCCGGATAAACGAGCCGTTGATCGGGTATTACACCAAGCAAATTGTGCAAGGACTAGAGTACCTACATTCAAGGAACATAGCCCACTGTGACATAAAGGGGCACAACATTTTGTTAGGTAAAACTGGTGCCAAAATTGCAGACTTTGGTTGTGCCAGGTGGGTTGATTATCCAGAAGTGGCTTCGACCGATCCAATTGGTGGTACGCCAATGTTCATGGCACCGGAGGTGGCGCGTGGGGAAGAACAGGGCTGTGCTGCTGATATTTGGGGATTGGGATGTACAATTATTGAAATGGCCACGGGTCGATCGCCATGGACTAATGTCACAAACGCAGCTTCATTGCTTTATAGAATTGCAACTTCAGGGCAATCCCCTGAAATTCCAAAATTTCTGTCTTTACAAGCAAAGGATTTCTTAAGCAAATGCTTGGCAAGAGATCCAAAAGAAAGATGGACGGCTAAGCAACTCCTGAAACATCCATTTCTCGAAGAATCCAATTTAAATCAAGATTCCCCGACAAGCATTCTTGATCAAGACATATGGAATTCAGTAGAGGAATCAGAAAGCATGGATTCTACAACATTACAAACAGCTACCTCTCCTCTGCAAAGGGTAAGAGAATTGGGTTTGAATTCAGGAGAATTGAAATGCAGATGGAATGATGATGAGAGATGGATCACAGTTAGAAGAAGCACCAGTGAATAATGAAATCTTGCTGTAAATTTTGTATGTAGTGTACAAACTGATGGCTGTAAAACCAATAGCCAATGATGGAGAAATTGCCTTCTCCAGTAAGATTTTCAAAGTTAGGGGCCCATTACCAGAACAAGTTTTAAATTGTGAAGGAAATTTTTGCTTTTTGATGATAGAGATAATGGATAGATTCAGTGTGCAGATCCATTAACCAAGTCTAGATAGATAATGTCACAATATTAGAGGAACAACGTGTAAACATTTAACACAACATGACACAAGATTAGCATTAGGAAGTATTCAGTTTTTAGAGCCTTTTGGATTAATTTATTTTAATTATTTTTAAGCTAAAATAATTTTAAAATGTATTTGAATAAATATAAAAAGTGCTTTAAACACTTATTTTAAATCAAAATAATAAAAATAAGATAAAGCTATGAACTAAAATTTCTAATTTTATAATTTTGACTTATAAATTAAAAACTAAAAATTAATCAAAATAGATTAGTCGAAGGCCACTTAGCTAACCAAATAGATTAAATAATGTTTGAAAAATAAATGAGGATAGTGACAACTACATGTAAAGAGATTGAAATAAACTTTCAAATTTAGTCGTGTTGTGTATTTAGACATGGAAAAGAAAAATGGTTTTTTTTTTAAAAAATAGATAAAAGGCAGACAGAGAAAGATCCAACATGATGTTTTGTGCCTTGTGGACATGATTTCGACCGACTATTTTTTGGTCCATTTTGATAACTTCATTAATTCGTCGCGAATTAAACAAACTATATTTTATTAGACTAAGGGTTTGTTTTATTTTTTTTTCATTTAAATTCAAAATAAGTTATGTTTTACTTTGTTTTTTTTTTTAAAATAATCACATTTATTAAAATAAGTAAAATTTTTATCTAACTAAAAACTATTTCATTAAAAATAAATTAGTACAAATATTTTTTTTACGTTTTTCAGTAGTGAGTAAATTTTCCCCTTCCAATTCACGCCGAGTGCACTTTATGTAATTCTTCTTATTAGACCACCGGAGGATGTAGTGCGGATTGCTCCTTCCTCAATTAAAAATTTTGGGTTCAAATTTTAAAAATAAAAAAAAAATTAGGGAGTGTTCATTTCAAAATGAAACCCTAATAATACGAAGCCAAATATATTTAAACTCTAATATAGACATCAATATCATCAAATGAAAAATAAAAAATTCTTATTGGTTTGGAAAATTGCATGGAAGCTGTGTATGTATGGTGGGACAGCTCAGCTTCCATTTCATTTTACAACTTATAATATAATATAATTAAATGGAATGTGTAATTTTCAGTAGTACCACACGACCAGTTTAAAGTTAGATTTGTCTGAAAGCAAAAGTCACACGTGACTCCTGAGATTCAACACAACTAGCCCATCTGTCGTCCACGTGTTGGGAATCAACAACAACAACATATCCCAGTGCCTCAAAAGGTTCTCGCTCATTGCGGGGTGGGGGGAGGTCGGATGTACGCAGCTTGACCCCTATGTTTAAAAACATAAAGTGGTTGTTTCCAGATGACCCATGAGGAGCGTCGAAAGTTGCATTGACTAACTG
>JAOTQR010000097.1:17546329-17558175 GCA_025774065.1 Solanum ossicruentum | reverse complement strand
ACAACATTTGAAACTTGAGGTATTAAACACCGTCATAACCTTTGTCGCAAGAAAAGCTTGTCATCAAAGGATAAGAACATGGGAATTTAAGAGAAATTATTTCCAAAATTTGAAAGAGGTCATACTAAAAGCAAAGTAAAAGTCACATAATCGGGAAAGGAGTACTAATTTTTGTTGAGGATGAATCATAGAAGCTGATTAATGTGGGCAACAGTTAACCATAATAATGAATAGTGAGAGTGCAGAACAAAATTTGAAAGAGGTCATACTAAAAGCAAAGTAAAAGTCACATAATCTGGAAAGGAGTACTAATTTTTGTTGAGGATGAATCATAGAAGCTGATTAATGTGGGCAACAATTAACCATAATAATGAATAGTGAGAGTGCAGAACAAAAAGTAGAGAGGCATACCAAAGAGGTCCACGAGGCGGCGGCACATCTAATGCTGTGAATCCACTTATGCACTGTGCAACAGGACCCTCGCCAACTTTAAGGACATACTGTTCAGTAAACCACAAAAGAGAATGTTAAGTACAATAGATATCGGCATATTTGCATTTTGCCTGTGTGATTGGTTCATGCTATTGTTTTTCAAAGACTTCTATTTCGGGAACTATTTTGGGAAAACAAAAACTGTAAAGAGCCTTCATCCTAGAGTTAACTCAATCTCCAAAAAGCATCACTTGGTTCAACGATAGAAAAACAAAGTATAGGATGTCCATTCTTCTCTGAAGAATTGGCTAGACATGGATTGTGTCTATTAGACGTGTGTTCTCTGAAGTAATATCTTCAAATAGACAAAGCACATCAGTAGATCAGACAGAAATTACCTGCTGCGGCGTCAGCTCAAATGTTTTATCACCAATGGTGAAGGAAACATTAGGCATGGAATCAAGGCTGTTGCAGTCAACTGAAGATTCTCCCATTGGACTGGGCAATCGGTCGCAAAGCTGCAGTTGGAAATTCAAATAAAGCCTTGAGATCCCGATTAACAGACATTCACTTTGCACTATGTATAAAATCTACCTCACCTTATTAAGATAGTCAAAGATTCTATCTGCAGTTTCATTTCGTCTTATTTGGTTTTGCATCCAAACTACAGCCATCTCGCAAACCCTGCACATCTCGTCATGCAGGCCACTCGAAGCCTCATTTTTGTCCACCACACTCTCAATAATCATGCTGCATATAGAATTAAACATTAATAATTGGTCCAGACATACAGGATACAGTAATGAAGTCGAGGACAAATGTGTTGAAATAAACAGCTAGTAGAACCTGCAGCCAACTTCATGTGACGAAAATTGTTCATTTTTCTCTAACGTTAATAACTAGAGAAAGATGGTGATAAAACCGATGACATACCAGGGATATGGCATATAGATATTTGATCATTTGTAATTATAATTTATATCAAATGCAAAATGTCAAACATGCAGATATATTTAATCTCACCTAACATCTCGTCCACCATCTCTAGAGCATAAATTAATTTGAGAGCAGATCTGTTGAGGTGCTGCCTGTAAAGCATAAATGGCAAAACAGGAACTCAGATTCTAATATCAAATACAGTAAGCTGCTCAAAATTAGTAACTTGACAAAGTTGGGTGTTGCTAAAGACACTCAGATGCAGTCGAGTAGACAACTTGTAGCAAGAGGTGTCATCCATAATTTTCGATGTGTGCGCGCACGAGAACGTAAATGGGGATATGCAATAAGTCAACAAATCTTGAAAATAATGCAAAGTAAAATAGCAGTTTGAGACAGGATGTAGCATTAGAACCCTCGCATCTGCAGACCCAAACCCTTGTCCAAGCCAAAGGCCCAAAACAGTGGCAACAGACTGCCGCTATACATGCAAAATCTTGTGTATTACCACTGCTAGGGTGCAAATACATTTCTCTACAATAATTATAAAAAAGATTGTTCGCAGTTATCATACCTTTGATTCCAGTAGATCCAGTATAGTTTTTCCATATTCACTGATTACTGACTTGCACTCCTGGCTGACAACTCCTGATGCTCCGATTGCTTGATTAATTTGAGTAATAATGGTCTGAAAAAAAAAAGAATAAATGAATGATGAAAATTTGTTTATTCTGATGCATGTTCTTATGAGAATTTATTACCTTAAGCAAGAAACAAACATGCAACAAGAACTCAATGATCTAAACTAAAAATCATGGAGCAGCAGCTGAGTAAAGAAGTCACATGGCCCCAAAACACCGATTCCATGGTCATGAATAATGAGTTCTAAATAAATGCCCAAATACTACATGTGCGTGATCAGGTCACAAGTCCCCTAAGCTCTGAAAACCTTCATCCAGTGAAGAGGAGCTTGCGGATAGAAGAAGAAACTTGAAATTCAATCATCCTGTTTTTTTGCAAGTAGAACTCAGCCATCTTATTGTTCTTTGCATACAGCATGGGCATGTCCCGAATGATGTGGGAATACACCTACTGAGCCCTTTTAAACTCTTTAGAACACAACAGCCGATATCAATCAGGCACTCTACAATTAAGTTAGAATTTTTTTTTAAAAAAAAAAACATTCCTCATTTGTAATGTTTCAACTCTGTTACTGGTTGGACCAGCCTTTGGGATAGTCCAAAAGAAATTGGAGGAAATATTTCTTTTGAGAAACAGAAATTTGAGGAAATATTACTAGTCATTGACAATCCTAAAAGAAGCAATCAGAAAATGAAGAAAATATCTAGACGGATTTTATACACTGCTAGTTCAGATTTTAAAAGAAAACCAAGAACTATAAGTGCTGCTATTTGCCATACCATCACAGCTATTTTTGTTACTGTATTGATCTGCTACTTAGGCAATAACATGTTAGTTTAATTGCCAAAAAAAGTGTTTAATTGCCAAAAAAGTAAGTGCGAAAAATGTTGCAGTTCTGTTAGAGGTGTGTGTCATCCGCACAAAATTTGATGTCAAGAAAAAATATACATAGTAGCAGCACAGATTCTTATCGATAGTATTTTCATCAAGCACGATACATACTGTTGGTCCTGCCAATAAGGATGTTCCAGAGTCTGCAATTGCTGCACAACCACCAGAACAAAATCCTGGAAAAAAGAAAGAAAATTAGCATCAGACTACATTAAAAAAATTAACTTGAAAATTAGAATCATTAATTTTCACAGGCAACATCACAAACAACATATCAGAAACACACCAGTTGTTTCGCCACCGACAAGCACATCACCCATATCAAACTGAGAATCAGACAAACTTTAATCAGTAAAAACAAAAAGTATACAGCATAGGTGCATATTCATTTTTACAGTTTGAACAGAAAATCCACCTGCCAGTAGCCTTTGCGAGTTACAGGAACATATGTATGTTCACCCTTGAAATGTTTGGGATCAACTCCTCCAAAAACAAGCTCACCCCCTTCTTCCTCTTTAGCGTTCCGATTGAACCAGAATGAGAATACAGATTGTTTAACAAGACCTTGATTTACCATATTGTACCTAAGAGAGTTATAGATGTCTCAAGACTTGTTGATTCAAGCAAGAAAAGAATTTAGAAGGACATAACAGATCAGTAGAAGTAAATTCCATGAAATCAAAACAAGTAAGAAGATCTAGAAAATTTTAAAATTTAAATCCAACGAAAATCACATTGAAAGTAGAATAATTTTTCATCATAAAAATATGGATAGCATACCAGAGAGGGACAGCTTTCCCTACAGATATCTCTTGAAATCCAAGTCCAAGAATACCATCAAACCTGGCTGCCAAAAAGGTGATGCCTGGTTCTCGAGTTGCCTCAATAAAGTCCTATCCCGAAAAAAAAAGGTTAAGAAACAAATTCACAGAATCGATCCAAAACACTTCAATTCAATATTTACCTGATCTTCGACAACAAGATCGCCAACTTTGACAATGTCCGTGCTAAAATATCCAGAAATAGATCCAGTTCCATAGTGGATTGCAGCAGATGTCCCTATATTAAGAACGAATTGATAGATATTTGGCAAACTATTTCCATGTGTAGTAAAAGTTCACTAGAATAACTAGCAAACTATAACAGTGCTTCTTCTTCTGTCTATAGATCTCAACAATGACAGAGCTTTGTCCTAATAGACTATCCTCCGCCTATATAACATGGATATTCTATATTTACCGGATCAGGGCATGTCACATGGCAAACATCTCAACTTTTTTGCAATATTTAATGGTTTTTCATCATTTGACACATTGCCGTAAATGAGGAACATGTTCACCCCTGGTGACATGGAAGGCACTTAATCATCAACTTTCCTTACATTTTGATCGTCAAGCTCCTCGCATTTTTTTGAAGATGGGGTCTAACAGACTAAATGTAGTATGTCATAGCAATACTAAAAGAAAAGCATTTAAAATAAATGGTGTCCTCCTAATAATTAGGTAAATGAAGATGACCATCTACAATAATCCATTTTGATCTTTATTTGTTCCTGGGTATTAAACAAATATTCCAAGTGAAACTATTTTACTGCAACCTCCTCAGCCTGACGGATTTGTTGTTCAACAGGTCATTTAACAAAATAGAAGATGACTTGTTACTAAGTCTTGTCCTTCATTGGATGAAAAGAAATCACAGCATATACCTAATCAGAGGCGAATCTAGGAATTCAAGAACATGGGTGCACAATATAAAAGGGGACAAAATAGTGTTGTTGGTTGGGATTGAACCCTCAACCTTCATCCTAGAAAAGAACCCTTAAACCAATGAACCAACTTCTCACTTTGAGAATGGGTTCCTTTAGCTAATATTTAATATATTCTTTAAGAATTATACAAGCAATATACTGAATTTAATCCGATGACCACAGGTTCCCATGACCCAAAAAATATACTCAAATTCGCCCCTGCATCTAATCAACGAAAAAGTACATATACTCTAAACAAAAATCACAGGTTAGACTCTAATTGGAATAAAAGAGAACATGAATCAGACTAGAAGCATGAGTAGCATCTATTACCGTTCCTTTTGTAGGTACTGGAATGAGCTGACTTGTATTTTGGGTGGAGATAACAAGCAAGCTGTATCAGATTAAATTAACATAAGGCTTTGTTGTTAAGACATGTCAACAATCAACATGTATTTGCATCAGTAATAACAACAGTATATAGCTACTCACTGAAAAATAGCATCTTGCGGAGGGCACCCAAAGATTAGAACTTCCAGTATCAAAGATCACAGTGAACTTTTGAGGTGGTGAGCCAATGCATATCTCACCAAAGTACTGAGCATCCAAGTAGTTCTTTAGAGCAATAATATCAGTGTCTGAATCTCCTACATTTCCACCAAGACGATAACTTCGTGCAGAATGTGCTCCATTAGAACCAATGCCCCCAAAAACATGGTTGGTCTGATCCAACTTCCTCTTCTTAATTCCAACTCTGACCAGTCCATCATTTGATGCCGAAAACACCAAAGGAGATAAAAGAAGCAACAGACACAGTGCAGCTAAACGGGCTCCATATCTAGTACCCATACTTAACACTGCATAAAAACATGACAAGAAGTCAATTGATCTTCCATTGGTACACACTTTCTTCTGACATTTATGGATCTAACACTTAATTAGAAATCACAAGATGTTAACTTAAAACAATGCCTCTCTTAACATCTTCAATTATTCACAACAGACTCAGGTTAAAATACTTTAAACACGACAAACTTGTAGGAACCCATGACACAAATTCCACAAAAATTGGTACACTGCATAACAAAAAACAAAGAAATAGCCAGTTCCCTTTCCCAAACCAACCACTTCTACATAGCTGAAGAAATCCAAAGAAGTAGATATACAATACATATATATATATGCTACCACCCACCCAAAGAACCCTACCAAGGAGAGGGCATGTGGGACAGAGATATGACAACTTTATTAGACAAAATTGAAGCTCTTGGTAGGCATAATTGACATAGCTAGGAGGACTAAAGACGCAAATAACCATATAAAGATAATATGCAAATACAATCTAAAGAAACATCAACATACCCAGTGTTACCCCACAAGTTGGATATGGGGGATGGTGGTGTACACACAAACCTTACCCTAGCCTCGTGCAAGGAGGTTGTTTCTAATAGAAACTCGGTAATTACCAAAACATTTTTCTCCCAGTGTTCAAAGAAAAGGTAACAGAAACACAAGTATCTCATTTCAATCAGCAAGCATTGTCCTTGGAGACAAAAAGCCCCAAGGAAGGCAATATCATCTTCATCTCAAAATCATCCAACCCACATCAATAAATTATACACAAATGCAGAAGTACAAAGCCTTACAGAAACCAAAATTTCAAATTAACCCTAAAAACTGAATCTTTTTGACTATCTACTCACCTAGGTCAACATAAAAACTTGATCTTTTCTATTATTTGTACTCAAATAGATCAAAAAAGGCAGGTCAACCCAGTATCAACATTCCTCTGCTCACACAAATTTTCCCAGAACTTAACCAAGAAAACTAAAGACACCCCACAAACAGAAAAGTACAAATTGCATGAATATAGTATCAATAAAGTGATCAAAGCTGAAATTTTGTAGAATAAATCTTGAAATTAACAAAAGCGAAACTCCATCATGCAAAGAATATAAATAAAATGACTTATGAAGCTTACCAAGGAATCCACACCGAAGAAATTGGAAAGACTAGGTTTTTAGGAGAAAACTTGAATGAGTAAAGCAGGAATTGTAGTCAATTTATAGAGCATTAACTTAACCAGTTGGGTTTCTCACGCTGCCCGAGGTCACATATATTAAATTAAATTAATATAAATATCTACACGTCATATTAAAAAATTAATGGGATTTTATCTTCCCTATCTCCTTCGAATAAAAATCAAGATAATAATATGATTTTGTCAAAATTGTTTTATTTCTTTTTTTTTTTTGGGAAAAAAAGAGGAGAAAAAAAACACAGGAGGAAAGTGAGAAGGAATCTTCCACCAGACTTTCTCACTAATAATTGTACTAATTCAGTATGAATATTAGCCTAATGGCTAATTCTATTATTGTAAGTACTTTATATTTTCTTTTGGATATATATTACATATCTTTAGAAATCTAGGAGTGTTTTGTTGTGCAATCGATTCCCTTTCTCACCTTATTCCATAAGTAGAGGGAAAATGGTTATTCTACATATGTATTTTAGAGTCCATGTGGATATGCATATGAAATCATACCATAGAATTTAATAGACACAATTTGAATATTTAATTTGAATTGCTTAAGTTTTATTTATTTTTATATAATATGAAAACTTTACAAGTTGTGAAAGCTATAAAAAAAATTAACTTTTATATAATTTTATCAAATAATTGAACCATACTCCATAACTTATCTAAATATCTTAAGGTAATACATTGATCACCAGATATCTTCCTGTTTTTTTTATTAAGAACAAGTGATTCAAAACATATAAAAATTTTGATCGAAATTATTGTTACAATTTAACTTTGCAAAGATCCTATGTCATCCCCAAACCCTCTCCCCCGACTCAATTTTAGTGTATTATTGTGGGTATTGCTTAGTTAAATTAGCAAGTGAATACACGTGTGGGAGTCGCTTAAGGATGAAATTTAAGATACAGACCTATTTCTATTTTTCACATAGCAATCCATGTATTTAGTTTATTATTGTTTTCATCAAACACTCCAAATATAAGTGTTTATCATATACATCCATTGAAGACTTTGAGTAAGCTTAAATTCTTCATTGTCACTCGTTTGAAATGATAAGCTTTGATTTATTTATTTTTCAATTTCCTTCTCTTTATTCGTTCCTAAGGCTCCTTATTCTTTTAGGCTTTCAATTTTTTGGGGGGTGAGCGTTCGATTCTTCGATTTTTCATTTTGAAGAAGTGTGCACCGCACTTCGCACCATACTAGATTGGTTCCGTTTGATTTATTTTGATATTTTTAAAATGACTTTTTGGTGTAATTAAAAATAAAATGAAAACGATTAAACAAAAAATGAAGTTAAATCAATTAATTTGCAACATACTACTTGAAGAGCCAAAGTGTCAAACTTGGCACTTGACAGTTGACAACAATCAATATTCCAGCATGGCTTGCAACAATCAGCATTCCAGCGTGGCTTACAGCAATTCAAAATAGTCAAATGTTACTTGTAGTGTTTGTAGCAATTTGCACTTTCAATTTTTCATTTTTCAACGACCTCGACAGCTTGCTGCAAATAGCCAAATAGCAAGCTGCAAGCTTGTATTCATAATAGCAAAGGTCAAAGCGCAAGCGAGGGAAACTGTGGAAAGGAAAGGGTTTGAATTAATAATGGGCTTGGGTTAAAATTGGGTTGGTTTGGAACTTGGGTTAAAATTTTAAAATAAAAATTTAGAAGTATATATTATTAAAAAAAAACCTTCGTATTTTCAATGCACGGAGATTTCAGGATCCTTACACCAAGAATCGAAGTTTTTGAAAAAAAAAACTGAAATCAAACCAAAAAACTAAATTAGTTCGATCTGAATCTATTTTCGATTTTTTTCCCCACCCTTATTTCTTTTCTCCAAATTTTTAGTATAAAAAATAGGATAAGCTATAACAAAAAATGTAAGATTAAATTTGAATAAAATTTGTATGGATAATGAAGATCTAATGTTTATTGTGGAGGTGTGATACGATCATGATTTCTTGTTTCATTATAAAAGCTTCTTGGTCTGATAATAATTTGAAAAAAAAAAAGGTCTTGCTTATATTATAGTGCAAAAAAAAAAGATCTCAATGAAAGAATAGTTTGATTGATGAAAGATCTAAATTCATTATTTCAAAATTGGTCACTATAAAAAAAAACTACTAAATTGTGGCAGTTTATTTACAGATTGTAAGAAATTCGCACAACACATTATATTTGTAGTATTTGTGCCAACTCGAAAAAATAATTCTTTTTGTGGCATTTTAAGTCGAATTGGTAGGATGCGGAGATCTATTGATCAATATGAATCTCGAGAGTGGATGGTTGATCGACGCCTCCTTGTCTTGGAGGCTCTCCGAGTGGGGAGGGGCTTGCAATCATAACCTTTTCTCTCGATGTATGTGAAAAAGAGTGACGAACTCATTTTTCTTTGATCATAGGTTGGTTCAAAGAACGAGAGTCGGCTTCCAACATTAAGTCTGTTGTTCCTCAATAGCTCAATAGTAGAGCAGTCGGCCAGAAAGGAAAAAGAGGAGGAAAGAAGCAAGGGACTGAGTGACGAAGCGAGGTTTGGAACCCTTCAATTACAAAGTGGAAGATGCCTCTCACAAGCCCCCTAACCATTCCACTATTCCTACCCTAAAGCAAGGGAATTTGCTCTGACCCACTACCCTGGTAGCCGGGAACAAGGTAGGCTTATAGGGTTGGTTACCATCCCAATCCTTCCAATAGCTTCGTTCCATTTGGACAGGGATGACAGCCAGCAACCACTGATAACAGGGCACAAGTCAATACCAGCTCCTTTCTTGTGTCGAGGTTATAAAAGACAACACTATACATTTAATTTGTGGCATTTTTCTCAACCTATCCAAAATCATTCTTGTTGTAGCAATTTTTTGTGAAGGTTTTTGTAATGCAAAAGGACGAAACGATTTTGACAATTTATTTTGGGAGAGACGTGATTTAGATTTTCAATATTAAGTAAGTTTGTTTTTTCTTTTTGTACTCAAATTTTTCTAAACTTATATTTTATTTTCATTGATAAGATTGTTTGACAGACATTTGTGCTTATATTTTCGAGGTAGATATTTATTTTATTTCATTCACAATAAGTTTCTCCATATTGTGATATCGCGCAGTTATTGACTCTCTATGCATTTGGATATATCAAATAGATCCACTTTTTTAACTATTTGATTATAACTATGTCATCTCATTTTCCGTCTGTCTTTTCTCTTATGCTAATATAGACATGCTTCATCAACTACTCAAGTGACACAAGACATCTTAGATGCTTTCACAAATTCTTCAATAGCTCATGAAGTCCCACAACAAGAACAAGCTTTGATTTTCTCGTAATAACAAACCCTGGTTCCCCATGTTGACACCCAATTTTGATGCTCTACATTATAAATTAATTATCAAGCTTCTTCAATTTTTAATAATTTGAAATAATTTTTCGAAAGTCATTCCAAAAGATTTTTAATCATTTTAGTTTAATTATGAATTATTTTTCAGAAAAAAAATTTAACTAGATAATAGTTGAAGTAATTATTTCATTTCATTAATTTTTAAAAACTCTTTAATTGATTAATATTGAATTCATCTTATTAATTAGTTTGGATACTTTTTATTTCTAAATCGACCATAATTACAATTCAAAATGACCAATTTTTCAACTCAATTCTCACCCCTTCAACCCATTTTTGGAATTTTCATTGGGTCAATTTTGGACCAATTTATTAGCCCAAATCATCCTGAATCGGCCGAATCCTTTTTTATTTTATCAAATCAGTCAATAATACACACACCCTTACATTGTACTCCCACTAGACAACAACACGTGCCCGACTCTCTTCTTCCTCCTTTCTCTTGCTCCCTTACGCGCATCACCCTTTCTCCTCCAACGGCAACAACTCCAACGGCTCCAATCCGAGTCACCCGACAACCTTCGATATATTCCTCTCTGCGTGTATCAATCGCATCTACTCTCTTGAAGTCAACCGCTGAATTCCTCAATCCGTTAGATTTGCTGACAGATTAGATATACATACTGTCACGATCCAAAAATTGGGCGTGATAACACTTGTTCAATCCCACCCGAACGAGTCAGGCTTAACTCAAAAGGGTAATAAATATGACGCGCAGAAATATTTTGACTAGAATGAATAAAAAGAACTAAGAATTTTCCATAAACTTAAATCCCACCCAAGGATTGGCTGTCACGCATACAAACCACTAGAAATACAGAAAACCAAAGAAATACAAGTCCAATCTGTCCTTCTTCTCAAATAGAACAAGTACAGAGGAAATAGGAACAAGAGAGTCATCCAGATGACAATAGCTACCTCTCTACGTCTCCCGAGCATCCTTGATGCTTTAAGGGATTTTTATTCATAGCCCGGGTTCACCACCTACACGAGTGTAGAAGCAAGGGGATGAGTACAAAATATCACGCGGTACCCAGCAAGTCAACTAACAAAACAAGGAAGTCTAATAGAATACACAAACTCCTTTCGTACCAGTCGATATCCATAACTATAACCTGTACGAAACGTTATTCCAATCCAGCAATACATAATACATAATAAAAATGGTGTTGCATCATATTACAATTTCCAAAACACAAGTTAAGAGCACAATCAATCGTAGTGACAACATCATGATATGCAATGGTATGCAAGGGTGATATGCAATGCATTATACATTTATGACATCACATCATTGCCGCCAGAAACCTCGGCGTCACAATATCATCATAAATATGCCAGCAAAGACCTCGGCATCACAATAAATTCGTCGGTAAAAACCTAGCGTCACAATATAAATTTGCCGGCAGAAACTTCGGCATTACATCTCGACCGATAAAGACCTCGGTCCCAATATCATTATAACTTCGCCAGCAAAGACCTCGGCATCTCGACCAGTAAAGACCTCGGTCCCTATATTTCCATCTCACTCATATCAATGCTAATATGCATGTCATGGAATGAATGAACATGATATGAATTTCACAAACGCATTCACTCATTAATCACAATAATATATATATAGAATCATCACTTCACCATATTTGTCAATTCAAGTACCATATAACATGTCAACTCACATTCACATTTTTAATCATCTCATTTCTTATAAAAATATTTCACGTATCACACGTAGGAGAAAGAAAAATTTGAGAA